>JAUTXW010000365.1:1582500-1932682 GCA_030620095.1 Kuschelorhynchus macadamiae
TAGTGGTTATTAGACGGTATTGTTTCGGAATTCTCCAATGCTTATTTTCTCCAAAAAATTAAATGAGGCGTTGAGAACCAGAGCGGACTATCCTCATCATTATATAATGGAAATAATGAGGTTTAAAGTTAATCGATTTATTTAACTTTTTTTTGTCATAAAAATAAGAATTTTATTGGCATATTTTTTTTGCAAAAATACTCAAATAATATAATATTTTTAAAAGGGATTCTCAAGAAGTCTAAATTTGCTTGATGTGAAGAATTTTTGTGGGTTGGTCCGTTCTGGTTTTTGTAAGTCTTGATTTCTACATATGGGACTAGACTAAAATGAAACAATGATCATTGAAATTTGAGTTATTTTATTTGCAAAATTACAAATATGTCAGCTAAAGCACTACTAAATAATATAAATGCTCTCTTCAACTAAAAACTGTAAAAAAAAAACTTAAACCGAACTAAACAACCAAACTGAACGTTCTAAAAAAAGCAAAAACATTTTATTCGTTATTATTGTCGACAATATTAATATCATCTTGGGCAGACATAGAACACTTTAGTGAATGAAAAAAGTTATGAAAAATCGGTGGAATAAATTCAATCATTGCAATTCGCAGCAGTTACGCAGTTTCCATTTGGATACAATAACGGCAGTGGTGCCAAAATCTGATCTTTTGAAATATTTCTTTTCTGAATATCAAATTTTTGTAAAGGTTGAGTTTCACTTATGCCATATTTAAAATAAATTATGAAGGGATCTTTTTTTTTATAATAATACTGTGCATTTTTAGCCACTGAACTTTTGTGGAGTCTAAGCTTATTTTTCTATTTGTAATTAGTTTTTCTAAATTGGCTGTAGAAAAAAAATTTTCTTTATCCATCACAACCACTTTAAATGGATCTTTCTTTCGAGCCGTTAAGATAACATTTATCCAATCTTTAGGAACATAAATATTTGGGTGAAACTTTTTATTTTTTTCGATAAGACCAAAGTCTCTATCGCAAGACATAAAAGAATGGCCGCTAACTAAAAAATTATGCTGAATTTCTTCCACCGAAAATTCTTGAGAATGAACCATATAGTTACAAATTAATGTCATTTTAATGTTCCTATTCTGACCACCACATCCATCAGGATACATTATAATTTTTTTCGTTGTCACAAAATTTTTAATGTAGTATATAAAGCAGGAACCAATTTCTTGTGCTCCCCGAGATGCAACAGATTCATCCCACACAAACATGGTGGCTTGATTAGTCTGCAAGTTATGGACTCCAAGACAGTAAGTCCATAACTGTCTTTTATAATAGGTTATTCCGGTAGAGATGACAGGTGTAGGCAGTGTTTTCATTAAATCAAAAGCGATGACCGTAACGCCATCTTCCGTTAAAAGTTTTGAATCTAGATCCATGGCGTCTGTAAGTTGCTTGGCTTTGCGTTGGTGAAGTTCAAGGTTAAATTTTAATTCTTGACATTTTTGTGGGTCACCTTCAAGTTTTATTTTATTATCTAACGAATCGCATGTTTTACATGAGTCTACTATGGGTGGATGAAAGTGTAAATCAAATTTCGTATTAAATATATCACGAAACTTATATTCTGAAAGCGGATTTGTAATATTTTTCTTGTACTCGTTATAAAGAATTCGAATATTCAAATCTGGACCAAGATAATTTCTCTCACTCTTGTGTCTTGAGTAATGCGAAATATAAGTGGGAAATTTTTCAATAAATCGGCAAACCCCATCCACCCTTTCAACTGAGGTTTTGTTTGCTGGAGGGTGCTTCCCACGTTGATCTACTTGGAATACTAAATTAGGTTTATTCTTAAGAGTTCTATCAAGTTTACCGTCTGACACATCAAGAATCTTTTTAAATAAACTTTTACAAATCTTCCTATCATGCCCCTGATTATTAGGTAAATAATATTCTCGTGTTAGATTTTTAGATTTTTTGCTAGGGGTACCATTATTCTGCGAATAATGACGGGCAACAGGTCTAACTTTAACTTGGGAAAATATATATGCGTTTTGAAGGTCAAAATTGGCCAGCTCATAAAATTTATTGTTAAGTCGTGTCTGCATTTCAAAACTAAATGACTTATGGCATTCTAATTTGCAGCACGATTCAGCCGGAGAAAATATTTTGGATGGCACAGTGCTTCCATTTACATTAATGTACTCCTTACCACTAGCACGAAGAAACTTCCGTTTATTTTTCTTCCATTCACTCTCATTTCTTTGACGCTTTCTCGTTTTTTGCTTTTTTTCTTCCTATTGAGGTCCGGGGCGGCCGGGGCCGGTCGGTCGCCATGCTTGTGGCATTTGTTTTATAAACATAAATAATTTTGACAGTTGTCTAATTAATTAATTTTATTTGGATTTTTTATAACGAAAAATGTTTCATTATACGAATTCCGAGTTAGCAGACATGCATTACATGTATGGCCTAGCTGACGGTAACGCACTACAAGCGAAGCGGTTGTATGAAGAACGTTTTCCCAATAGAAATGTTCCGGATGCCAGAACATTTTCAAAACTTCATAGAAGGTTGTGCGAAAAAGGAAGTTTTGATCAAGACAATCACCTAAAAGGAGTACAACGTACTGCAAGAACTCCAGAAATTGAGGATGCGGTTTTGAACGCAATTGAGGAAGATCCTGGATTAAGCACTAGAAAAATTGCGAATAATTTGAATATCACTCATGTTCTTGTGTGGCGAGTACTTCACGACTTTCTATTGTATCCCTACCATATCCAACGGATTCAAGCTCTACTTCCCCATGACTTTCCATTACGGATGAACTTTTGTCAATGGTTTCTTCAAAAGGTGCATGAAAATCCCTTGTTTGACAACGAAATTTTATTCACCGATGAAGCCAATTTTTCCAGAAATGCCATCCAACACTTCCACAACAATCATTTTTGGGCGGAAGAAAACCCACATGCTATATCAGAGTCTCGCCACTAGGAACAGTTTTCCGTTAATGTGTGGGCTGGAATATGCGGTGACTATTTGATTGGCCCTTTTTTTTTGTTCATGAGAGGTTGAATGGGCAAAATTACAGAAAGTTCCTTGAAGAAGAATTACCAGCTTTGATGGAGGATGTTCCTATTTTAGTAAGAAATCGTCTATGGTTTATGCACGACGGGGCGCCAGCGCATTTTAGTGCACTGGCGCGCGAATATCTGAACCAAAACTATAACAATCGGTGGATAGGTCGCGGAGGACCACAAGCATGGCCACCCAGGTCCCCGGACCTTAATAGTTTGGATTATTTCTTGTGGGGTCATCTAAAAACATTGGTCTACAGCACACCTATTCACACTGTAGAAGAGCTGAGGAATCGCATAATAGTTTGTTGCGAAACTATTCGAAATACACCCGACATTTTCCAAAGAGTTCGTGAGTCCATGAGAAAGAGAGCAGATGCATGCATTTATGCGGGAGGTGGACATTTCCAACATCTCATTTAATTTATTTTGCTTTACTTCTAAGTTAATTTTCTCTTTAATTTAATTTCAAAATAAAAAAAATGTGTTGTACACCAAAAAATGCGTTTTGATGAGTACATGGAAAGTGTGTAACAAATTTCTCAAAAATACCTTATTAATTTGTATCACAAACATTAATTTAAACAAAGATAATCTGAGCTTGCAGATTGTTTACTCCGAAGCTTTTGACTTTGCAGTAAAATCTATTTTATTTTTTTAAGCGGAAACTATGCATCTGACAAAAAAATACCAAGAGAGCAAATTTGTTCAGAAATGAATGAAGATTTCAAAAATAATTTCTATTTCAAGAAAAACCAGTGGCGTACTATTTTTTTCCCAAAAAATATGCAAAGCAAAACCCGCATGGACGGCACTGGTCAGAATAATTGAATTCTTGATGCATCAAAAAATGCGTATTAATTCCTAAAATACATGACTCAAATTTCATAAAGATATCTACAGTAGTGACAAACTTATTGTAAAAAAAGTATTTATTTTTTAAAACTTTGACACCCTGTATCTCAAAAGTTTAGGCGTTTAGGACATACGTTCATATGAACTTTTTTTCCTAAAATGAGCCCAAGAATCACCGTCTTTATTATTAGTATGTTATTCTGAAACACCCTGGCTCGTAAATCTACAGGAGGTAAAGCTCCGAGGAAGCAATTGGCGACCAAAGCGGCGCTGTATATTGGTCAAATGGGTAGATCTTTTTATATACGTATAAAAGAACAAAAAACATCACATATTAAACAAAAACAGATTACTGATTATGCAAAACAATGGATTTAAAATGTTGCATTCAGCCAATAAAAGTTACAAGTTAAATTACTTGGAAAGTCTAGAAATTAATAGGAAGAAAAATCGTAATATTTTATTGAACGATCAAACAGGCTTAAACGGCTCCCCATTGCTGAACCTTTATACCTAATGTCTGCGTGAGTTACGTAAGTAGACACTTTTATTTTTGTTAAAAATTCCAGTTTTAGTATTAGTCTTGAGTTGATTTTTGGAAAAAATACAGGGTGTCGAAACAGTTGTCAAACTGAATTAAATTAGTGGAAATTACTAATCAAAAATACTTTGTTTATTTATTATACTAGTGATAATTAATTTTCCATCAAGTTATTCGATGAATTAAAAGTATTCTTTTTGTTCGACCTTTGGACTATATAAATAAATACTTATCAAATCAAATACGCCTACGAAATGTATAAAACTGTTTGCCTGTCGGTACAGTTAATGTATAGTGAAAAACAAAAAATGCCTGTTTCCCATGATATATTATTTATTCCTTCATGACGCACCCCATACAAAATTAAATTAGTTCAAGCTACTGGACGTTTTACCACCCCGCAGTGCTATAATAAAAATTCAAGGACCGTAGGAACGTTGCCACCACTCTGATAATTTTGCCGGTACAATCAGAGACAATGGGGAGCATTCTTTTTCTTTTTTTACACAAAGTCACTTTTCATTATTTCGACAAGGATTATGAGTTGAAAAGTTTAATTACCTGAACGAAATATAAATAAGAAAATATTCAATTAAATGTAGAAAACATTTTAAAAATCGGTAATTTCCTTTACTAGGAACTTCCCTCGTTATGAATCTTTCATTTTATTAGGAATAGTGAAGTGTGACCCATTTTGTTTCAGTACATAGTCATTTAGTCATTTATCATATATATATATATATATATATATATATATATATATATATATATATATACAAGGTGTTTCAAAAAGGTCTGCCAAAATTTCTAGGACATATAGTACATCAAAAAATAAGTGTAGTTTACTCTATAAACCTATGTCCGAAAATGCACCCCTAGGGAGTTACAGCCCCTCGAAGATGACACGCGAAAATAGTTTTTTGGCATTTTCTTTAAAACTATCAAAGAGAAGTTAATGAAATTTTGCATAGGTGCCTAATTTTTAATGAGAAATGTAACCAATTTGTCAGATTTGTCATATTTATTCAGGGGCGTAACTTACGAGGGGGCTGAAATGCTCTAATGACCATATTTTTTTTGTGGGTTGTATTTTCTAAAAAATACATCAAAAATATCAAATTCTGATTAATTTTACATAAAAAAGGTACTCTTGTTAAAATGTTTTAAAGTCGATAGTTTTCGAGTAATTTACAGTTAAATGTTGAAGTGTTTTCCTAAGGTTTTCATTTTACTTGTACAAGATATCTTAGAAACCCTTTTAAGTAGGCCGTGGTATGATTTAAACAAATGAGCTGTACGTCAAGTTGACTTTTGATGGAATTCTGTTATTTATTAATTACTTCATTTACTTTTAAAAAATGGCAAATTATACATTTTCCGAACAAGTTGATATGATTTTAACCTTGGGTGAGTGTTTCGGAAATTCAAACTTAGCAGTTAGATGATATTCAGAAAAATATCCTGGTAGAAATGTACCGAATCGCAGAACATTTTTGGCAATAGAGCAGAGGTTACGAGAAAATGGTTCACTTACAATAAAAAACACAGATAATGGACGTCCCAGAAATGCGCGAACGGTAGAAGTTGAGGAACAAGTTTTAGAAACCGTTTTTCGTGAGCCTACAATTAGTTCACGCAGATTGGCGTTAAGAACGAATACTTCCCATTCAAGTGCGTTCAGAGTTCTAAAAGAAAAGCAACTCCACCCCTACCACTTTAGACAAGTGCAACATTTACAACCAGAGGATAGGCCATTAAGGGCCGATTTTTGTGAAGTACTGCTTGAACGAGAACGTATTGATCCAAATTTTTTCAATAAAATCTTATTTACGGACGAAGCAACCTTCACAAGGGCGGGCGTTTTTAATTATCATAACTCGCATTTCTGGGCTGAAGAAAATCCAAGAGTCACTAGAGTGTCTCACTATCAACATGAATTTAAAATCAATGTTTGGGCAGCTACTTTGGGAAATAAATTTATAGGGTTTCATATTTTTAATGGTAATTTAAACGGAGATATGTATGCTGATTTTTTAGAAAATAATCTATTTGAAATATTAGAAAATGTACCGTTAAATCTTAGAAGGGACATTGTTTTTATGCATGATGGCGCACCCCCACATTTTAGTAGAAGAGCGCGACAGTGGTTAAATAATCATTTTCCAAACAAATGGATCGGACGCGGTGCAGATGCTCCAATTCACTGGCCTGCTAGGTCTCCCGACATGAATACACTGGACTTTAATGTTTGGGGAGATTTAAAGGCAAAAGTATATGAAAATGAAATTAACACGGTTGAAGAATTGAGAGACAAAATAATTCATGAATGTACACTTCTTCAAAATAATGGTCAAAGCTTAAATTTAATAAATAATTTAAACCGAAGAATAAATTTATGCATTCAAGAAAACGGAGGACATTTTGAGCATCTGTTATAATTTTGGTATAGTTCACTAGTGTTATTTATTTTTTAAAAATTTTATTCAATAAACTTTTATCTAGGAATACTTTGAGTTTTATTTTCTAAGAATGCGCTCATTTGTTTAAATCATACCACGGCCTACTTAAAAGGGTTTCTAAGATATCTTGTACAAGCAATTTGAAAAGCTTGGGAAAACACTTCAACATTTAACTGTAAATTACTCGAAAACTATCGACTTTAAAACATTTTAACAAGAGTACCTTTTTATGTAAAATTAATCAGAATTTGATATTTTTGATGTATTTTTTAGAAAATACAACCCACAAAAAAAATATGGTCATTAGGGCATTTCAGCCCCCTCGTAAGTTACGCCCCTGAATAAATATGACAAATCTGACAAATTGGTTACATTTCTCATTAAAAAGTAGGCCCCTATGCAACATTTCATTAACTTCTCTTTAATAGTTTTAAAGAAAATGCCAAAAAACTATTTTTGCGTGTCATAGGGGCTGTAATAGGGGTGCATTATACATAGGTTTATATAAACTACACTTATTTTTTGATGTACTATATGTCCTAGAAATTTTGGCAGACCTTTTTGAAACACCTATTATATATATATATATATATATATATATATATATATATATATATATATATATATATATATATATATATATATATATATATATATATATATATATATATATATATACAGGGTGATTCATGAGGAAATGTCAATACTTCAGGTACATATTCAGGACCAAAAAATAAACATAAAAGTCTATATAAATAAGTGTCCGCAAGGCCTTAGTTCTTGAGATACAGGGTGTTAAAGTTTTTATTTAATTTTCCTATTTTTTAAATAAAATCTATGATAATGTAAATAATGGAGTGAAAATTAATATACGGGGGTTTTTTGGTATGACAAATTCGAATCTAATATTAGTATTGCTCTTACTTGTAGGGGGCGCCACCTACATGTCTTTCTACTTCTTCGAACAATCACAACTTTTTGGTACAGTCTTGTATTACATTTTTGAGCAAAATAAATTATTCCCTTGCCATTTCTACGTCAAAAAAGTATACCTGTTAAAAGTGGATACGAGCAACCGTTTTCGAGATATTTGGATTTAAAACAGTTTCGGCGCATGTGATTTTTTTTATCAAATTCACATAAAGTATGCATGTATTGTAAAAAAATAGAAGTGTGCCTTGCCTGACAGAACAACTACTGGTTGTTGTTCTCATCGTTTTTCCTGTTACTTAGCAATAGTAATGTCAGTTAATAATAAGATCAAATTTTGTCACTGTCAATTTCTGTTCATAACTTTTATTATCTGACAATAATCATTTAAGAAACTTTAGATCTAAATACGTCATTATGCCTGTGAATATTCTCGCATCGTGAATATGCATATATGATATTCGTCTATGGCTTCTGCAATGGGGTCGCAATTCAAGCAGTCATGGAGTACCAGCGTCGTTTTCCAGATAGAAGGGTGCCAGATAGAAGAGCTTTTCAACAAGTTTTCACTACTGCTGGAGAATCTGGGATGTTTCCAAGTGCGAAAATTGTATCTGAAAGGGAATCGGGACCCAACGTTGAAGTAGAAGAGGCTATACTCAATACCGTCGAAAACGATCCAAGCATAAGCACTAGGCGGATTGCAGATACTTATCAAATTACACAATCGTCTGCTTGGAGAAATCTTCACATTAATTGTTTATACCCATTTCATTTACAACGGGTTCAACATTTGCAGGAGGGTGATTTTGAGTTGAGAATGCAATTCTGTAACTGGATTAATGAAGATCGTAGGTTGTATAGGTATGTTTTGTTCACTGATGAAGCACAGTTCATTCTACTACAGTAGAACATAATTTCCAACATAAATTTAGCATTAATGTGTGGTGTGGAATGTTAAATGGTCATTTAATTGGTCCATTTATAATCGACGGTAGTCTTACAGGAGAAAAATATTTAAACTTTCTTGAAAATCACTTGCGAAATCTATTAGAAGATGCTCCCCTTAATGTAAGACAAAACATGTATTTGCAGCATGATGCACACTACAGTTTACTTGTAAGAGATTTTTTAAACCAAAACTTTCCAAACCGATGGATTGGTCAGGGAGGTCCGTTTAATTGGCCACCTAGATCGCCAGACCTTAATCCTTTGGATTATTGTCTTTGGGGATGGTTCAAATCACTGGTATATTCCGCTAAAGTAAATACAAGAGAAGCATTATTGGATCGGATAACAAACGCAGCACAAACACTAAGAAATGCTCCCGAATGTATCCACAGAGCAACCCGAGCTGTACACCATAGAGCTGACCTGTGCTTAGAAGCAAATGGTGGAATTTTTGAAAATTATAAAACGTAACCTAGATTTTATTAAAAACAACTTAATAATAACAATTTTAATAAAAATTAAATACCTTTTGTTTAGTTTATGTCTGAGGCACTGAATACACACCTCAAAAAAATGTGTTAGTCTTTCATTTCAAAGCTTTTGTGCCAAGATGCGTTTAAATTTGGACAAAATAACAAACTTTTAAAATTTTGCGATAAAAAATTACATGCCCCGAAATTGTTTTAAATCCAAATATCTCGAAAACGGTTGCTCGTATCCACTTTTAACATATACCTTTTTGACGTAGAAATGGCAAGGGAATAATTTGTTTTACTCAAAAATATAATATAAGACTGTACCAAAAAAAGTTGTGATTGTTCGAAGGAGTAGAAAGGCAAGTAGGTGGCGCCCCCTACAAGTAAGAGCAATACTAATATTAGATTCAAATTTGTCATACCAAAAAACTCCCGTATATCAATTTTCACTTCATTATTTACATTATCATAGATTTTATTTAAAAAATAGGAAAATTAAATAAAAACTTTAACACCCTGTATCTCGAGAACTAAGGCCTTGCGTACACTTATTTATATATATATATATATATATATATATATATATATATATATATATATATATATATATATATATATATATATATATATATATATATATATATATATATATATATATATATATATATATATATATATATATATATATATATATATATATATATATATATATATATATATATATATATATATATATATATATATATATATATATATATATATATATATATATATATATATATATATATATATATATATATATATATATATATATATATATATATATATATATATATATATATATATATATATATATATATATATATATATATATATATATATATATATATATATATATATATATATATATATATATATATATATATATATATATATATATATATATATATATATATATATATATATATATATATATATATATATATATATATATATATATATATATATATATATATATATATATATATATATATATATATATATATATATATATATATATATATATATATATATATATATATATATATATATATATATATATATATATATATATATATATATATATATATATATATATATATATATATATATATATATATATATATATATATATATATATATATATATATATATATATATATATATATATATATATATATATATATATATATATATATATATATGCCACACTTGATTTTTGGGCATAATTTAAAATAAATTCAATGAGTAGCTTTTATATTGAGACACTCCGCTATTTTGTTACGTCATGTTGAATTCGTACCAGTTTATCCATATATTACATTTAATAATTCTGCAAAATATGGAGTAAAAATTTTATTTGGCCGCCATTTTGTTTCGCTATCTTGAGTTTGTGCCATAACTTTACCAGCTTTTCTTTATATACCACTTAATGCTTGCACAAAATTTGAAATTAATCTAATAAGTAGTTTTTTCGAGCTGATTAATTAAATATTTTATTAGGCCGCCATTTTGTTTTGCTCTCCTGCATTCGTACCAAAATGTTACCAGTTCATTCCTACGTAATACTTGATTTTTGCGGAAAATTTGAGGTAAATTGGATAATTTGTTTTTTGGTAATAATTTTTTCACCGTTGCACTAGACCGCCATCTTGTTCCAGCATACTGAAATTTTACCAGGTTTTGCCATATGACCACTAATTCTTTACTAAAATTTGAAATTAATCTAGTAAGTAGTTTTTAAGCTATGCCGCGAACTCACAGGCAGACCTACGGAATTGACAAAACATATTTTTTGGCACCTGGGGGCGTTAAAACGTGAAGATATGTTAAACCTGAGAAGACGATTTTTTGACAATTTTACTATTTCATCTCTATATCACAATTAGTTATGACACACAATTTGAAATCAATCCACTAAGTACTTCTACAGGCTGAAATTTTAATAATTTCATTAAGCCACCATTTTGTTCTGCCATCTTGTATTCTTACCAAACTTTTACCAGTTATTTCCTACATAACAGTAAGTAGTTTTTAATCTATGCCGCGAACTGACAGACAGTCTGAGGGAATTGATAAAACATATTTTTTGGCATCTAGGGGCGCTAAAACGTGAAGATATGTTAAACCTGAGAAGGCGATTTTTTTGACAATTTTACTAGTTCATCTTTATATCACAATTAGTTAAGACCCACAATTTGAAATTAATCCACTAAGTACTTCTTCAGGCTGAACTTTTAATAATTTCATTAAACCAACATTTTGCTCTGCCATCTTGAATTCTCATCAAAATTTTACCAGTTATCTCCTACATAATATTTGATTTTTGTGCACAATTTTAGATACATTGGATAAGTAGCTTTTTAGTAATAATTTTTAACCTTTCACTAGGCTGCCATTTTGTTTCGCCATATTGATTTTTTACCAAAATGTTACCAGGTCATCCCCATATGACCCTTAATTTTTGACCAAAATGTGAAGTCAATCGTGTAATTATTTTTTTAGCTATGCCACGAACAGACAGACCGACGGAATTGAGAAAACATGTTTTTTGGCATCCAGGGACCTTAGAACGTAAAGATCTGAAGAAATCTTGGAGGGCGACTTTTTCACGATTACAATACTTTTTTTACGAGGTAAGTAAAAACATAACTGTTTTTAACAATTTTCACTAATGAAGCGACGAAAGATAATTTTCGTTAAAAAAGTATGGAGAAGAAAATATTTCCGCGTATTGATTCAAGAAGATGGGATATTCGGTAAGAAAATTTTGCACCTAATTTCAAATTTATAATGTCTTTTATTTCTCATAAAAACCCAATTTTACATTTTCCTGAAATTAATTAACGAATAAATTATTAATAAAAATTGGTTGGCTTTTATGGCATACTATTTGAAATCAGTCCATTAAGTACTTTTTCAGGCTGACTATGTATATATTTTACTAAGCCGCCATTTTGTTCCGCCATCTTCGATTCGTACCAAAATTTTACCAGTTGATTCCTACATAATACTTGATTTTTGTGTAAAATTTGAGATAAATTAGAGAAGTAGTGTTTCAGTAATAATTTTTTTAATATTTGACTAAGACGCCATTTTGTTTTGTAATATTGGGGTTTTACCAAAATGTTACCAGGTCATCCCCATATAACCTTTAATTTTTGACGAAAATCTGAAGTCAATCGGGTAAGTAGTTTTTAGGCTATGCCGTGAACTGGCAGACAGATAAACCGACAGACGCAGGCAGACCGACGAAATTGATAAAATATATGTTTTGGCACCTAGGGATGCTAAAACGTATGTAAAACCTGAGAGGGTGATTTTTTTCACGATTACAAATATTTTACTAGTTCATCTGTATACTACAAAATTATTTTTGACACATATTTGAAATCAGTTCATTAAGTAGTTTCATGCTGAATTTTTAAATATTTTTCTAAACTGCCATTTTCTTCCGCCATGTTGAATTCGTACCAAAATTTTACCAGCTGATTCCTACATGGTACTTGATTTTTGTGCAAAATTTGAGATAAATTGGATTAGTAGTTTTTTAGTAATAATTGGTTTAACATTTCACTAGGTCGCCATTTTGTTTTGCCATATTGGATTTTTACCAAAATGTTGCCAGGTTATTGCCATATGATACTTAATTTTTACCCAAAATTTCAAGTAAATCGCGTAAGTAGTTAAGGTATGCCTTGATCTGACAAACAGACGGTCAAACCGGTAGACGGAACGACGGAATTGAAAAAAAGTAGTTTTTTAGTAATAATTTTTTTCACATTTCGCTAGATCGCCATTTTGCTTTGCCATATTCGATTCTTACCAAAATGTTACCAGATCATCCCCATATGATCCATAATTTATTATCATAATTTAAAGTCAATCGGGTAAGTAGTTTTTGGGCTATGCCGCGAACAGAGAGACCGTCCGATAGACAGACAGATAGACATCTAATGGCATCTATGGACCCTGAAACGTAAAGGTCTGAAAAAATCTCAAAGAGTGATTTTTTTTTACGATTACAATACTTCCCTTTTACGAGAGAAGTAAAATTTATTGGTACTACCTATATATTACAAATATTTGTTACTAAAGTTAATATAAGTTTTTTTATATTAGTATAAATTTCCATTCAAATTTTTTTCGATAATTAAATTGCGGTATCGTACGTATTAAATAAAATGCCTTCCGTTAAATTTAGTTACCTGAAATAATTAAATTTGGGTTAATAGTACTTTTAACTAAATATATTTCTTAAATTATTACTAAAATATAAAGAAGATTTATTATTATCCATCTAATATGGAAAACAAATGTATTATAAACAATTTAATAATTTGTAGATACGCATGCGTTTGTCAGAAAAGTTTTTAGTTTATCCCCCACAAGGAGGGAACATTTACAGAAATAATCTCCGGTTGCCTTAGTAACGATTAAAAATGACAGCATTTGATTGGTTATAAATGGGTGCGAAATTTTCAAATGTATTTCATCATAAAAGCCTAATTTCCTTCTACAAGTATAAATGGCAATTCATTAGCGCCAAAAGGCAAATCACTGCCATGCAGTAAACAAGGTCAGATCGAGGTGAGCTAACATACAAAAAAACAAAATGTTTATTGTTTGTACATGAGCTTTCTCTCATTTGGCATTATTGTTTGCGCTGTTTTACGCCCGCAACGAGATGGGTTTGGTCTTCGAAATAAATGACTTCGGTGTCAGCCTCGACAATTTAATGTTATAATCAAGTTGGATTTAATTGGGGCTAGTCAGCGTATTTAATATAATTGAATTCCCTTTTTGATTAAAATCACTAAAATAAATTTAAGGCAGTCGTATCTTGTTTAGCTAAAAAAAATCTTTTCAATATTTTTTTCTTTTTTACTTTCCTCTTTTAGAGGAAATTACTGGATTCGTGGAAAAATTATCATCGGAGATTTTTTTCAGATCTTCATGTCTCAGGGTCACGGCATCTAGTGAAAAACATGTTTTCTCAATTCCGTCGATCTGTCTGTCTGTTGGTCTGTCTGCTGGTTTGTACCCATAGCATCCAGTCGATTTCAAATTTTGGTCAAAACTTAAGGGTCATAAGTAGATGACACGGTAATATTTTAGTAAGAATCCAGTATGGCGCAACAAAATGGCAACCTATCAAAACGTTAAAAAATTTTTAATAAAAATTACTTTTCCAATTTACGAAGAATTTTACAAAAAAAAATAGTTCTGAAATCGGGTAAATTGGAAAAATTTTGGTACAAATCAAAGATGGTGCAACAAGATGGCAGCCTAATAAAATGTTAAAAAATCATTGTAAAAAACTTCTTTATAGATTGTTTTCAAATTTTGCACCAAAATCAAGTATTATATAGTGATAAACTGGTAAAAGTTTTGTTACGAATCCAAGATGGCGTTACAAAATGGCGGGCTAATTGAATATTTATAAAATCGGTCTGAGAAACTATTTATTCGATTAATTTTAAATTTTACACAAAAATCAAATGTGATATAAAGATGCACTGGTAAAATATTGATGATGAGTGATCATAGTGGAACAAAATTGCGGTTTAATGGAAATTTTAAAATATCAGTATTAAAAAAACTACTTATTCAGTTGAGTTGAAATTTTGAACAACAAACAAGTGTGGAACAAGATGAACTAGTAAAATTTTGTCAATTATATATGGCAAGAGAATGGCGGTCTAAATAAATGTTTTTTACCTTAATTCTTGCACAGAAATCAACTGTGGCATAGGGATGAACTGGTAAAACTTTGGTGACGACTTATTATGGTGAAAGAAAAAGGCCTCCTAATTAAATATTTAGCATATTAGAATCAAAAAACTACTTATATAATTATTTGAAAACTTGCAAAAAAATCAAGTGTGAAATAAGGATGAACTGATAAAGTTTTGTCAATTCTATATGGAAAAATAAAATAGCGGCCTAATTAACCCTTTATCGGTCTACACTGTGTTAAACTATGTACCCATTTATGGACTATGTAACCATATGGTAACACAATGTTCTAAAGCATTTTTAAACCTTACTCGTAGTTTGCCGGTTCTCGGACAACGATACCGTACGGTCACATGCGTGCTAAGGTGGGGGAAATAACGAACATCAGGGTACGGTCCCTCCAGAAATTTTTATTTTCGCTTGTTGGTGCATATGCGCGGAAATTTTTAAGGTTATGTGATGTGCCGGTATAATTACTGATAGTTTGTAGAGTAAAATTTATCTAACTGTGCTGGAATTTTGGAGTTGGTTCTTTGAATATATAAGGTATGATATTTTAATTTTAGTTTAGGTACATATCTATGCAAATGTCGGAAATTTTTGTGTTTGAATATGCGTAGCCATATGGTCACTTTGCCCATACCATTATATGGTTATTTTTTTAGTGGATTATATAAAATCTTCATAAATATGGATGAATTGGATTATTTTGATACAAACCGTCTTGTTCATTTTATGGCAAGAGGAAAAGTAGACTACCATCAGCTTTAATGGATATTCGGATGACGAGGAAAATATGAGTTTGAATATGATTCAAAAAAAAGTAATAGGCCATACGTAAGGTAAATAAACACTACAAAATCTCAAGTTTAATCTAGCTTTATAAAAAAACTATTGCGCTTTTAGAATACAATGAATCTGATGACGATAGTGAAGAAGACGATATGATTTTGCAACAGATACAGAATAATATATTACGTACTAGACAGCAAACTTCGGGTAAATATTATAATATTTTTAACATTTAAAAAAAATAATTAGTACAATTTTTAGAATTCACAACTGACCTAAACCGTAGTGGGGACAAAGAAAGCCGCGATGGAACAAATGACGCTGAACCGCCTACAAAAAAAAAGAAGAAAGTTCCATATATCCAATTTAGTTGGAACAAAGAAGACATTATAAACCCAATATTCGGTCTTTTATCCCACCCATAATCCAGAGATTCTTACGCCCTTATATTTTTCAAATGTTTTCCTTTGACATATATAATTGACCAAACAAATTTGTACAGCACTCAACAAACTGGTACTTGTATAGCCACTAATGCCAAAGAAATGACAGATTTCATATCCATTATGCTATTGATGGGTATAATAAATCTGCCCTCGTTACGTTACATTCATTTCAACAACAATGAGGACATAAACGAAGATCACACACACACACACACACACACACACACACACACACACACACACACACACACACACACACACACACACACACACACACACACACACACACACACACACACACACACACACACACACACAAAGGATATATATATATGACAGCTAAGACAAAATTTCCGAAAATATAGACAAAATTTCCGAAAATATCATACTGAAAATATATTCTATTGACGAAACCATACAAGGGTACTCGTGCGGGAAATCTCCGACAATACATAAAAAATAAGCCCCACAAATGGGGATATAATCATTGCTGGTGTATCTGGCTATATATATATACATTTGAAACGCTTCAAGGTAGTATAAATATATCAGGCAGAAACTGACATGGGTTTTGGTGCTGGGATATCGCATTGTATATATACAACTATTTTTATATATATCTGAAGGAAAATTTGGGTATATATATAGTAATAGAATATATCGAAACCGATAAGATCCTAGAAAAACAAGGAAGGGGAACTTTTGACTATAAATCGGATAAAAGCAAGGGTGTTATATTGTCAAATGGGTTGATAATAGTACTACTGTATATATATATAATAATAGGCAAAAAATATATATAGTAAAGCAGTACAATAAACATATGGGTGGATTGATACTGCCAATGCGTTGATGGGATTTTATAAAACTCCTCATAAAGCCAAAAGATATTTTACAATATTTGCATACCTTTTATATATATATATATATATATATATATATATATATATATGATAATGCAGAAACATATATATATGTAGCATATATATATATCCATGCCAGTATATATATGCCTATATATAGGTTGTGCCTCACAGACTCAAAAAACTGTTTCAAAGCTTTTCATGTAAATAAATAAATAATTACTTCAGTAAAATATATATATATATATATATATATATATGTGACCAAATGGTTATATATACTTTGTTTCTAATTCAACTATCAACATAAAACTAATAAAAGTATTGTCAGAATTAGATTATATATATCCTCTAACAGTATAATAATTTTAAAAGGTTTTTTTATATATGGTAACTTAAACCGATAAAGGGTTAAATGTATATAAAGACGGTAAAACTCTGTTTCCTAGAATAAAGACCTCCTTTTTATGGATGAAAATAATAAATATATATATGCAAGTAAATATAAAAATTATATAAATATTATATATAGTAATAAGAAATTAAAAAAAACTTAAAATTAAAGGATGGTATATATATATATACGATATATATATATATATATATATATATATATATATATATATATATATATATGTATATATGTATATATATATATTTGTATATATATGTATATATACATATTTATATATATATATATATATATATATATATATATATATATATATATATATATATATATATATATATATATATATATATATATATATATATATATATATATATATAATAGCTAATTAAGAAATCATTGTTATTGTGATTCGACCGTGTCAAATTGGAATTAGTATCCGAAGTTTCGCTTTCGACTGCACAAGTCATCTTCCGGGATCTCTACTCCACGAGATTCAGTGTTCAGATCTGTATCCGTAAAGCTGACCTTTATTTTTCCCTGGGAGTCATCTGCGCAAAGTTTTATCTTAAATCCTCTTTTCGTCCAAATAAAAAAAAGCATTCATAACGCCATCGATTATAAGACATGGTTTTGTTGATTAAAGTATCAATAATGAAAAGTGAATATACGTTATGTCAGTTATAAAGTTCACAGTCATAGGGAATTCACGGGGGAAATATTTGGCATTAGATTCAAATAAAGAGGGTCACGAATTAATGATATACTTAATTTAATTTTGTCAGCATTATATATCTGGCAACAACGATTTCAACTACAGTAAAGGGATTCAAAAATATTATATGCAGCTAATTTATTTTTGCAGTTAATTATCCATAATTGTTTTCTAAAAAAATATATAGGCAATTTCAGAATCAATAGACGTTTTATTTCAGTTAAATTTACCTTTCTATCTTTATGTTTTATAACTTCTCTAATCCGACAGGCCTTTCGTACTTTTCATAGCTATCGGTATTCTCTAATATTGGTATCAAATATCTGATCAATTAATAATCGACTTTGTTTTTTTTACTAAGGCAACCTTAATTCACTCAAAATTTATTTTGGATTGAACAGAGTGTCTAACTTTAAATAGACACTTTCCAAATGCTTTATATGCCATTCTACTGATTTTTTATAGAAGAAAAAAAGATTGCACCAATGTGAAAGTTAAATGTAATGCTGCTTAATGTTCGCTGAACTGTGTATTGTTTAATATAATTGCCCTTCCAACACCAACGTAGTATGTAGATATATAAACACACATGCTGGACCAGATAAAGTAAATTTGTAATATAAATGATAAGGAGATAGAAAAAAGATTTTAGAAGCGTTTACGGTAGACGAAAATAGGCAAGAATTGACAGTTGATAAAAGCCCTTATTTATATATTATACTCTGTATTATTACTATTATTGATATTATTATTATTAATATTATTATTATTATATTAGTAATATACTTTTTAAAATTTAATTAAAAAAGTTCTAACTAATAGAAAATGAGTTTAAGAAAAAGAGAAAATTCTACATAACATGGATGAAATCAAAAATCACAAAAAACACCAAGGAGATATATTTCAAAGATCTCTCCTTATTAGATGTTTAATTTGATTGAACTGTTTGTTGATAAATTATTTTTAGGTTTTTAAGTGTACTACAGATAAAGTAATAAATTTATTTTATAAGTTATTTTAAATATTTTGGCCGGCCGCCACCTACCATAGTTTATTATGAGGGATAAGAAAGAAATTTAAATACAAAGTTAAAATATTTTTTCTGTTGTTATGTAAAATTAAAAAACTATTAATTTTTTTTAATAAAGCACTTTATTTTTTTTCTGAGTTTTAGATTATCCTCAGATATTTTTTTAATATAATTTTAAGTGTCTTGAACTGCTTTTGAGATGCTTACATTTCGAAATTGACGATTCCAGACTTTAAAATTCTCATAATTTTTATCAATTCCGATAAAAGAAATTTCACATTTTATTTTCAGTTTTCTAGGATTTTTTCTAATTGCGTCACTTTCCAGTTAGTTAACCTGACATTAAACTTGTTTCCGATTTTTTTTTCTGAAAACCACAAAAGATTTTACATTTCCTTAAACCAAACTTTAATTGCATAATAAAAATTATATAAGAACTAAGAAACAAATATGCAATCCCTGTAATCGCTAGCTGAACCATTTAGATTTTAGTCTTTCATGGTAAGTAAGGAAACATGCTAGAAAAAATACCTTCGTTATTCAGTATTACATATTTTAACTTTCCTCGTAAAAGTAATCGTGAAGAAATCACCTCCGGCATTTTTTCAAATCTTCACGTTTCAGGGTCCCTAAATGCCGAAAAACATTTTCTCAGTTCGTCGGTCTGTTTGTCTGTCGGTCTGTTTGCGGCATAGCTGGAAAACAACTTATCCAATCAACTTCAAATTTTGGCTAAAAATTAAGAATCATATAGAGACGACACGGTAACATTTTGGTAAGAATGGCTGAACAAAATGGCGACCTATTAAAACGTTAAACAATTATTACTAAAAAATTAGTTTTCCAATTTATTTATTTCTATTAATTTTAAATTTTACGCAAAAATCCATTGTGATATAAAGATAACCTGGTAAGATTTTGGTGATGAGTCATTCTGGTGGAAATGGCGATTTAATACACATATTCAGTTGACTTGAAAATTTGCACAATAATCAAGTGTGAAGCAGATGAACTAGTAAGATTTTGTCAATTATATATAGCAAAACAAAATAACGACCTAACTAAATGTTTTTTACCTTAAATTGTTCAAAATTTAAGGTAAAAACATTTAATTAGTGTCATAGGGATAGGCTGCTAAAACTTTGGTGAACAGCTATTATGGTTAAAAAAAAGGCTGCCTAATTAAATATTTAGAATGTTAGTTTAAGAAACTACTTATCCAATTAAGTAAAAATCAAGTGTGAAATAGGGATGAACAAGATTTTGTCAATACATGATGTGCATAAATGTATTACCAAATAACCATATGTATAAACAAAAGCCTTAACTATGAAATTAGTAATGATACAACTAAAATTTTTTTGCTTGAATTACAACAAAACAGGTACAATATATTTTACTTTCTTTATTCTTCTCAGAAATTGTGAAGTTTTGATTCTCTATTACATAATACTTTATTGCTTTCATGTGGTAAAGTATTGGTACTCAGTTCTATTTCTCCTTGTATATTACGCTGCGGAAAAGACAAAAAGTTCCTTTAAAGCAGTTGGAACGCAGCAAATTATGAATTTCAAGTAACTTGTATTTCTACCGACTCTAAATAATAAACGAGTTTGCTAGCTTGATTTTAACGTCTCCTCTCCGTCATTGGATTGACCAATCTGGACGATTAACACGAATCTCGGTCACTCTTTTGATTCCCGGTCTTTTACAAGAGAAAGTAAATAATTAAATAAATTATATTAGAAATAATAATTTAATAAATAAAACTGTAGTTAATTTATCACTTAGAGAAAGTTCAGAGTCTGAAAAACTTGTTCTTTCTACAGGTTTAAATTTCTGCGTTACACAAAAAACAGTTCCTAAGTTTGATATCATTTCAGCAATTTAAAAAAAAATCTACCAGAAAAATCTAAAAGATGAATTTAGAATTAAAACTAAAATTGCTCTTGAAAAACCACTCAAAATTAGACAAAATCTCACCCCCATAGAACAAAAAGCACTAAAAACACTTGAATCAGTTAACACAATTAAAAATTTTCCAGCAGATAAAGGTAATGCAACTTTTTTAATGGATTGCACTGATAATAAGAAAATAAAAAATAACCTCACTTATAAGCAAAGACACGTACTCGAAATTAACTAAAAATCCAACAGAGCAAATAGAAAGACAAATATACAGTATGCTAAAAAACATTAAGTTCAATTTATAGACATTGAACGTTTTAAATTAACACCATACCAAAAATGTATAAACCAAATATACTATTAAGATCTATAGTAAGTAGCACGCATCTTTTAGATTGGTTTTTAAAACATATTAGAACCGCTAGTAGGTAAAACTGATCTGACTCATACATAAGAAATTCACAACATTTTGAAAAGAAATTGTCTAATAAATATAAATAATACACTGGTAAGTTTTGATATCGTTAGTCGTTTTACAAATGAAAAAACATACAACGTACATCAGTAAGTATTAATACTATCCTAGAATTATAAACTTTTTGTGTAAAAACCATTTATTTTCAATATAAAAATGAATATTATCAACACAATTTTGGCTTGGCTATGGGGTCTCCTTTATTTCCTTTACTAAGTGATATTTTTATGGAAAATTTTAAGTTAAATTATGTTCAAAATTACGACGATCATAAGCCACTTGTTTGGTGGAGATACATTGATGACATTTTTTGTATCTATAAACATGACGATCAACATTTAAATGGTTTTTTGAATTATATTAACATCAACGAACCGACAATTAAAATTACTATTAAAAAAGAAACAGACCAACAACTTCCATTTTAAGACCTAATTATTAAAAAAAACATACTCAGTTTTGGAACGAAAGTATACAAAGAACCTGCATACACAAACAGATACAGGGTGGCCGGCCATATTTTGACCCATTTTGGATTTAAATGGCTATGAATCGAAAAAATTAACGAGGTGCGGTTTTGGCAATAAATTTTCAATTTGCCGATAGTTTTGTTTGAAGTATATGCTATCATATTTTTACCACCGCAAGTTCCAAAACGGCTGATTTTCGGGTATAGGGCAGCTTTGTTATTTTAAGTGGAACACCCTGTATATTTCTTCAAAATCATAAAGCTTAGTCCTTCCCCTTTTTAAAAATGTAATATAAGCTATAGTCACGTTGCAGAATGGTTGATTTATTAAGCTGTGAAAAAGATACTGCATCTCTATAAATTTCAGGTTTAATGTTTTTTTTTTTGAAAAGTCTCACATGGAAACAAATTCATGTTGTTCCAACGTCCATCGGTTTTGACGTACTCTTTTGAAGTAGAAGTGAAAAATGTTTCTTTTGAGTAAAAAGGCAAGATCTGCGATAATGTTTGCAGAAACTCAATCAATAAAGGTAACTCAAAGAAGATTTAGAAATACGTTTAATAAAACTCCACCTTCAAAAAACGCAATTAAAACCAGGTATAGAACATTTTGGAATACGGGATCTTCAACACGTAAGAAAAGAACTGTAAATAATGAAAATTTTTTAAACAAGTTGTGGAGGTAACCCAATTAGATTCAAACTTATCATCAAGAAAAATCGCAAGTTCAACAAAAAGTCCTTAGTCCACAATACTAACCATTATGACAAATATACTCAAACCAAAGCTATTTAGCATACAAAATTTACAAGAAATTAAAGAAACTGATTTTCCAAAAAGGTTATAACTATAGCAGACTTTACAAAATTTATTATTAACAAACTGATATTTTCTCGAAAGGCTGATAATGTCGGATGAGGCTACCTGTCATATAAATTTCATGAACACGTCAGAGATTCGCCGAATGTTAAGAGTTTGGTGTGGTGTGTACAGGGAAAAACATTATGGCGCATTCTTTTTTCAAAATCTAATTGTAAATTCTCATGCATAGGTGGATATTCTGGAATTCTTTTTGTATCCGCAATTACGTCAGGAAAATATTCTGAATTCAGTGTACTTTCAACAGGATGGAGCTACACCGCGCTATGCATTAATAACCAGAGGTTCACTAAATAGAGTAATCAGGTGGATTGGAAGAAGAGGTCCTATTCCATGGGCTCCTCGTTCACCGGGCCTAAGTGTTCCCGATTTTTTTTATGGGGGTACGTAAAACAATGATATTATAATCCGCTACCACAAACTTTAAAGCAAATATTCGCAACGTAATAGAAGATATTCGCGAAGAATATTTAGTCCGTAGTTTTAACAAGCTTACTATTAACTTAAATAGATGTATTAAAGTTGGAGGAAGACACTTCCAACATTTGCAGTAGTAATTTTTTAATAACAAGTTTTCACTTTGATATTAATGTTTAATAGTTGGTGAATGCTACACCTTTTTCCGTAACTTTTAATGTCTTGTTTAATAAATTTTCATTCTTTGCATTTTTTTTATTTTGCACTTTTATATTATTATTAAGTCATAAGCCATCGACGCTGGAACAATATGAATTTGTTTTCATAGGCGACTTTTCAAAAAAAAAAAGAAACGTGAAATTCTTATAGACATGCAGTATCTTTTTCGGAGCTTAATAAATCCACCATTCGGCTATGTAACTATAGCTTGTATTACATTTTTGAAAAGGGGAAGGACTAAGCTTTTTGATTTTGAGTATATATACAGGGGGTTCCATTTAATATAACAAAGTTGTCCTGTACTTGATAGACATTTTGTTTTCGGTACCTCCGGTTGTAAAAATAAAATGACATATGCTTCAAACAAAACTTTCGGCAAATTAAGAATACTAAGAAAACCGCACCTCGATATTTTTTTTTTGTTTCGGAGCTATTTAAGTCTAAAAAAGATCAAAATATGGCAAGCCACCCTATACTTAAGTTTTTACTCAAATCATCCAATCATAGTTAAAAAGGGGGTTGTAAAAATTTTGTTGAAAAAAAATTTATGTAAGATGATTTAAATCAAAATAATTATCCTAATGATTTCATTGAAAAATGTTTTTATAAATTTGAGAATCCAAAGGTCCAACAAATCTGAAATAGACCAATTACAAACCTCTTTATACCTAACTTATCAGATAAAAGAAAACGAATAGGGAAACGTTTTAACATAAGAACGATATTTAAGACACAAAATACGCTTAGAAGCAAACTTACGAAAACAAAACCTAACAATTAACAAGAAAACACAAAAAATGGTATTTATAAAATTCCGTGTCAATGCAACAAATTTTACATTGACGCAACCTCTAGGCCATTAGCCAATAGAATTAAAGAACACCAAACATATATAAAAAATAGGCAATTTCAAGAATCAAACATTATGCCCTAGATAACAATCATAAAATTAACTGGAATGCTTCTAGTAATTTGGCAAGAGAACCATGTTCCAAAAAAAGTAAAGTAAAAGAGAATGCCTTAGTATTGTTAAAATAAGATCAGTCTGTAGCATCTTGTTCCGTTAATTTAAATAACACATGGTTAAAATCTGTTCACCTTATTTTAACAATTATAAATAACGCCTTTAAATTGATATCCGTTGACATTCTGCCAGAGATTAGCCATTCTGGTTTTATTTCTGATACAAAAGATAAGTAATATTCTGCTTTTAGTTATTTGTTTTTAGTTTTGCTGAAGAAGGGGGTAGACTGTCCCCCGATTCCTCCAGAAAATAAATATCTTTGCGTATTGTTTCTCGGGTACCTTCATACTAGACCCAGAACTAAAAACATATTAACTTTCTAAGGTAAATAGAGTTTTTGTTTCATATTTTAAGTGTATATTGTAATTCTGGCGAAAAACATAATATAAATATATTATATTTTCCAAAATTAATTTAATAATCACATCTTATCTTGTGTTTATTTTTATTTTTACCAGCGCCCAATTTTAAACAAGCATAAACGTAAAATCCACTTGAATTAATCTAAATATTTTCCCTCATGACAACGGTGAAAAATGTAAAATCGCTGTGTGAAAAATGCTAATAGCAATGCAGAGGGTAAATTAATGCCATATATTCTGTCCCCCTTGGTATTTGCATAACACGCATTGCGTTCGTTCAATGGCTATCAAAAAACGACCTTATTTATGTGTCAGTTGGTCAGTTAGATCAGATCCTTTTAATTGCTAAATGGAATTTAGACCCTCTGTTTTTAAGCAGTTTCACACTGAGTGCTGTACAGTTATAGAAATGATTGTTTTTTTTAATCTTACCATTAAAACCGGTCGAAGTGGGAAACCACTTCTCAAATTAAATAGCTGAAACATTTGCAAGTACGTTACCTGAAAAATATTAAGATATTATCGCAAACGTTTGTCTTTCGTTTTCTAAACCCCTCCTTTACTAAAAATTTGCAGGGATAATTAAATTTGCACTTTTCGTTGTAGTTAAGTTGAATTATCGAAACAGAAATGTTACCCCTATTTAAATCAGTTTCAGTTCAGGAATGTCATTTTCGCCGTGTTGGCTTGCGATACCTAGGTCTTGAAATAATTTTTTAGTTTTTGAAAAAAGTCACCATAACCGGGGGTAGGAATTGTCCTTTAAACATATGCATTTTTATTTTTAAAACTGAACAAAAAAAATTGATATAACATTAAATATCTCTCACGTCCGTATTACACATCTCTAAAATATTAGCCGCCAATTTGTTCCACCTTCTTGGATTCGTATCCAAATTTTACTAGTTGATTCCTACATAATACTTGATTTTTGTGCGAAATTTGAGATAAATTGGAGTAAATACTTTCTTAGTAATAATTTTTTTAACATTTCACCAGGCCGTATATGCCATATTTGTTTTTTACCATATGACCCTTAATTTATTATATTAATTTGAAGTTAATTGGGTAAATAGCTTTTTAGCAATGCGGCGAACAGACAGACCCCACAGACTGACAAACAGACACATAGACCGACGGAATCGAGAAAACATGTTGTTCGTTATCTAGGGACCCTGAAACGTAAAAATCTGAAAAACTCTCGGAGGGTTATTTTTTCACGATTACAATGCGTCCCTTTTACGAATCAACTAAAAAACTAACACAAAATTATAAAACACTACTGGAAGTTATAATATTTTAACTAATTTCTAATCGAATTATATGAATTGGAAGGAACCAGTAAATATTATCAAGCCGACAACGTGGCATATTTCCCCTTTTTCCTTCCTTTGTAAACGGAAGTATTGTAATCGTGAAAAAATCACCCTCCGAGATTTTTTCAGATCTTTGCTTTTCAGGGTCCCTAGATGTTGAAAAACATGTGTTCTCAATTCCGTCGGTCCGTCTGTCTGTCTCTCTGTTCGCGGCATAGCTAAAAAACTACTAATCGGATTAATTTCAAATTTGGGTTAAAAATTAAGGGTCATACTGGGATGACTTGGTAACATCTTGGTAAAAATCCAATATGGCGAAACAAAATGGAGGCCTAGTGAAATGTTAAGAAAAAACTACTTGCCCAGTTTACCTCAAAATTTTCACAAAAATTAAGTACTATGGAAAAAAATAAGTTGCAAAATTTTGGTATGAACCAAGATGGCGAAAAAAAATGGCGGCTTGTGCGATGATTAATTATGTTATAAAGATGAACTGATGAAATATTTTAAATCGTGAAAAAATCATCAGCATTTACCTATCTTCATGTTTCAACATATTTAGATGCCAAAATATATATTTTTTATTAATTCCGTCGGCCTGTCTGTCTGTTTATCAGTCAGTTAGCGGAATAGCCTAAGAACTACTTAAAATATTAAGGGTCATATGAGGATGACCTGGAAATATTCTGGTAAAAATCTAGCATGCTTTAACATGACGGCCTAGTGAAACGATAAAAGAAAATATTACTAAAAAGCTGTTTGTCTAATTTACCTCAAATTTTGCACAAAAATCAAGTGATACATAGGAATGAACTGGCAACATTTGGGAATTAATCCAAGATAGCAAAAGAAAATCACTTGTAACATATTTAGAAATCTATCGGAAAAATTTCTTATTAGGTTTATTTCAAATTTTTTGCAAGCATCAAGTGTGATATAGATATAAACTCGTAAAGTTGTGGTACGCATTCAAGATGGCGAAATAAAATGGCGGCTAAATAAAATTTTAAAAAACCTACATAACTTACTATTTTAAATTTTGCAGAAAAATTACATGTGATGTAGGGATAAACTGGTACGTATTCAGCATGACCGGACAAAATGGCGGTTTGTGTCAATGTAAAAATTAATTATTCAATTTATTTAAAATTGTACCTAAAAATCATTTAGTAACACATATATACTGTTGTGAAAACATTTTTATTCGTCACCATATTATATTGAATTCCTACCAATATTTTACCAGTTTCTACCTATGTCACACATAATTTAAGATAAATTCAATAAGTAGTTTTTATATTAATATACACTCCATTTTATTACATCATGCTGAATTCGTGCCAGTTTATCCCTATATAACAGTTAATTTTGCTTTAAAATTTAAAGTCAATTAAATAGGGTTTTTACGTTGATTTTTTAAAAATTTTATTTGGCCGCCGTTTTGTTCCGCTATCTTGAATTCGTACCACACGTTTACCAGTTTATCCCTATATCTTAATTAATATCTTAATGCTTAATAAATAGTGTTCTCAGGCTGGTGTTTTAAATATTTTAAAAGGCCGCCATTCCGTTTTGCTATTTTATAGTCATACCAAAATATTATTAGTTCGTTCCCATATAACACTTGATTTTGGTGCAAAATTTGTAGTAAATTGGATAATTATTTTTTTCAATAATAATTTTCTTAATCTTCTTCAGCACATTGAATTTTTACCAAAATATTACCAGGTCATCCCCATATACACCTTCATTTTGACCAAAATTTGAAGTAACTGTGATAAATGGTATCTAAGCCGTGAACTGACAGACAGACGAAGCGACAGACTGGTGGAATTGATAAAACATATTTTTTAACATCTAGGAACGCTAAAACGTGAATATATGTAAAATCTGAGAGGGTGATTTTTTTCGGAACTACAAATATTTTATTTAGCCGCCATCTTGAATTAGTACCACGGTTTTACTAGTTCATCTATATACCACAATTATTTATGGCACACAATTTGAAATTAAGCCCTTTTTTCTGCTGAATTTTAAAGAAACGTAAAGATGTGAAAAAATCTCTAAGGATGATTTTTTTTACAATTACAATACTTCCCTTTTACTAGGGAAGTAAAAATGAAGTGAGGCATAGATAGAAACTGGTAAAATATTGGTAGGAATCATATATGGTGGAACAAAACGTTGCTCAACATAAATGTTTGAAAACAGAGTATATATGTGTTAGGAAATGAAATTAGTACAGAACTAAATTAGGTCACACTTCACTACTTCTAATAAAAGGAAAAAATCATAACAAGGGAAGTTCCGGGTAAAAGAAATTTACCGATTTGTGTCAGCCTTCTTTTAAATTCTAACCGACCAAAATCAAGCAGTGTTTAAATTTTGATAGCATTGTATTAAGATTTGTGAATTAATATATTTTAAATCGTTGTCAGTTCAAATCCATAAAAGACATCTTGTCATTATCCTACAACGATCGCATTTTGATGTTTGGCTGCAGTAAAAAAGTTTTACTCTGTAACATACCCCAGAGATGTTAATAATGAATAGCACTCTGTGTTGAAAATACATTTAAAAAACTAAGACAGAGTTGTTTATTCATTTAGATCAATTGTCGACGTTTCGACACACTCAGTCTCATCTTCAGGGCTGGAATGACAACAAAAATTAAGACCACATTAACAGTTCAAAGACAAAGAACACACACTCTTAGCAGCTAAAAATTGGTATTTATGCTTGTAATTTGAAGACGACGACACGTGGTTCCAGACATCGATAACTGATTTAAATTAATAAGCAAACTTTTGCCCAAACAATTTTGTTTGTTTGTCATAACAATATTTATATATAGCCTTATGTAAATACAACCGGCATCTGAATCTGTTGATGCTTTCTATGTTTGACAAATTCGGAGTGAATATTTTCATCTGCGTGGTTTATTAAAAAAAACAGTAACACTTTCATCCTTTTAATTTGAACTCGAATAGCGATGAAAAGCCGTCAGAAAGTAGAAGTTGAGCCGCTGCACTATGGAAAATGGTGTAACAAAGGCATATCAAAAATTTATTCGGGCAACATAGCAACCAAGGTGTTTTGTTCATTTAATTTACTAGTATTCATATTAGACTTTAATAATATAGATATTTTGCAAAATATATCTAAAACATTTAACTTTTTTTAGTGTTAAATAAAAATTGTTGTCACATGTGGCCAATTCGAGTCTTTTTATATGTTATTTTACTATTACAAATTTTTGGAAAGCTTATCTCATGTAGTTTTTACAACTGATGTCTTTTGATTCTATAAAAACATATCTGCATGAATTTAGAGAGGGGAGTGAGGAGTAAAAACTTAAACTTTAAGTTTGGCGAAACTTTTAGCACTTACCCACGTTTCTCCACGCCTCGAATATTATGTTAATTTGTAGCTCAGTAATACATTAGTCACAATAAAAAAAATCAGCTGCTACTTTTGGCGGGTTCCGAGATTATTCGGGAAAATATGATAAATCGTGATTCTAAAAAGACCTGAAATTCCAAGTTCATATCTTGCCCCCACCATCTAGCTCCTGAAGTTTAAAACCGACCTTCAAAAAAAGTGTTTACAACTTTTTAGAGTAAATATTTAAAAAATTCATCTAAAATGGCGGCTGGTCGCCATTTTGGAAAAAAATAATCCAATTTCGGTCGAGCGAGAGTCTCAAAACAAAAAGTCGCTGAGAGCAAAATGGTGTATCACAAATTTGATTTTTATTTTTTTTAGTATTACAAACATAAACATCAATAGTATCAATCAATCATCAATAAAATAACAATTTGTACGATTTGAATTAAAACGTATTGTTCCAAAAAAATTTCAGTTTTTTTAGTTTAATTGTTACAAATATTAATAAATCGTCAGATAGTCATATCGTATATAGCAAAACGGCTTGTATGTTCCTGTCTTAGTTTTTATAAGCTATCGAATGACATCATATTACAAATGTCAATAGTTCAGAAACAGATAGACAGATCTGGGGTATGTTATATCAAATATGCCTAGAATTCCCCGTAAACTCCAAATGTGGCATAATATACAGGGTGTTTCATCTGAAAAAATCCAAAGTTGTCAATTTTTTACAGCTCTGCGACGTTCATTTGTTTCTGTTCTTAGCAAATTCCTACAATTTCAGAGAAACCTTACAACTTTTGTATTTGAACTTATTTAATATATATTATAATAAAGCCGCCAGAGCTTGTCAAAATATGAGCAACTACCCTGTACACACCGTACAGGGTGTCCCATTTTGTGTAGGGGTATCTCTGTTATTTTTATAGATAGAAAGTTGCGGTTTTTTTCGTAAAACTAAAGATGCCGTTAACAAAATTATTATAGCCCTTTTAGTTTTAAGATACAGGGGTAAATTTTCAAGCACCCATCATATCTTAACTACTTCTACTATGCCGTCATACTGTGTTTTATATACTTCATTTTGTATATAGCCCCATAAAAAAAATCTAAATCTGGAGATCGTGGAGGCCATCTAACAGGTTTGTTGGTACCTATCCACCCTGGAGGAAAGTTATTATCAAGAAATTCCCTTAAGAGCCTATAGTTGTGACTTGGGGCACCATCTTGCTGTAGGTACGCAGCATTATATTGGGCTAATGGAATATTTTGAAGCAGTTCTGGAATAACTTCCTCAAAGATTTCTATAAACTAAAATCTATAAACTATATGTCTGCCCAAAATAAAACATGCCACCTCAACTGCAAAGCGTCCTTGTTGTGCCCTTTCAAACAATAAATGCTGATTTTCACTATGCCAGTTCCTGTTAGTGTGACGATTAAAAATTGCCGCACTTGAAAAAACCCATTCGTCTGACTAGATAAGAAATCTGCCAAGTGAATCGTTAGCAACGATTTTTTGCAAATACCACCTGCAAAATAGTGTCCAGCGTTCAGCATCGCCAGGATGCAAATGTTGCACTATATTAAATTTGTATCGTTATAGTTATTTTTCTTCAAGATCCTCTGACCGTCAGTTTTTGACACACCAATTTCCTTCTCAATTTTTCTACATGAGGACGAATGTATTGTTTCTATATATCCCAAAACATATATCTCTTTTCTTTCCCCGTTCTCTTTGTTTTATGTTTCAAGATGCGGATCGCGTGTGAAGAAATGATCCGTGCTCAACTAAATTTGCTTTTAAACGAGCAAATATCTCAAAAAACGGTTGCCTTCTTTCTGGATATCTAACAAGCAAAAACTTGTAATGGTAATACAGATTTTTATAGCCATAATAGCTTACTTACCTTTGGAAATATAATTCCGAGGCTCATTCAGAATTTTCATTACTCTGTATAAAGCATACCAGCATATCATATTTTTCATAATTTTCATACGCTGCCATTATTCGAATTAATTGGTAAATATCAATTAAACAAAAATACCAAAAGAACGTTTATAAGCTGCTTTATAAACCAAAAATCGATCCAAAAACACATGACACAAATATTTGACATTTATTTTTGTTTGTTGTCATAAACAACAGCCATAGCCTACTATTAAATTATGCATTTAATTTCAGAAAATTGTCATTTATTTGCGTGTTTAAGAGAAAAAGTTCATAGTATTTTGTACTTTTGAAAAAGTAAAAAAAGACAAATTTTATAGTCTGTAAATATACAGGGTGTTCCATTTTAAAAAATAAAGTAGGGTTCGATAACTTTTTCACCTGACCCTGTATACTAATTCCGAAGGCAGAATTGAGTTCTACGGGAAAAGTTATATAAGAAACGGTTTTGACATTCTCGATAATTCATCTGATAGTTGAGATACGAGGGGTGCCTGAAAATGTAACATTTTCAATTTAACCCTGTATCCCAGATAAAACCAGTCAAGATGCGAAAGACTGACAAATTTACCGTTTAGTTTTAATGACCTTGACGGGTCAGATTTAAGCCGCCTGCACCAATCATGTCTTTATAGCTATTGCAACGTGTGTTAGAAAATTTCCCGCACCAATACTGTTCTATTTAACCCGTTTTGATACTATACTTCCTCATTTGTCGGAAAACGTAATATTTTATTTTTTGCGAAATTTGCAGAGCCATGTACCTATATCATGTAAAATATAAATTTTATTTTATACATATTTTTTTCTAACCTGATAATATAATGATATCTGGAGAGGGCTCTTCAGATCCTACTTTAGTAATAGATCGTCATTGTATAGCCTTTTCATGCTTGTTGAAATCGCAGAAATATATTTTTTTTCAAAATGGTCCTCGCACAATTTTTAATTATGTTAGTTCTATTAACAACAAAATCAAGATAACTTGGTTAAATATATTCATAAAATTACGACACAATTCTAAACAAGTTTTATGTTGTTTGATATGCGTTTATATATATTTACTTTTGTCGATTTTGTGGGCCCCTGAATAAAGTTTTTCCTACACTATTAACAACAGTTAAACGTCTCTATACGAAGGTATAATGATGTTTTACACACAATTAAATATGTTTTTGTACATTCTCAGATAATTACAAATAAAAATAAATTAAAAACATCTAAACTCTGACAGAAACACTCACACTACACGTCAGCTGGAAGACCGTGGCAGCGGTGAAACTTTATAATCATCGATCCCCGTACTTGTTGCCAAGCGGCCTGCCGCTCGTCTCCCCACTACTTTGTTCGCCGTCGCATGCAGCAAGGGTGATACGGGAGTTTACTCATCTGGTCTGGATTTATCTGGGCCTGTATCTTAAAAACTAAAAGGGCTATGAAAATTTTGCTAAAGGCATCTTTAGTTTTACGAAAAAGTAGCACACTGCCGCCAAAACCCCAACTTTCTATTCCCAAAATGGGACGCCCTGTACATATATTATTATTTAACATAAATTGCCTACACATTATAAAATTCGTTCTTTCTTATTACCAAGAGACAAAAGCAATCGAAAACGCAAAATTCGCAAGTTTTTCTCTAGTAACCATGTATTATAGTAAAAATAAATCCGTGTGAGAAATAATATTTGTTAAATCTATATAAGCTTTTATCCTTATGACAACGTTCATGCAAAGTTTGAAAACAGTGTCTCCGAGGTTAGACAAGTTATAGATTTTTTATATGAATCAGACTCATATTTTTCATAGTGCGCTGCCAAGCATTCTGTGCCAGTAATCGATTGTGAAGCTTTATTTTTTAAGGTAGAGGCCATTAACCGTTTTCCCCTACCAGGGTCCGCCCCAGCGATTATGCCGGCCTGGGCAAAAGCAAGGAATGTCGCTCTTTTCATAATGCATTTTACTTTTTAATAGTATGTAGAAGCTGCATTTTTTGTAAAGAAAATTAAAAAAACTTCAAATGGTATTAAGATATACAAATATATATTAATTCATTTTTATTTTTAAATGTCCGATAACATTCTCCATATATAAAAAAATATAGTCTGAGTTTTAGTGTTGTTAATGGTTCATCTTCATTCCTACAAGATATTCTATTTAACTCCGTGCCGATGGTAATATTTTAGCTTAAACGTCTATTCCATTAGTCAATACTTTTATATCAATACTAATGTGTCACCTGATCTAAAGATAATATTTTAGAAGTACAATGGTTAAGAAAATAGATAATAATCTTCATTCATCATATGCCTAAAGTGTACCAAAAACGCAGTTTAATAGATCAGAAAAAATCATACTCCTGCTTAATGGGTGAAGAGCTCAAGCAACTTTATGTCAAAAAATATACATGTTAAGCTGATTTCAGAAAACAGGACAGATTACCAAGTATTTGTACTAAGGAGTCCAAGGGCTTAAATGTTAGCCTACGATGATTAACTTAAAGATTTTTTTTGTGATATCAGATTTATTGCTCAGTATATTACTTGGTTTGTTCTCTTTTGGGTAAATAATGACCGTATTATTTACTGGGGAACAACAAAAAAGTTTCCGAGACCAAAATAGCAAAATCTTACTTATTTTATTATACTAATTAACAATCTGTCTTGCACAAGTCTCAGTTGGCTCCAATTTTATAGATCCATGCTTGTTATGATAATTTACCTACCTGCCTTAATGTACGGGAGAGTTCGATCTTTAAATGAGAAATATCTGGATTTATTATACCAGCTCTACTTTATAAGGGGTTTAAATACGTATAACATAAATCTTAAATTGTTAGTTAATTGCATTTTAACCACCTTTTGATCGAGAGCTGTTCGTATTTTAGAACTTAGAGAGTTTTGAGCAACATGTCGCGAGTTTGTGTAAATAAGCGGGATCATTTTTATTATATATGTGGTGAAGTGACTACTGTGAAATAAAAACGTACCCTTAGCACTTTAATAAAAAAGGCTTACCACTTGTACTTTGGTTGCAAATTTGGATACCATGATAAAAATTGGGCTCCCCATAACTGCTGCAACTAATGTGCGTCCAACATTCGCGGCTGGCTAAGTGGAAAAAAGTGTAAGATGCCCTTCTCTGTTCCTATGATCTGGCGACAGCCAAAAGGCAACGTTACTGACTGTTACCGTTGCTTGACATCTCCTATCAAAAAAGCCTTTTCGGAGAAAAAAAGGTCTGCGATACAATATCCAAATTTTTGATCCGCCATACGCCCGATGCCTCATGGTGACAAATTGCCTGTACCTAATCAACCTCAGGAATATACCCTTGATTCTGTTGTTGATTAAACAGATTCAAAAGGTAATGTACTGGAAAGGGTCGCTGGCCCATCAACCTGGCAAGACCCCGATTTTTTCTGTGAACTTCCCAGTAAAAAATCTCAAAAAAATAAGTCAAAGTGAATTAAGTGACCTTATAAGGGATTTAGAATTGCCCAAGAAAAAAAGCAGAAATATTGGCCTCTCGATTGCAACAATGGAATTTACTTCAAGATGAAGTAAAAGTTCCTGTATATACTGAGGGATTAATGGCAGCTTTAAATCTGGACTTTGATCCAAAAGACTGAAGACTTTTCATTGTTTTACTCAAAAGTAAGTCTTAAAGCTGTGTTACTCCATAATGGAAACAAGTTGCCTTCTGTCCCAATTGGTCATGCAGTCCACATGAAAGAAACGTACAGAACAAATGGCAAATTTGTGAGGATTTAAAATTTGTGGTTAGCTAGGTTATACCAAATACTACTGCCTCTTCTGCCAATGGAACATTCGAGCACAATCGAGTCACTACAGAAAGAACATTTGGTCACCTAGAGGGTTTTTTGAGCCAGGAAAGAAAAATGTAACCAGAGCGCCATTAATTCCCCCTAAAAAGATTTTACTACCGCGACTTTATATAAAATTGAAACTTTGTGAAGGCCATGGACAAAGAAGACCGTGCTTTCAGTTATTTAGAACAAAAGTTCCCTAGAATCAGTGGCGCTAAAATTAAAGAGGCAATATCTGTAGATCCCCAGTTTAGGAAACTTTTCGGAGATGCGTAATTCGATTCCATACGTGAAGGCAAGTAAAATGCATGGAATGCTTTTAAAATGATTGCAACAAGGTTTTTGGGAAACATAAAAGCAGAAAACTATAAAGACCTGATTGCCCAACTTCTTTTGTGTTACCAAAAGCTAGGGTGTAATATGTCCTTAAAAATTCATTTTCTGGATTCTCACCTGGATTGCTTTCCGGAAAATTGTGGTTCTACAAGTGACGAGCAAGGTAAGGGGTTCCACCAGGATATTTCAAACATAGAATGAAGTTATTAGGGAGAGTGGAACTGTGAGATTTTAGCTGACTACTGCTGGACTATAACGAGAGATGTCCTAGAGGCTGTTTTCAAAAGGCAGGCAAAGAAGCACAAAATGAGTGTAACAAATAATTCAGATTTTTCTTCCGAGCCAACAAACTTCTTTAATAGGTATTTTTTAGTTACTTTGGTGTAGTTGAATTCAAAAAAGTAGGTTTTGTTCAAGAAACAAAAAAAAAATAGGTGATTTTCTTTATCCTGAACTTTCCTCGTTATGAGGCTTTCCTTTTATTAGGAATAGTGAAGTGTAACCCAATTTAGTTCAGTACATAGTCATTTAGTAACACATATATACTATCATTTCAAATATTTTTATTGGGCGCCTTTTTGTTCCATCATATTGGATTTCTACCAATATTTTACCAGTTTATAACATGCGGGACACGAAAGAAAACCGGTTTAGGAAGGCCGGCCAAGAAATCTCTTTAAACCAGTGGTGTCCCGTCGTTCTTTAAATAATATAGCACTCCTTGTAACTATGCTTAATGAACCTTTATCTATATTTGTCTACTTTTTTTCGTGTACCGCACTTCTATATCTCCTTTGTGTTGCAAAAACGGTGAACTTTCGAATTTTAAAATGACTTAATTTTGATTTTTCTTGATCGATTAACCTATAAATATATTTTTTCTTGAGTTCTGTCATTAACGGTTCCCGGGTTACTGCCTACGACCACTATTATTGGACCACCCAGTATAGTGATACACGATTTACAAGTCCAGATTCTACAAGGACAAAATTTTAATTTATGCAGTTCAACTTTGGGCTACTCGGGTATGCCAAAAGTGGCCGTCTGTCTCCGTTTGTCATATTACTTTATACAGGGGCCGTCATTGTGAAGTACTATACAGGGCGTTTCCTAATTGCGTGCTGATGTTAAAGGGGGTGTTTTTATGTCCTAAAAGTATTACCTTTTGAGATACAGGACGGTAAAGTAAAGAAAAGTTTAAGAAGGAAACATTTTTTTTTCATCCAAATTCTGATGCTATTGTAGAAAACTACATGAAATTTGATACACGTCTTCTATGCATTAAGGAGCATAAGGATTACCCAGGTTAATTACATATGCACGCCACTGGTAGAAATTTCAAAAATTGATTGTTAATAAAAAATGCCCTTTCATGCATAAAAGACGTGTATCAAATTTCACACAGTTATTTATCTATAATAGCATGAGAATTGGGATTTAAAAAAAATGTTTTTTTAAAACCCTGTATCTCCAAAGTTAAGAGTTTTAGGTTCATATTAAACTTTTTTCTTAAAAAGGTCCAAGAATCATCCCCTTTAACACTAGCACGCAATTAGGAAACGCCTTGTATCGTACTTCACAATGACGCCCCCTGTACAAAGTAATATGACAGATGGAGACAAACGCTCACTTTTGACATACCCGAATAGCCCAAAGTCGAACTGCATAAGTTAAAATTTTGATAAATCTTGTTCACTGGAATCAGTGCTGGCTCCCCTACTATAAGTACATTGATGTGTTAATTTTGGAAAAATATGAGTTCTGTAGTTTGCAATATTAGATATTTTTTGACACCCGGTATTGAACAGAAAATTAATTATTTTGAAGCAGTTTTTGCTACTTTATGAACAATTTTAGAAAATATATGAAAAAAAAAACTAAGCAATTTTTGAAGTTGACGGCTGTGATTCTAATGGTTCCATTCCTTCTAAATCGTTGTCTTCCTCTGAAAATGATGAGGTTTCGTCGTCACTACTTGGAGATCCCAGTCTGATAACTAAATCATCAATAACCGTTTCAATTGCCATCTACTTTCCAGTATTTATCTTCAATAGAACGAACATGTTTAATATACGATTTCCAATTTTCAGATATTACTTCATATAATTGATATTTTCTCCATGTTGGATCACATACAAGATTGTTCTATTTAAGCAACGATATCATATAAGCTTTTGTAGAGTATTTAGTTGGCACTTTATCTTCTACGTGAGAATGATAAGACGCATTATCCATTACCACGACTGATTTGGGAGGAATGTTAGGTAGAAGCCCCTCGAGCAACCACTTTTCAAAATTATCTCTATTCATCTGTCCATGATAGTCTCCAGTTGTTACTCCCGAGCGAAAAACTAAAGCAGCACCTGGAACAAATCCCGCTTCTGAACCAGCATGAGCTATAATAAAGCGACTACTAGAGCGGATTCCCTGAACAACACCAGTAACATTTTCACTTTGCCAGCACTTCTTCACTGTCATATCATTATCTACCCAGGTTTCGTCTAGATACACAGTATTGCGTCCTTCTTGCCTATATTGACTTACAGTTGATAGGCATTTCACCCGCCAGTGAAAAATATTTGGTCTCTCAATGAGCAATTTCATTTATTTTGGCATTTGCGCGAAACAAAACCATTTGATCGTAACAGCCGATTTAAGGTTTTATACCCGTACGGAAAATATATTTTGTTCTTTACAGCACGAAGTAGGGGTTTGCAGGTCGGAACCTTCTGCAAGTTTATATAAAAATCCTCTATTGTTCGTCGAAGTACTTGAAAATCACCATCGTCAATTTTATCTTTGTATGATAATCGGGGTCTATTTTTACCAGGAGATTTTTAAGCTGAAGTAAAACATGAGCGATTATTATGTTCTCTTTGAATTTTTCTTACACTGCTTTCCGAAACACCAGTGTAAAATGCAGCGCGTTCTGTTCAATTTTGAATTGGAATAGTCAAACTATTATTTTCAGCTTCTCTAGTACAGGCCTCTATAACGCTCGCAATAACTTCACGTGCACCGTTTCGAATTGTTTTTCCTGTTTTGCTCGCCATCGTTACTTCGAAATAATAATTCAAATTCAACGTAACGCATTTATATAGAAATGAAAACAAATGCTCGAAATGTATAGGCCCAGTGGAAATAGCTAGAACCTTCTAGTGGCAACTGCATGGAGACTCTAGGCACATCCCAATTACAAGTGGACCAGTGGAAAATTTACTAAATCCTCGATATTAATTTTCCGTACCGCTTAGCTTAGCACTTTATAGGCGAAGCGGCAAACTATTACAACAAATAAAATAACATAAAATTTATTTGCGTACACAAATTTTACTTTTCCGCTTGCTTAAAACTGTGAACCTTTATTTTAAGGACCGCCCGGTTTTCTTTCGTGTCCCGCACTTTACCTACGCCACACTTGATTTTTGGGCACAATTTAAAATAAGTCCAATAAGTAGTTTTTACATTGACACACACCGCCATTTGTTACGTTATGGTGAATTCGAACCAGTTTATCCTTATATCACATTCCATTTTTCTGCAAAATTTAAAGTGAATTGAATTACATTAATTTAAAAAAATATATTTGGCCGCTATTTCTTTCCGCCATCTTGAATTCGTACCACAACTTTACCAGTGTATCTCTATATTACACTTAATGCTTGCACAAGACTTGAAAATAATCTTTTGAGATAGCTTTTTCAGGTCTATTGTTTAAATATTTTATTAGGCGGCCATTTTCTTTTGTTATATTATATTCCTAGCAAAATGGTACCAATTCATTCCTATATAACACTTGATTTTTGTGCAAAATTTGAGGAAATTGGACAATTAGTTTTTTTACTAATAATTTTTTTAACGTTTACCTATGCCGCCATTTGTTCTGGCATATTGGATTTTTACCAAAATATTACCCAATATGACTCTTAATTTTTGATTAAATTTTGAAGTCACTCTTATGAGTATCTTTAAAGCTATGCCGCCAAGGTAGACGGTCCGACGAAATTGATAAAAATAGAGGGTGATTTTTTCACGATTACAAAATATTTTATTTGGCCGCCATTCTATTCTGCCATCTTGAATTAGTACCACAGTTTTACGACAATTAGTTATGACACATAATTTAAAATCAATCTATTATGTACATTTTTCAGGCTGAATTTTTAAATAACTTATTAAGCCGCCATTTTGTTCCGCCATCTTGTTTACCAGTTGATTCCTAAATGCAAATTTGAGATAAATTGGATAAGTAGTTATTTGGTAATAATTTTTTTTTAAATTTCACTACACCGCCATTTTGTTTTGCCATATTGGATTAAGTGGCGGCTCGCGGGTGAAAAAGTAAGTGAAGTGCAAATGAAGCAAGAAAATATCACAATAATTTTTTTTCCAGAATTTTTTTATATGTGGAGGGGGTAGACTATTTTTTTACGACTTACCTAAATTTTGTATACTAAATCAATTCTCCTATCCTTCATAGCAGTAAATTTATGTATAACATCCTCATAAAATGGATGAGTTGCCCTAATATCCTTCAGAAATTCCTTTTGAATTAAAATATTGCCAAGAGAAGTGTGTCTTTCTTAAAATATTGTATTTCTTAAATAAGTTTTTACACAATTGAAGCAAGAAAAACTTCTTTCCACTGAAGGACTTGTCGACGGTATTGTCAAAATAAGCGAAAACAATTTATATGCTTCGGCAAAAATAAGACCAAGCTCATTTTTAAGCCGTTGACTTTTTAAAAATATTTCTCCATATAACTGTTACAAATTTTCAAACCGGCCAGTCCGAAAATTTAAACTATATTCGAAAAATTTAGCAGAACCTATCAAACGTGAAAATGTAAGTTTTTCACAGGCTTGAAATCTTAGTGTCATTTCCATTAAAATATGGTCCAATATTTCATAAAAAAGGGTTCTATACTTAGCCCTAATATCTTCAGGTGAAAGCTTAGCAAACTTTTGTAATGATTTATTTCTATAATAGAATTTGCTTTATCAAACATGGTATTAAAAAAATGTTAATTTTTTTACAGAGCGCCTCACGACAGCGTTTTATATTGGATATGCACAAATAAATGTCAAGCGATTTTTTTTGGAGAACGTCAAATAGTATGTCCGTGATTGAGAAAATGTCATTAAACACTAATGCAAGAAACGTGAATTCAAAGTCGTTCATCTCACCTAAAAATCCTTTCGCAAGGCGGATTGATTTTTCATCAGATTTGTCACAGTTTGTAATAAATTCAAAGACGTCTTTTAATTTATTCCAGTCTCAATCACAATCACATTTACTAACTTCGAATTTGAAGTTGTAGCAACACCGTAAATAAATATAACACAAAACAGTCAAGTTAACAGCAAAGGAACTCACCGGTTGTAGCGAATTCCGCAAAAATAAAAGTAAACAACCACCGCAAACTGAACGACACGTGGATGTAGTGTACTGCGCCTGTAATTCACCGAGAGTGTTGTATGGCGCTGGGCTCGACGTCGTCACGTACGCGTTGTCATGGCAACATGGTAGGAAAATCCTAAACTAAACATAGCACCTCCAGCAAAGTCAAAGCGGTATGCGTCACTGTTATAGTTGTTATAATAAAGTTCGATTGAAAGTTTTAAAAAGACATACCGCCAACGGTCAAGTAAAATATTTATTCGAGATGTACAGTTTATTTTTTACCAATTAGATAAATAAATGAATGTAAAAACTAAGATTTTAAGAGATATATAATAAATATAGTTAGATGTTTGCTTGTTAATTTTTCCTGGTGGAGTAGCACATCACCTACTTCACCTGAATAGCCGCCACTGATTGGATTTTTACCAAAATGTTACCAGGTCATCCCCATATCGGTAAGTAGTTTTTTAGCTATGCCGCGAACAGACAGACCGACGGAATTGAGAAAATATGTTTTTAGGCAGCTAAGGGAACCTGAAACGTAAAGATCTGAAAAAATCCCGGAGGGTTATTTTTCACGATTACAATACTTCTCTTTTACGAAGGAAGTAAAAGTTATTTAGTCGCCATTTTGCTCCGCAATCTTTAATTCGTAGCACAACTTTACCAGTTTATCTTTATTTATCTTTTTTATCACATTTAAACACACATTTGAAATTAATGTAATAAGTAGTTTTTTTCAGGCGGATTTTTTAAATATTTTATAAGTGCGTTATTTTCTTCTGCTATCTGATATTTATACCAAAATGCTACCAGTTCATTACTATGTAACACTTGATTTTTGTCTAAAATTTGGATAAAATTTTTTTATGTAATAATTTTTTTATTAAAGTTTTACTAGGCCACCATCTTGTTCCGGCATATTGGATTTTTGCCAAAATATTACTAGATCATCCCCATATGACCCTTATTTTTTACTCAAATTTAAAGTTAATCTGATTAGTAGCTATGCCGCGAACTGACAGACAGAGAGACAAACCGACAGAAGGACCGAGGGAAATTGTAAAAAACATTTTTTGGCACCTAGCGACGTTAAAACCTAAAAATATGTAAAACCTGAGAGGATATTTTTTGACGATTACAAATACTTTATTTGACCGCCATTTTGTTCGGCATCTTGAATTAGTACCACAGTTTTACTAGTTCTACTCTATACCAAAATTAGTTATAGCACACAATGTAAAATCAGTCCATTAAGGAGTTTTTTGAGCCTGACATTTTTAAATAATATATTAAGCGGCCATTTTGTTCCTTCATCTTGGATTCGTACCAAAATTTTAGCATTTGATTCCTATTTAATACTTGATTTGTGTGCAAAATTTGACATAAATTGGAAATCAGTTTTTAAGTAATAATTTGTTTAACATTTTACTAGGCCGTCATTTTGTTTTGCCATATTGGATTTTTACCAAAATCTTACCAGGTCATCCCCATATGACCCTTAATTCGTCAATCGAGCAACTAGTTTTTTACCTATGCCGCGAGCAGACCGACAGACAGACCGACGGAATTGAGAAAATATGGTGTAAAAAATCTCGGAGGTTGATTTTTTCACAATTACAATACTTCCCTTTTACGAGGGGAGTAAAAAGTTGAAATTTGTTCCACAGTGTGTTATTAATAACATTATTATTATATACTTCTATACATACATATTTTTAAAAGCGAAACATACAGGGCCGCATAATACAATTCCTCTAAAATAATTTTAGCCTTAAAAGACGCTCAAATTACTAAGATACGTTACGGGTTTTTTTATATTCATTTGCCCTTTCTAATTTTTCACAAAATGTCATTTACGTTTTTAAAACTATTGGACTTTATATAACATGCAAGAAATTTTTTATTGTTTTTGTAAGTAAACTTATTTTTCAAATGTCTAGTATTTGAGATTACGATGTGTTATCTGTACAAAAGGATTAGAAGTAAGAATTTACAGGCACATTGCATTTAAGAATACATCATTTATAATCTTGACACTTGTTTTTCTCGCAATCTATTTATAACGTAGGTAAGTAACTGAACTGTTGATGTATATTTTTGTTATTTATTGGCAATGATACTAAAGTAAATGCTCTCCCAACAAACAAAATATTAAGTTACCTAGATAGTTGAGGAAATAAAATACTAATATATTAATTAGAAAATTCCATGTAATGAATTTTTAGAAGACGCGTTTCGCTAACACTGTAGTGTCTGGTGTATACTACGAACTAATTTTAAAAATAATTCTACATTTGGTATTAACTATGTCTGTCTAGCCTGTGGCCTCATTTAAATTTTATAACTCAATTATCCTAAAGTATAAAAGTTGGGACAAAAGACATTCTAGAGCTACTAAAAACATGTCCCGATCAAAAGTATTCCTTTCTCAATAATATTTACTATAATAGTAGAGAAGGTCTGATTATGGGAAGTCCGTTAAGTTCCATATTCGTAGAAATTTTCATGGATAACATGAAAAAATTGATAGAATCAGCATACCTTGAGTAATAAATGTGTCTATTGGTTTCAGAATGTGGATGACATTATTATAGTTCGACACACGCTAAATGGTCATGACTAACTAATATCTTTATAATTTATGCTTGCTTGTGCATCTGTTTTGGCTAATAAATCATTCCAATCCAGGGTGGTAGTAGGAAGATTTAAACAACGTTTTTATATGTACGTACAAAAATTTATTGCGTATTGCTGACTTTGACAAATTATTGATATACGGAAGTGATAAGCCGTACTATACAATTTTTATTATTTTGTTCCAAACAAAAAAGGTTATTTCGATATCCTAAAAACTAATGAAAATAAAAAAGAGTGGAACGTATGAGTAAAATGGAACCGCTCAATCAATGATTTAATAACTAATCTCAATAGTCTGAATCTCTACTATCAGTATCATCCACTGATATAATTAAAGGTTTTACGTTTTCCCAATATTTTTTATAATTATTTTCGTACATGATTAACACATACTCTCCAACTGCTCTCTGGTTTTAATTCACAGTAGGTGTTTTCATCATGCTTCGGTTCCACTAACCGCTGGTCGCAAACATCTAGCACTGGTCCGTGAGATAATGACGTCTTGATTGCGTCATGTGTAGAACATGGTGAAAACATTTGGTTACCCATTTCAATGAGACAACTACAGTAAGTGATTAATTGTGTTTTGATTTTGCAAAAAAGTACCAAGAAATAGGTAAAAACAATTAGCAATTTATGTGCAAAAGTTATAAGCAATTTGTCATTTTTTATGAAACTTTTTACACCAACTTTAAAATATCAAAAAACCAAATCATATCAAACACAGAACTAGAGACAACACTAGAAGACTATAAAAATCATATACTTAATGATAAAAATAAATAGTTTTACTGTTTCCAATTTGTAAATATGCCGCCATATTTTGTTTGTTTCTAGAACCGCGATCGGGACCACATCCCCGACATGGTTAGCAATTTGACAGACCAGTTATGAAACCATTAAACTGGTGACGTCGCTACTTGAATCGTGAATTCTTGCGGTTCGAAGCGGTCGGCCCAACCGGAGCATGGTGATTCTATTGAGTTTTAATTACTTCAGTTACATTAGCGGACATTTTTGGGTTTACATTACTGCGTTTAACTTTGTTTTTTAATTCAGACCATATCTTTTCTATAGGATTTAAATCGCAGTGGTAGGGGGCAATCTAATTGGTATGTTACCGGATGCTTTTATAGCCTCATCTACGCAATATGTTTTATCATACGATTTAGTCCTTATTAGCTCACCTAGTTGTTTTTTGTATAATTTTCTTCAACATCGAGGTCATGCTCACTAAGGAAATCTTGCAGCACCTCTTTTTTGCTACTTATGGTTGGTACTTTTTTAACTAAGGTGCGCATTATCGTAAACGACTACACTGCCTGGCGGGATATTCGGAAGAAGAGAATTTTTTATCCAATTTTCAAAAAGCTTACTTGTCATGTCCTGATGGTGGTAGTCTAACGATCAGTTCTTAATGTTTTTTGTTGAAAGTAGCAAAGTGTTCGGCACCCAGCCATCCCTCGAGCCACAGTGTAAGATGGATATCCTCTTTCCTCGTGAAGCAAGTACATCTAAAATGCACTTGGTGAAGAATATCTCCAACCTTTAATTGTAGTGTCATTGTGTCGAGCGAAGTCTCATCTAAATAGTATATATTTTGGTTTTCTGCGCGGAACTGATGAATTTGGATTAAAATATTTTTGTCTCCATTCCACTAGCCGCTGGATCTCTCTAATGCAAATGCGCTTATCAATTTTATGCAGGAATCGGCGTAACGTTTCGCGACTAACACTAAATTGACCATTTGCTAATAACGTTTCTTGTAAAGAATCAAGTGACAGAATCTGCTTAAGCTCATACATCTGATACACTTCCCTGCGAATTAATTCTGCATCACCATTCCCAAACACTTTTATTGTGCCTTTGTCCGATCTGTTCTTCCTCTACAGTGAATTGTCTTGGTCAAGGAATCGACGCAAGGTAGACCTTGGAATACCGGTTAACTCCACTGTCCTCTTAATGGTAGCTTCTATGCCCTCTGACGCCTTAAGAAGTCCTGCAGACAAATATTTGAAGGTTATTGCACGTTTCTTGATTTTACCGCATATGAGTATTAGTGAATGCGGTTTAAAGCTTTGCATTGGTATGTGAGTTATTATTGGCAGATGCGCTATAGTCAAAGGCACTGTAAGGAGTCGCAAAAGACGTCATCGTATGAATACAATTGAAGAAAACGGAAATAACAAAAATATTTTAAAAATAATCAAAATTGCCGCCGGCCAACAGCTGACTTCCAAGTATTTAAAAACAATGGTTAGGTTTTATTTTGGAGTACATTCCAAAACTAAATTGTATGGGGTGGCGATCTGTATATATTTTTATTTTTCCACTTTTTAGTGAATGTTCCTTCACATATTTTAAGCATTTATAATACATAAATATGACTAATAAAATATAAGAATTATTATCTGTAATAAATTAATTCTTCAAATTTATTTTTTTTACGTTTTTAGAAAAAGAAAAATGTTGCCCCTTATTGATATTGTTATAGGGTAAAATTAGTTTTTAAGTAGTTTATCTATATACCTAACCTTTTACCGCTTCATACTGCAGATAAAATGTTTAAACAATTTTTTAGCTTCCATTCAAATAACAATAATTTGAGTATTTAACAAAATAATAATTTTTTATTTGGAAATTCAGAAATTCTTAAAACTACCTATTTAATTTGATTGACTGAATGAATTATAGTAATTGTTTTATTAGATACACCTAAGAAACAAAAAACGCAAAATCTAAAAGCATGGTTTAATTTACTTTTTCAAATTTCGTTTCTACTTACTTCTGGCTTACCTTGTGTTATCCTAAACAATTTGAATATCTTACTTACTTAGAGTTATATAAATTCAATTATTATAATGACTATTTTTACAGTTCTTGTAAATCAGTGGCGGCTCGCCAGGAAGCGCCGCTTCACCTACATTTTCTAATCAATTTACTTAAAAATAAAAATATTTTTAAAAAATATTGAACATTTGATAACCTACATTTTTATTATAAAAATGTAGTATGTTTTATATAAATTCACATCATTTACTTAATTATACCATTTTTCTCTATCACAACTAGTGTCTTATATACTCAAAAAATAATAAGAGCGACCCGTTGAGGACTCACAATCAGCACTAACAAATTCCGCATCAGACTCCCCCCGTCTGTCAGCTCTTGCGCTTGGACTTGTTTACAGCTGTTGCTATGGCAACGCAATGGTGAATATCCGTAAGCCAAATAGAGATGGGAGCGGCATAAAACTGCTGCTGCAGGCTGCAGGCGCTCGTTCGCTTGTTATAGAATCAATGTAAATTAGTGCGTTCGGATCATCGAAGGCGGAAGCAGTTTTGCTGCGATCGAATCGAATCGAAATTAGCTATAAGATATAAGTACATAACTGTTTTTTAAGAACAAAAAATATATTTGAAATCTTATAAATTCATATTATCCCCCCTAAATATTAAAAATAACGCTACAAAGGTATGGATAATTAACATCATAAAAAGGTTAAAAAACAGCCATTTCAAGCGTGACATCCCGAAAAATTTTCGTCTGCAGTGCTATTTTAGCCTGCGGCGCTGTGTACCTACCTACGCTGAGCTTCATCCGTTCTTAAAGCCGCCACTATTATAAATGCAGCGTATTCCACCAAAAACTTTAGGAGCACCAACACTACGGACAAAAAGAGTTACATAAACTCAAAGCATCCAAAAAGATAGACTCAAGGTTCACACCAAAACAACTAATTCAACACAATTAACTTCGGCGTGCTTTGAAAGATTTTAATTTCCGAAAAAAATAATATAAAATTTAAAAAAGTACAAAACACAGTATTGTTTACTACTGAATTCAATTCATATTATTGCCCTAAAATACCTGTAATAATTTGATAGCGGCCACTTTGTCTTATATAATTTGATTTTAACGATATTTCTATTAGCAAAAAACAAAATTATCTAATTATTATAATATGTCGCGCTTAGTTTAATGTTTTTAAACATTACCAGACGTACAAATAACAAACCTCGTATTTGTTAATATTTTCAACGTTTATACTCTTAGAGTAAGAATAAAAATAGAGTTCATAATTTACATATTCAGCCACTGCCAAGATTACCTCTATAAGATCGATCATTCGAAGATGCCAAGCCTAGGCAGGACCACCAATGTTTATACCAATTTATATTACGGTGAAAATGTTTAAACATGATGCAATAAAATTTTCATACAAAGAATAGTCATGTGTGTTTCCAGTATTTGTTTTTAAGCAGTATAAAGAAATTACTTTTATTGCAAAATAGTAAAATACAAACTAAAATACCCAAAGCCTGAAATCAGATTACACCAGTAACAAGAGTTTTAGTTAGATATGGCAAATACGATCGACAACTCCACGTATTAGACCATCTCATTGTGGTATTAGACCATCCCACTTTCATTGACAAGGGATCCTTATAGTAAAAAATTATAATAGTCTACAGTAAAAAATTGTTACAGGGTCACGTGACCGGCGTGGCTTAAAAATCAATAGCGGGTTGTGGAACAACAATAAATTTTAACATTCAAGAAATTGATTTGCTAAAAAATATTTTATTAGATACCAAGCTTTTTTTAGAGTCACCACTGCATGTGTTTTAGTGTGTTATTGTGTATTTCTTGATACGGTTCAAATCTTTTAATTATTATATGTTGCCTTACTTCAAGAGGCAGCATTCTAAAAGTGCGGTGACGTTAGAAGAACATTGATTTTTTAAATATTTAATAAATAAGTAATATTTACTTTATCTTGGATATTGCGAAACTAGGAGCTTTAGTTGCCTTAACTATGGTGCGGCAATGTGAGTTTGTAAAAAAATGGCCATTTAAGTTTGGAATTTTCTTTTAATCACTAAGTAAACAGCAAGATTTCCTTTTCCAGGAGACATGTCTAATGGAAGATACCTTATTCACTTATTTTGGGTCACATGACGTATTGACCAATCCGGTTCAGTATAATAGAATGTTTATTTCGTCGGGGGTCATGTGAGAATCCTCAGAAGCAAAATGATACAAGAAAGACTCTGAAGTGATTTTTTTGACGATTACAATAGTTTTTCCTATCAGAGAATTAAAATAATTATATAATATATTTATACTAGGGTGAATGTGCCAGTAGTCGGACAGTTTTCTCAAGTTTTCAGTTTAAAAATTCATAAAAAAATTATTTTTTGATCATCAAATTGATTCAGGTACAAATGAATGCGTGAGGGTGTTTATTTGCGATAAAAAATATAAAAATACACGATTTCTGTACGATTGTTTATAAAATAACCTAAATTCTTTTAAAATGCATTTTTGCTAGTGGTCGGACACTTACGCTTAGTAATCGGACACGAGATGTCCAGTAGTCGGACAAAACGTTATTGGTCCATCAACACCAGTTCAAGACTATATGTAATTTATTTTCTATTAATCTAAGCTTGGAAAAATAAAAATAAATCAATTACGAAGGTTAGAAATAATAAAAATACATTTATTAAAAAAAAATCATTAGAATGAATTTATTAAAAAACAGGTAGGTACATAAATCAGAACTCAATTAATAATCCACATTTTTATAAAAAAAAATTTAAGATTTCATTTCATAAAGTAATAATTTAAAATATCGGTATACTGGTGCAAAAAAAATACATCTCGAATTTTATCATACATCAGTAACGGGCGGTGATTTTTTTCAAAGAAATTATTATTTTGCGAAGTAAAGCTTAGATATACATTTCTGGTAAAATATGAATATACCAATAATAAAAAAAAAACAATAAAACATATGCACTCTTGGTTGTGGAACAATAAATAATATACATTAAACATAAATAGTATTCACATATAAAATCTAATTCCACAACTTGTTGGTATCTAGATCCTGTATGTTTAGTACAGCCTAAATGAAACCGTTTAGGACAAGTATCACATCCTATATTTTTTTCTTGTTCTTCTTCTCTGTCACTAATTACTTCTTCATCACACACTGCACAAAATTGTATTTCTTTCGTTACACTGTTAAAATAACCATTTTCTCGATTTGTTTTAACTTTTTTTTGTGATTTCTTTGCAGTGCTGCCCTTTTTCTCTTGTTCGCAAATTTTATTTTCTTCTCCATTTCTTTTATATTTAAGTTTTCCCTCCAGGCTTTTGACGAAATTGCACTTGGAATTTTTTCCCCGCTTGGTTTTTTACTTTTTTAAAGAACTACTCGATGAACTTGCATTACTACATGGTTTGACATTTTTGATTAGATCAATGTCTGGAATTCGTGTAAATTTTGTTACTTTTTTCCGAGTTTTTTTCTATCTTATCTGGCAAAACTGGTACAAGCAAAACTGGTACATTTTCATCGTTTTTCTTTGCTTTCATCTGTGTTGCGTTAGCTTCTTTCGCGTCACTGCGTTTACTTTCGTCTTCACCAGCTTCATTTAAGTTCGCAGGTTTTGCTTCAATTGGCAGCAATTGTGTGGTACCCAAACTCTCTTCTGTGTTTCCCGTCTTTTTATTTTCGTTTACATTTAATTTAAAAGGAATTGCAAGGTCTTGAAGAATAATAACCGGTGGTTTTTCTTGAGGTGGAGCTGATTGGATAGTTTCATTGTGTTCGACAGGCTGCTCAACAGGATGAAGAGAACTATTGTTTCCAATGTTAAATAAGTCTTCTTGAAATAAGGTGTTTTTTGGTAGAAATTGTACAGGATGCAGAAAACCATTTTCTTGAACTTCAAATTCTTCAATTTCGGTGCATTTATTATTGGCGGAACTGTTTTCAGGGCGTGCACCATCTAAAAGTGACATCAACAGCTCAAAACTCAAGTTGTTTTCTAGTAAACTAAGTGTTAGATGGGTCATAACTTTCTTAGCGATGTTTACTTCTTCTGTTGTAATTTCTATATTTTTTGCGACTTGAATTGCATATTTTCCAGTACGTTTTGCACACATTTGGTGTAGTCCATGCTATTAGGATTAAATGGGTAGAGTCCGCAAGCTCTAAATCCATTTTTAATATTGCTTTTCATATTAGGATGGCAACAAGTTTCTTTTTGAATTGGACAGAAATTTGTTTTGGTTACAGCTTTATTAATATTTTCATCTGCACTTTGCCACCTTCGGACTGCTTGCTTCCAATATTCTTTCACGGGCTTAAAAACCTCTACGTCAGCAGGTTGCAGCAAATGTGTCGTATTAGGAGGCAACGCATATAAAATTATATTATTACTATAACACAAATGACTCAACTCCAAGGACATAAGTGACCTATGACCATCAACTAGGAGAAGAATAGGTTTCGTAATGGATAGCCAGTCATTAAATCCATTTTTGAAATTTTGTTAAAAGGTGTTGTTAACTTTTCATTATTAACGATTTTTTGCACACTGTCCAAAAGTTCATCTTTTTTTTAATGGAAAACCGCATTTCGCTAAATTGGTTAGCTATTCCGTTATTTTTTTTTCCTTTTTTTTATTGGGTCGGGACCTTTCTGAGAAGATTTTACTTTTCCCTGAACCCGGGCCTGTACGGTTGACTTTGGTACTCCGTATTCACGACAAGCTTTACTGAAACTACTTCCTTTTTGGACTTGTTCAATGGCTAGCTTAAGGTTTTCATCGGAATAATTTTGAAACTTTGCTTTTTTCTGAGAATTCATTATCTAAAACTAAAAAATCCATCTCAAAATTCATATTTCGAAACCGACTTACAAAGGCTGGCCGACTACTGGAACACTTAAAAATTAATCATGCGCTAGTAATCGGACAATTTTTACTACAGAAAAATAATGATATAACCTTGAAAAAACCTGGCCGGTTACTGGATGAACCAACTGAAACCTCTTTTAGATGCGTATAAAAAAAGAGATAGCGGCATCCTATTTTAGTTTAAATTAGAAAAAGACACATGAAATTTGTTTCCTTTTACAAGAAGTCAGACACCTGTCCGACTACTGCATTTTTAATTTTCCATTGTTCTAGTATTCGGACACCTTATATTTAGGTTTAAAATGTAAAAAATATATGTAATTTTACGTTTTTGGAGTAGTTTTAACTATAATAAATATCATAAAATAACTAAACTCAATAAAAATTTACTGCCACGGATTTTACTTACCTTTCTAGCGCACTTGATCTGATCTTATTTAAAGAAAAACGTTGGCTTCTAATACAACGGCAACTTTTGTACCTGTTTGAACCAACGAAGATTTTAAGTGACATTAATGGCAGATGGCGATATGACGTAGAACTAGTTGAATTTCATTGGTTATTTTTTTCATTAGTCGGGAAAGTTTAAATTTCATTTTATTTGAAAATTAACGAATTTTGTCCGATTACTGGTGGTGTCCGGCTTACCGGCGCAATCACCCTATATTAAAAAAGGGCGTCTCACGCTGAAAAAAACATACTGCGGTTTCGAAAATCACTAGATTTTGGATGAAATCTGGGGAAATAATAATGTTTCAGATGATATCGCGCCTTTTTTTAATTTTCGCTTGAATTGGGCCAATTTTGTATATAAGTGTTGTCAGGTAAAGGAATTTAAACGGTGATTCTTTGGGTATTAAAAGTAAAAATGTGTTCGTAAACATGTTCTAAACTGGTTAGAATTTAAGATTAAGGATGATGAAAATGAATTTTATTTTTTTAATTTTAGCTATTAACATGGAAAAACAATATGACAATTGCCTATTCTATTCTTATCTTGTAGCGCTCGCTGTTTTTACTTTCTTAGAGAGAGGAAAGTATTCTAGTTGCAAAAAAACATGTTTTCTCAGTTCCGTCGGTTAGTCTGTATGTCTGTTCTCGACAAAGCTCAAGAACTGCTTGTTCTATTTACTTTCAGTTTTGGTTAAAAATTAAAGGTCATATGATGATGACGTGGTAACATTTTTGTAAAAATGCAATATGGCTGAACAAAATGGAGGTCTATTGAAATGTTAAAAAAATATTACTAAAAAACTGCTTATCCATTTTATCCGAATCTTGCAGAAAAATTAGGTGTGACATGACTATCAACTGATAAGTTTTACTACAAATCCAAAATGGCGGCCTGATAAAATGTTATTAAAGTCAATGCAGAAAACCACTGCATCGATTATGTTCAAATTTTGCTCAAAAATCAAATATTATATAGGAATGAACTGGTAAAAATGTTGAGATAAATTCAAAATGGGGGAACAAAAAGGTGGCCTAATTAAATGTTTAAAAATATCTGAAAAAAGCACTTATCGGATTGAATGATTGATGACATCCTCATTTTGAATATTTATTACTAAAAATGTATAAATTGTACACTTAATATCGATTTTTAATCAAATCTGTATAAATGTTAAAATTCGCTCGCAATCTAGACATTCCTACTCTCATTTTTTAAATATTTTCTAAAAATGTATGATATATGTATTCTCAAATCTGTACAAATGTTAAAATTCCGCTGCCATGTTGACATTACAATCTTGAATTTTTAAAATGTTGACAAAAATTCATGATGTGCAGTCTTAAATACCCCTAAATGCCGAATTTTAATCAAATCTGCAAACATTTTGATATTAGTCTGATATGTTGGTGCGCCATTTTAAACTCTCAAATATTAACTAAAATTTCATAACTTTCATTCTTAAATACTTCTAGATACTGATATTTCAGTCGGATCTGTACAAATGACAAAATTTGTTCGCTATATTGGTGCCACCATTTTGATTTTTGTTGTGCATTCTTAAATAATCCCCACAAATGTTAAAATCATCGGTCCGACCTGTCAACATTGTCATTTTGGCACCGCTATTTTGAATTTTTAAAGGCTGACAGTTTAATCTACACAAGTAACAAAATTCTATTACAAGATTAGAACCAGCCATACAAACATACAATCAGACGAGTAGGAAGCCAATAAAAGCTCGTAAAAGCATTGATTATAATTTAAGACTCTAACAATAGTATTCACTAAGGAGGTTTAAATTTAGGCAAGGTCTAACTTGACAGTTACACCTTTAAGATGCCATTTTTAACAACTCAACAAATAATTTTTCTAAATGTCACAATTACAAAATGACAGCGACATAAGGCAAACATAACTAAAAACTAAACTTTAATAATATAAAAATAACTAATTTCCTTTTAAACTTACTTAGCTTATTTTAATAGTGAAGTAGGGAACGATTATTTCTTTGATTTTGTCAAAATACCTATTTGCCTCATTAAGGAATAGGTAAGAATCCTTCTTTTTGTCAACGATAATGAAGCATAGCCCATTTCTTCATTTTTGTACATAAAATATTTTAACAGGTCGTCATTTTGTTTCGCCATATTGAATTCATACCAATATTTTTTTGTATCAGACGTAATTTTTGTGGAAAATTAAATAAAATTAAGGTTAATCCAGTAAGTGGATTTTTTAGCTATACCGGAACAGACCGACCGATAGACAGTAATGGAAAAACATGAAGATCCGTACAAACCCGGAACGATGATTTTTTCACGATTAATGCGCCGCCACTGGCATTTGTCAACAAATTGGCACGGCTTGAACATGGGCCATCCCCACTTCTAGTTTTATTAAAAAACATTGGTCGATAGAATGTGAAAAATAGTGGAACCCTGTTGGCGCATACCCCTAACGTGATTTATGAATGAATTGTGATCTCTTTTTTAATTCTTACTCTCTAAGTTTATATTCAACATACCGTTGAGTGTTTTCCATCATCTCTACCACACGGATCCATTGGCCTGATAAGCCCCATATAGGGCGAAACGTCGTCAATTATGCCTGTAGAGACGATGGAAAACGCTTGTCCGAATGGCTGTTATTCTATCTTTTTCCATTTAGCATACTGGATAACAAAATTAGAATAAATTATAACGGAAATTGATTCAAATGGAGCTATTGTTTTTCTAGATATACTTATTCGAAAGAACAAGAATAATATATTAGGACACTCAGTATAATATAGAATATTAACATTGGCGAAGTGACACTTAAATGCACCACCATTCAGAATAAACAGGCGGCTATTAACTGTGTATTAGTTTGAGTTCGTTCGATTTCGTAGGAATCGTACGGAATCTTTATGACTGGCTATTCCTTATTTCTGCCAAAAAGGTTATGTGAGCGGAACAGGATACTTTATATACTCTAGTCTTTCAGAAACATGAAAGATGTATTTAAAATAACAAAATTGTTTAGTCTGCTGTGGCTGAACACTAGCTCTCCACTAGACACATTTCACAATTAACCGACAAATTTGTTCATGAACGTTACAGACATAAAAAATGCCAATTGGTTTTTACCCGGAATCAAACCCTTTCTTGATGAGGAAAATTAATGATTTTGATGATTTGAATGACGCATCGATGTCAAACTTAAAAAACTATGTGCGAGTCTAACTAAAAAACATAATAAGGGATTTGGGTAGAACCATACTAAATTGTACTTAAAGCAATGAAAGTCTTATTATATTATTAATGTTTCTTTAATATATTCATTAGCTTCAAATGTATTATACTGTAACCGAAGGCGAAAATCAAATATACAAATTCTCGTTTCACTCAGATGAATATGTTTTTAAATTGTAGTAACTACTGCGAACGCATTGTTCAAAAAAGTAGTATAATCTCAAGTATGTCAGTTATTGCCACTTTTTTATTATTTTACTGGGTAAACAGAGTAATAAAATTATTATTACGGTATTATTATATTGTCGAGATTAGCTTTTATTGAAGAAAAATAAATTATTAGAATTATGGTGTTTTAAATTTATATATTCACTCTTATCACACGTATTTCGCCAAAATATTTCCAAAACTATTTTAAACATTCCTGTATTATTAGGCTAGTATTTGATAAAATTAGAGACATTTATATATATATATATATATATATATATATACATATATATATATTTTTATAGATACATATATACATACATACATGTACAGGGTGATTAAGAAATAAGTACCGAAAATTTACAGGCAGGTAAACCTTGACGAAATATGAAAAAAAGTTTTATATAATTTTTCTCTAAGCCTCACCGTTTAGAATATTCAGGGCATTAAACATATATGATAAAAAGGACATTTTATTTTGTAATATCTGTTAGGAGCAAGATATCAATTTCAATTTTGGAACATGTTATCACTACGTAAAGACGCGTTTATGGTCATATATTTTTCCCACTCGGTATATTGCCCAGTTTTATTAAAAATATTTATAGCTTGGCTTCTTTACTAAAAATTATTGATCTCAGAATTTTTGTCATACGAGCGATCATTTTAGAGTTTTATTCGAGTTAACGCATCGAATCTCTTTATAGGCCAAGTAATAGAGCAGACATTTATTGATTTTGTGACAAAAATACTACCTGAAAACCAACTGTGCCATCCCTTAAAACACATTCTGCTGGTTCAAACTGATGTTTTTTTGTGCTCGAAACTATTATTTATTAATTTGTTGTAAACAATTTAGTGGAAAAAATTGGGTTTATTTTCGTTTTTTGCTTATAAAATGAAAATGATTTAAGCAATCTATAAAGAGGTGACTTGTATCATATACTATTTTCTCAAATCAAGGGTATCTAGGGTATCATTTGACAAAGTGACTGGATACGAGTGAAAATATGTCATGTTTGTAATCGTTTTTTACCAGTTTTCCAACATTTTAATGCAAAATAAAAATATACATTTGGAAGCACGATAACTGATTTTTCAAAATTTTCTTATAAAATTGAAATCGGCCAATCCGTGTCGCATTCAGACCCGCTGCAATTGCAATCTAATGATTGGCATATTAGGATACCATACTATGTCAGCCTTTCTAATATTCATAATGAAATTAAAGCCATGACTTATCTCATCATTCAAAAATGAATGTACTTTTCATATTTCAATCATTTAGTTGTCTAGTCAGTTCATAAAAAATTATTTGTTCATACTGTTAAATTATGGTTGTTTATACTAATAACACTGGCCGACAAAAAAAAATTGTTTTGTTGTAACACAAATCAGAATAGCATAATCTAATAGAATGGACCTATCCAAATACGAAAATGACAAATAGAAACTTGTAGGTTTTCTTGTTAGAGTTGTAGAACCACATCGAATGTAACGATACTTAATATATATAGAAAAAATGATTTCAGAAAATTCTTAACCCCGTTTATTGACTATGTTTACAGTTTTCGCCTACTAAACATACCATACATCTAAGAGAAAAGCAAACGAGAAAAATATTAACTTAAAACACTAATTAAACTTTATTTTTTCCGTTTATGAGGTGTCCTATCTTCTCTTTTCAAAAACCAACAGTAGTCACCCATCATGGCTGGATTCCATCGTCCTTGGGACCAAATTGCCATTATTCTAATATCTTGGTGAACTTTCACCCTGCTCGTCACTAACAGCTCCCACATTTTTAGGAAAACATGACAGATGGGAATGGAGAAAGTGAATTTTTAATGACATTCTGACACCAAGCGCTTTATAGGCATCCAAGAGTTCATTAACTAATTGTTCATAATTTTCATCCATATTGTTGCCTAAAAATCCTTATACTACATTAACAAATGAATTCCATGCTCTGAGTTCCTGCCTGGTAAGCTTTTCCGTAAAATTGACATCGTCAAGCAATTTTCTGATTTGTGGCCCAATAAAAATGTCTTCTTTTAATTTGGCATCACTTAACTGGGGAAAGACTTGTCTTAGATATTTAAATCCATCACCATCTTTATTCAAAGCCTTCACAAAGTTTTTTATCAGCCCTAGTTTAATGTGAAGAGGAGGCAAAAGGACATTTTTGGGATCAACAAGAGGTATAAATTTAACATTTGAGATCCCGGTTGAAATTCGCTTCTTTCTGGCCAATATTTTATTACATAATGCTGATTTATTGCACGACTGTCCTATAAACAAAGAAAACAGCAATATTTTGTAGATCCTCCCTAAAGTTCCACTAAAATCGCTATAACTTTTAAGTCCCCACATAATTGTAGTTTATTTAATTTTCTTTCACTGCAACTGAATGGGCAACTGGTATAGAGGGTTTTAAATTTCCATTATGCAATAACACAGCTTTTAAGCTATATTTAGATAAGTCTATGAATAAGCGCCACTCACGGGGAGAATGTTCAATATCAAGTTCCTGCATTAAACTGTCTATATCAGTACACGCGTACAACGAATTTTCTATACTGTAGAATTCAGAAAACACTTCTTTTTCTAAAATTCGTAATTTTTGTTTCTTTGGCCAATAGGTTCCATTCCTTAAGACGGGAACCCAGAAGTTCTGACTGTTGCTTGGATAACCCCAAATCACGTACTAAATAATTTAATTCACTTTGAACAATCAAATGTGGCTCGCCGGAATTGGGACCTGTGGTAAAAGTGGGATCGGTGCACTGTTCTTCTGAGCTGCCTGATGATGCGTTATCTCCATTATCTCCCAAATCAATAGCTTGTCAATTTAAAGGCGCAATTGGCACTGGCAAATTTGCATTATGAGGTCGTATAGCAGATTGCAAATTTGGATATTCTATATTGTGCTTTCTCTTTTTGGAATAACCTTCAGTCTTTGTCAGCCAAGAATAACAATCGTCAGAATAATTGGTGGGTTCTCGCCATACCATTGGAACTGCAAAAGGTATACTTTTTCTCTTTCCATTCATCCACTGCACCAATGATACACTACAACTAACACAGCATACATGGGGAGCCCACCGCTTATCTTGATCCCCAATTAACACACCAAAATACTTAAAGTAGGCTTTTTTTAGATTTTCGGAAAATGGCCTGGTTTGTGATTTCACCAGAAATTTTTCAGAAATATAACAAAATTTGTCAGGAGAAATTTTGCAACTTTGACGCGTTTGACTCGACATTCTCTCTCTCTCTCAGTCTTCACATACACTTGCTTATCGATACACAGAGAACCACTCAATTCGAAACTCAACAGAAAAGTGATGTTTAACGTTTATTTTATGTCTAATGTTGTAAACAAACCAGTCTAGGTAATTTTTCTGTTGTAAAATGGACCCATTTTAGCCGCCTCACAATAAAATTGTTTACCTGCCAATATAAAAGGTTCTAATTAGGCTATTAAAAAATGGTACGTATTAAGGCTTTCCGAATATGTTTTTATTATTGGAAGGGTATTTCCATTGTGAAAATAATGAGCTAGCCTGTGTTAGAAAAATCTTGTCGGCCAGTGTAATTAATATGCAGACATGCAATTAGTCCTTAGAGAATGCAACGAAAATTCAGAATACAATTTCATGTGCCGCAAACAATCCAGCCCAGACATTAACTTTTTCTGGGAACTGTGTATGCAGTTTTTCATAACAGTTTGGGTTATTTCGCCCCCACTAACGCTAATTTTGGTTATTGACCATTCCGTGTAGTGTGAAGGTCGCTTCATCCGAAAAAACAATATTCTACCTGTCCTCTTCAATCTTTCTCGTAATTATTTCGTAAAATTCTATAGTCTTCGATCATAGTCAACGTCACAAAGTTTCTTTATATGCATTTTCTCCGTATATCGCGATACGCCCTTAAAATTAAAATATCAATTCTCTCTGTTTCAGTAAGTACAAACGCCATGCTATTTCCTTCTTTACTTAATTCTGGCAGAACTTGGCTTTCAGATGTCAAATTTATTGTCAAAGGCAATACCTAATTTGTTGCTCAGGTAAATACGACTAGGTACGTTCGAATACGCATTGTTATCCTTTATTATTTGAAACGCCAATTTCTAGGAACTAAAGAATTTAGGCATAGCCTACGGTTAATAAAAAATGTTCTAAATTGACTAGACGATCAATATAAGTAATAATATATGGAGTGTCCCATTAAACAAAATATAACTTTAATTCTCCACAACTTTGTAGGCGAACCTGTATATTCCAATTTATAACAGATATGTAGATTTTAAATTTTTATATAAGAAATTTTCTGCATATTTTGAAATAATCGACCGTTCTGTGCGATCTAACTAGTAAAAACGCGAAGTTTCTAAGAGTGTTATAGGTTAATATTATATGTTAATATCGGGTTCTTACTAGTAACATCGCGAAGTGTCTAACGCATTTAGTAAAATACCGACAAGATATTAAATATCGCCATTTTACTGAACGTTTTAGTTAAAACTGGTTCTTACTGCATCCTAAATGGCAAGAATACGATCTACTATATTCTGAAATACTTACAGCGCTCTGATTGGTCAAGAGAAAGACGGTTTCGGTGAAATTGGCTGAATTTTTTATATGTTCTAGTTCTTGATCTCCTGAGCAAACGATACCATAGACACTATCTAATCCTACCACTACTTTTTAATATACAGTGTGTTAAGGTTTGTCCAAACCCCATATACAAAACATGGAGAAAACTGTATAACACCAAATATGAAAATAGGTCTGCAATATCTCTGACTGAAGGGTTTTTGGTCCTATATGCATATAAAACTTTTTCTTATTTTAGGACATACTATTATACGTTAAATATGTAGAAAAAACTAATTGGTGTCATCCTATCTTCCCTATGTATTTTATGAGGTTTAGGCAAACTTTAACACCCTGTATATTAAGAATAAAAGTGTAGCGGGTTTAGGACAGAAACAAAAATCTTTTTTTCTTAAAAAGGAACCGACGTTTCGACCATATATTTAGACTTCTTCAGGGCTATTTTTAAATATGGGATTTATGTCAACACACACAAGTATAAACATGTTCAAATGAGACCTAAGGAAGACGATGACATTATTTTTAGAACAATAGCAAGACAAACCCGACATTCAGTATGGACGGACAACAGTTGCTGTAGTGCGTTAGAAAAGTTTGTTAGCAACATGTTTCTTTTGACTTATTTTAGAATTTTATCAATATTACTGTTTCTTATTGATAAAAAACTTAGTTGGAAATATATCATCTTTTTTTATAGACCGCATTTTTACTATTACATTCTTAGTAAGAAGGGGTTTTATCTAAAAAACATAGTACGATACCAGAATTATCTTTTTATTTGGCATTTTACTATTACCAACAGTCATAACTAGATATAACACGTAAGAATATATATATATATATATATATATATATATATATATATATATATATATATATATATATACTAATCTGTTTGAAAATATGCTTGCAACACTGTCCACACTTTCGTATTTGATATTTAAGTCCTCACAATCTTCCTCTATAGGTATGTGAAATAATATGGTTATTGTTAAAAGTCATTTAGAAAAATAAAAACGAAATATATGTCATTTATGTTTTATTGACAATGAAGCTTAGTCAAAACTGTTTATTTTAGGAATTTTATGAATTTGTGAATTTTGTGAGATTGTATTTAACGTGAATCTAAATGTTTTAATTAACAGCATTGCAACATCAGTTTCTAAGTTTTTACGATAAACTTATTTTCTTAATGCAACACCCTGAATTATTTTACTTATTTCGTTTCCTTATGACATAAGTATATTCAAATTTCATTTGTGAGCGACACTGAAATGACTGGTTTATTAGAAGTAGACTCCGTAAATTTTTAAATTATATTCACATATTTAGGATGCTCAGCACACACAGCTTCGATTTTAAACTTCCGGTATATTACTGCATTTTTGGGGTCTTAAAATTCTAAACATGTTTTCTATTCTTTAAAACTCAAGTTATATTCAATGGTTCAAATTCTAGTTTAACTTAAGTGATTTTTTATATCATTTTCGGTTTAAAGGAAAATACTGCAGTATGGAAAATTGTAAAAAAAATCAATATTGTCACAATAACAAATTTAAAACTCATTTTCTTTAAAAGGTTAAATTTTGGTTTAGAGAATGTATATGTTAAAGGATATTGTATTAAAAAATAAACGGAGTTTTGTATCTTTAACTTTGTAACTTTTTCGATCACCCTGTTTAGTATCTTAGATATTTTTGCGTGTAACTAGTTACAGTATCTAGATAAATGGTACTTACTGACAAATAGCATAAAAAATCTTTTATAGCATTTTTTTTTATTGAGATAAACATATTTTAATAAAATAAATGAAGTGGCAAAATATTTTACATTAATCCTTAACGCTATTACTCGAAACAATTAACAGAAACGACAAAAAAATCTGTGTTATTGCTTCTTACAGGCGGTAAAAATATCTATTTAAATATAAACACATGCTGCAAATGACTCGGGTAAACAAAGCGATAATTTATATGCAAAAATTAAACATCTTATACACAGACAGCAGTTGCACATGTGCTAAGAATAATAAATTGTGTGCATAATAAGAAAAACAGCTACGTGTTTGGGCCTCGCCTTTAAAGTTTGTTAAACTTTGAATTATTAGATGCAAGCTATTGGTTTTTCATTTTATAGATGTTCTGGGAATAAATAAACATAAGCCTAGCAAAATAAATTTAAATGATTGGTAACAAAATAAAAATCATTCTAATCAGGCAGATGTTTAAAAACTAGGTACTGTAACCGTAAAAAATCACCCCTGGATTTTTTTTCAAGATTTCCAGATTTCAGAGTTCCTAGATTTTAAAAAACATAGTTATTAATATTTATCGTTAATGAAATCGACCTTTTCTTGAAAAAACAAAAAAAAAAAATATATATATATATATATATATATATATATATATATATATATATATATATATATACAGGGTTATTCACGCAACCCGTTCATTAAAAGTTTTTGATGATGCCATTTAGATAAAAATTTCAACCTTTGGGATTAAGGTAAGGTCAAGGGGTACTTCTTTTTTGAAATATTTCAACTTCCTGTCACTTCCGGTTTAACCGGAAGTTGGTATCAACTTGCTTATTTTAAATGGAACACCCTGTATTTTATGATATTTTTGGATTCTACGGAGAATATACCTAGGTTCAAGCGTTCTTAAGATACTTGACCTTGAACCAAAAATGAGACTTCGGGGTACCAAATTTTAAAATCTCATATTTTTGTAAGTTTTGAAAATATAATCTTCATATTTTGCAGACGATCGGTAAATAATCTTAGGTTTCTATTTTTTTATTGAATTTGTCTATTTTTATACAGGGTGTCCTAAATTCAGCGGCAAACTTTCACATTTAAAGCCGCTAAAATCCTTTTTTTTTAATGGGACACCCTATAACTTTATACACTATCAAATGTAGAATTCAATTTTCTATCGAACTGTATTAAGGTTCCCTATACCTATTCGTAACCATTTTCGAAATAATCAGGTTTTTATTAAACTATTATATGTATTTGCTAAATGCTTACACTTTCCCATAGTAAGCCATGGAAAAACAATTGTGCTTTTCTATTCAACATGACAGCTGATTTGAAACTTTTAAATTAAAATAAAATAACATTCAAAAGCTGATATTCTCAATTTATTTTATATTCGCGGAGAATGTTACAAAATATTGGAGAGAACGTGCCATGTTTTTAATGAAAAACATCCTCATTTATCGCCAATGAACAAGAGAAAATTGAAGAGGATTGAAACGAAATTTTTTCGTTTCGGAAAAGTTAAAGTTATAAAAAATGTAATAAATTGTTTACATTATTTTTAACCATATCTACTAAGTTCGAGACTGTTCCAAACTTGTTTTAACTTAAACTTAAAAATTATAGCAATTTAACAATCAATAATAAATAAATAAAATAATAAAATTGAATTATAACAAATGTTCTATATGGTGTCCGTTCATTTGAAGACACATTTCAATTCTTATTTGTACAGTTGCTGTGGCCCGTTGAATTTGTCCGTTTTCTAAATCTTGTTGGTTATTTACTGGGGAAGCATAGACTTCACCTTTGATAAATCCCCATAAATAAAAGTCTAGGGGTGTTAAATCAGGCGATCGCGGGGGCCATCTCCAAGGGCCATTGGCACCAATACAGCGATCTTCAAAAATTCGAGATAATTGGAGATAAACTGCAGCGGAGTTATGTGCTGGTGCCCCATCTAATTGATACCAATAATTTTGCAGCTCACCAATAGGAATTTCTTCTATAGATTCAGAAACCGTCCCTCGTAGAATTTCCAAATACTTATCACTGTTTAAATTGTCTTCATAAATACAGTACCTCACCTGATCATTTATTACTATACCGAAACCATTGAAGCTAAACCTCTCTTGAGAACGCGTTTCGCGTAAAGCGTGCGGATTTTCTGCTTCTCTAGAAAATTTCGCTTCATCGGTCTAAAATATTTTTGAAAAGAATTGAGTCTCAAGGTCTCAAGGCTTGCACGTTTTGGAAGGAATAAGGGTGCATATGATGTTCGCTCAAGATTCTTTGGACAGATGAAGAAGAAATTCCCAAATCGTTTTCTGCAGACGGTATTGAACTTTGCGGGTTTGCGTAGAAATAAGCTAATGTGTTTATTACGTTATCCTCGGCATTTGTCACTGGTTTCGGAACATTTTTTGTAAATTTAACCTTGCCAAAACGCAAAAAATTCGTTTCAATCCTCTTGAATTTTGACTTGTTCATTGGCGGCAAATCAGGGTGGCGTTCATTAAACACACGACACGTTCTCTCCAAAATTTTATAACATTCTCCACGCATATAAAATAGATTGAAAATATCAGCGTTTGAGTATTCTTCCATTTCGATTTAGAAGATTTAGTTTATCACTGACAGCTTTCGATAAATAACGCATACTAATCATCTGTCATATTGGATATTGGATCTCAATTGTTTTTCCATGGCTCCATTGGAACATGTAAACATTTAAGCAAATACATACGATATTTTTATAAAACCCAATTATTTTGAAAATGGTTACGAATGGGTATAGGGAACCTTAATACAGTTCGATAGAAAATGAAATTCTACACTTAATAGTGCATAAAGTAATAGGATGTCCCATTTAAAAACACGGGCTTTACAAATTCAATAAAAAAAATAGAAACCTAAGATTATTTACCGATCGTCTGCAAAATATGAAGATTATATCTTCAAAACTTACACAAAAATATAAGATTTTAAAATTTGGTACCCCGAAGGCTCATTTTCGGTTCAAGGTCAAATATCTTAAGAACGCATGAACCTAGGTATAGGACATGCTACATAAAATAGCATTAAAATTCTCCGTAGAATCCAAAAATATCATAAAATACAGGGTGTTCCATTTAAAATAAGCAAGTTGATACCAACTTCCGGTTAAACCGGAAGTGACAGGAAGTTGAAGATATTTCAAAAAAGAAGTACCCCTTGACCTTACCTTAATCCCAAAATTTGAAATTTTTATTTAAATGGCATCATCAAAATCAAAAATGTATATAAATATATATACAGTGTGACCCATTTAAAAGTGAAACACCCTTATATGTCAATAATTAACAATCCGTTAATTTCAAATTTTGGAGTTGTGTATGGATTTAAAATATGACTATTTTGACATATTCAACTTTGACATCTCTCATTGGCGTGCGATCCTAGAGGAGGGAAATTGTACGATTTTTAAGAAAAATATATTAGCGATTTTTTTTAACGAAATTTGATTCTCGATTCTTACCCAGCATTATCAATAATCCCCTTATACCGAATTTAAACAAAATTAGTCATTAGTTATGGGAAATACGAGCTTTCAAAAAATGCATTTTTTTTTTCATTTCGAAGGCAGAAAAATAAAGGTCGTTAAAATAATAAAAAAATGAAAAATAGTGTTTTTTGATCAAGACAACCATTTAACAGATTTCTGCCTTTGAAACGAATAAAATGCATTTTTTGAGAGCTTGTATTTCCCAAGGCTAAAGACTTCTTTTGTTAAAATTTGGTATAAGGGGGTTCTTGATAATGCTGAGTAAGAATCGAGAATCAAAATTTCGGCAAAAAAATCCTTAACATCTTTTTCTTAAAAATCGTACCATATTCCCCCCTCTAAACTCGCACGTCAATGAGCGATGTTAAAATTGAATGTGTCAAAATAATCATTTTTTAATTCCATAGACATCACCAAAATTTGAAACTAACCTGGTAGTTAATTCCTGAGATATAAAAGGGTGTCCGCTTTTAAATGGGTCACACTATATATATATATATATATATATATATATATATATATATATATATATATATATATTTGCATTTAGTCGTTAAGTCAGTCTCATATTCATATTTATATTCTTCATTCATTTAATAACAACGAAACCGCAAGAACAAAGCTACAGGTGCTACAGTCTGGCTTACGTAACAGAAATGTAGAACTAACATAAACCAAAAAACTTTATAGTACTCACGGGTCATATTTTTTAAAATTCGCAATTATAAATTAAAAATGAACATTAACACTTTTCCAGCAAAAGCTGGTTATGCATTTACAGAATTGTTACGGTTATTAATTTGTTAATAAATCTTAACTACCTAAATACTTTTTCAGCGCTGTACCTATAGCGGGCAATGCAGAAAGTGGAATAATGAATTTGAATGTTAAGCTGATACCCATTTCTAATTACAAAAGCTTCTGCATGACCGTCAGAATTTGTGAAAAATAAATGTGGGTCTTTACAGGAAGTTTCCGAATGCAACTTGGAAATACATCGAATAATTCGTTTTTCACATCTACAGATGGTTAAGCATTTTAATATGAGCCCCAAATTAAAATTCCATACTTAATAATGAATAAATAAAACATTCGTATATTATAGTAAAGTGAACTGTACTGTTGTAACATACCCGGAGCAACGTGGCCAAAGTTACATTTTCCCTAAGTTAAAGAAACTGTGTACAATCTGACAACACCAAGTCTGGGGATGACCACCTATCTACAAAGTCTCAGACACCTAGGTCATAAATTAACGGAGATCCTCACTTAACCCCATCAAGCCAATAGTAAGAGCATTGAATTAGTGTTTTCTTTGTGTTGAATAAAGTTAATTGACGCCTGTAGTATGACATTTACGAACCGACGTAAGCGCCAGTACACAAATGTTTAAACTCCAAAAACGAGGCTGTGTTAACCCCGCGGATAGTTTTTGCTAGATATGTGGTCAGTTTACTCCTAAATTGCAGAAAAGCACAATTAACAAAGTAACTTATCATAAGTATTTTGGATGTGTTGTTGGTGATCAAGACTGGGACTGGGCTCCTAACATATGTTGCCTAAGCTGTGCAGCAAATCTAAGTAACTGGTTAAATGGCAAACGTTCTTCTATGTCCTTTAAAGCTCCAATGTTTTGGCGGGAACCAACAAATCATTTAAAAGACAAGACGCCCTCGGCAAATTGGGAGGAAGATCTAGAAATGTATTATTTTCCTGTGAAGTGAAGGAAAAGCACCCCATTTAATCGAACAAGCTGAATGAAACAATCTAGTTCGGGACCTCCACTTGTCCAGAGGGCATGCTGAACTATTAGGTTCAAGACTACAACAATGGAATTTACTAGCCACTGAAACCAAAGTTGAAATATTTAGGAACCGTAACTAGGAGCTATCCTCGTTTTTTACTAAGCAAAATAAAATCCGCTGTTTGTGTTAATCCAAATAGTGTTTGGAAAAATTTTATATTTATAGATTCTGCTAAAATCAGTTTAAAAGTAGTTCTTCTCCACAATGGCAACAAAAGACCCTCTATTCCCCTTACGCATGCAGTTGATATGAAGGAAACACACGAAAGTGTGTCACTTATTCTAAATGAAATAAGCTATAATACGTATAAGTGGCAGATATATAAGGACCTAATAGTCATAGGATTGTTACTAACGATTCTGGGTGAATTTACCAAGTATTGCTGTTTTCTTTGTCTTTAGGACAGCATGCAGAGCAACATTACCAAGTAAAAGAGTAGCCTCAGAGAGGTCAACTTATTCCAGGCCAACTTAACGTAAAAGATATACTTCTTGTTGATCCTAAAAAAGATCTGTTTCCTCCATTACGCATTAAACTGGGATTGATGAAATATTTCTTAAAAGCATTAGATAAAGGAGATGCGTTTAAATACATTATTACACACATACTTCCTAATCTAAATGACGCCAAGCTTAAGGAAGGAATATTTGTTGGACCAAAATTAGAAAAATACTAAGGGATGAAAAGTTTCATCAAAAATCAAGTTATGTAGAGGTCTTTTAAAAGAATTGTTTCGAAGTTTTTAGAAATCTAAAAGAACTACTTGCAAACTGCTGTAAAATGGACTGTCGCATGTCTCTTAAAATACTCTTCTTGCACATCTAAATTTTATTTTTCATGTACATTTTGGAGCGAAGCAAGGAGAAAAGTTCCATCAAGATATACTAACAATTGAGCAACGCTCCCAAGACAGATGGGATCCAGCAATGATAGGGTTATATTTATAATCTTGCAAAAGCTCAACTCTTTCAAGTTTTACAAATTTTCAGGTTTTAGCGTCCCTAGATGCCAAAAAATATTTTTATCAATTCCGTCGGTCCGTCTGTTTGTCGGTTAGTTCGGAGTATAGCCTAAAAACTACTCATTAGAGTGACTTCAAATTATACTTAACAATTATTATATTACCAAGGCATATGGGGAAGACCTGGTAATATTTTGTAACCGTAAAATCGAATCGGTTGGAACAATATTGCGCCCTAAAGAAACTTTAAAAAATTATGACTAAAAAAAAATAACTATCCAATTTTCTCAAATGTTTCACAAAAAACAAGTGTTCCCTAGTAATGAACTGGTAACATCTTGGTATGAATATAAGATAGCAAAATAAAATGGCGGCCTAATAAAATATTTAAAAATTCGGCCTGAAAAAACTATGCATTAGATTAATTTCAAAGTTCAATTAAATTAAGTGTGATATAGAGATTAACTGGCAAAGTTATGGCACGAATTCAAGATGGTGGAACAAAATGGCCACCAAATATTTTTTTTAAAATCAACTCAAAAAAAAATTTATTCAATTGAATGTAATATAGGGATAAACCGGTACTAATTAAACAAGGCGTAACAAAATGGCGGTGTATTTCAATGTAAAAATACCTATTTAATTTGTTTTAAATTATGCTCAAAAATCAAGTATAGCATAGGTAGAAACTGGTAAAATATTAGTAGGAATCCAATGATTCAACAATATGGCGTTCAATAAAAAGATAGTATATATGTGTTATTAAATGACTATGTACTGAACTAAATTGGGTCACAGTTCACTATTCCTGATAATAGGAAAGATTCATAACGAGGGAAGTTCCGGGTAAAGGAAATTTACCGATTTTTTAAATATAATATACCATATTTTTTAATGTTTATAAATTTTATATTAAATTCTGCATATTTTTTGTTTAGCATACTATGTATCAAGAATTATCGGTTTTCGAAATATGGAAGGTTTTAAAATTACGAAATAGCAGTGGCGGCTCGTGGTGAATTATATTGGGAGGTCAATAACAAATTTAAAAATAGGCATACTTAGATTAAAAATAAATATCTTATCTTTAAATTGAGCTTTGAATTCTCTTGAAATTTAGGTCTACTCTTCGTTCTTTAGAATTGGAAAAATGCTGAATGACACGTTCGTTAAAATTGCACGCACATTCCTTTTATAAACGATTTCTCTCTCTGACATTGCTAAAGCGGACAGTCTATCTTGGCCCAACTGCTTAACAAAATTGATAAGCCCTCGAAAATCCATTGGATTTTGCCAGCTCGAATGCCCCATAAAATTTTACACAATCTATAATTTTATTTAAAATATAACGATTTTTGGATACATTTTCATTAAAATCTCTTAGTGATTTTCTATAGTGCGAATATCAACACTTCCGACCGTAGCATAGTTCACCGAACATTTCATGAGATCTGCAGAAAACGCATGTTTTTTTATTTTTTCTTTTAAGTGTTTTAAGTCTTTAACACCGGTTTTGCACCATAATGAGTCCGACGAGTCCTTAGAAAACAATAAACAAACATAACAGTAAAATGAATTAGAGACTTCACAGCCACATATCCAGTTAGGTAAATCGTACATACTTTTGCGAAAGTTTCGATGAACCTCTTTATTTTTGTCTTCACTAATTTTTCGTATACAAAGTTCTGGCAAATTGCGACCACTTACATTTAATTTGGTTGTTTTCTCAAAATTAGCTTCGTTAGCATTCTTTAGTTGTTTAATTTTTTACACTACCGACATTTTATATTATCTACATTCACAACTCAAACATAGACCACCTCGAAATTGGTTATTTTTGCGGAATTAAGTTCGTAAGCAAAAATTGTTTATTTTTTTCCACTAGTCACTACCAACCTTTTATTTCCTGTATATTTCCAACTCACACATGGATCATAAAAATAAAAAAATATATATTACAAAAAACAGTATATAAATCAATTATCATCGATTAAAAATATCCCAAATAATATCCTGTTAGTTAGAATATCGATCGCGCGACCTCTGAAAAATTGAACTTCCGCATGCCGACGTGATGCCGCGACCGATCGATCGAATTATGAGAAGAAACCTGCTGATGACCCAAATCGCGATTTCATATTCTATTTGCTATCACGTTCGGCTGCCGCTCGGTAGCTGTGAAATCTTCGGGTACTTTCGTCAAGCTTTAAGATAATCAGGACAATTCGGACTGCCCAGCCTAGCATAGTATAGCGTATTTTATTATGCCTAAATAACGCAACGAGACCATTCGAACCACCGCGCGCGTTGGTACTTAACTTTTCACAAGGTAAGCGTTTTATTACAACTATTAGGAGGAACGGTCAAACGAATAATCTATTTTCTGAAATATTTTTGAGGGGTCATTGACCAAATGACCCTATGGAAGAGCCGCCACTGCGAAATACTACGATTTTTCAGATATAATTGTTTACCTATTTAGATTCCTGCTGCTACTTGGAGATAAAGATTTATTTTTCGAATGCCGTAACATTGATGTTTGAAGTTTGATTTACTGCTTGACTAATTTTATTTTGTGCTTATACTTAAAATTTGCTGAAAAGGTAATTTATTTAATAATATAATAACCAGGGGCGTGCAGTCCATGGTAGCAAGGGAAGCAGTGCTTCCCCAAAAAAAATTACAAAATTTCTTCTAAAATGTAATTTTTGAAATAGGAAACCATTAATTTAGTTTATATTAAAAATGCTAAAATATTATCTTAATTGTCAAGCACATAATAAATGCGGCCTTGAGTCCGACCGAGCAATAGAATGGAATAGAACCTATGCGGGCCGCTAGCTTCTCTGCAACTAACTCCTGTATGCTTGATTTCCTGTGAATCGAGCCAGAGGTTATTGAGCTTTCGCTGGTTGTTTGCAATTTTTGCATTTCAGTCGCGTGCTTTAAGTGGGAGCGGAAGCTATCGTTGGAGTAGGTTCTTTGTTTGAACGGCTATCCATGTGTTGTGTGATAGGTACGTCGCGTCGTGCATGGTGCGATACGGAAGACAATAATATAAAGGGATATTCAACATTAAACTTTGCTGATAAGCCTCAAATAATTTCCAAAGGAAGGGCAAAACCGCCTATGAAAAATTTAACCACAAAAAAGAAAAACTGTATTAGACATTTTCATCCGGAAAAACAATACGAACAATTTAAATGGCTAACAGGGTGTGAAAATATAAGTAAATTATTTTGTTGGCCATGTTTACTTTTTGAAAATGAAAAAGGTCTCTGGAATAAAACTGGTTTTTCCGATTTAAACAATTTCCATAAAGCTGTAAAAAGACACAATCGCATTTGCAGGCCGTCATAAAAGAAAAATTTTTCGGCAAAACCAGAATCGAACACGCCCTTAACAAACAGTTGGAAATTAGTCACCGCCAACACAATAAACGAGTCGATAAAAATAGGCAAATATTAAGAAGATTTATCGATGTTGTTTGTTTTCTCGGACAGCACGAATTGGAATTTAGAGGTCATGACGAAACAAGGGTTTCTTCAAATAGAGGAAATTTTCAAAATTTACTTAGTTTAATGGCTAAATATGATGATTGCTTAAAAAATCATTTAGAGCAGTCTAGCGTTTTTCGCGGAACTTCGAACCGAATCCAGAATGATTTAATTTCCGCTGTTGTAACCCTTATTCTACAAAAGAATTCTGGACGAAACAACTGATATCACTAATTTTAGCCAATTATCTAGTAATATAATAGTAGTAATACGCTACGTTAAAACAGACGGAAGTATTCAAGAGCGATTTTTAGGTTTTAAGAATGTGTTCGAAAATCGTACAGCAGATGCATTATATACCGTAGTTTATAACGTTACTAAAGAAATTAATGGAGAGAAAAAATTAGTTGCTCAAAGCTATGATGGAGTTGCAGTGATGGCAGGACAATGAGAGAGTCTGCAAGCTAAAGTTCGGGAAACTTTCCCAAGTGCTGTGTTTGTCCATTGTTTTGCTCATAAATTAAATTTAGTTTTATCTCAGTCCATCAATCACATTAAAGAGTGTAAAGTATTTTTCATTACTTTAAGTGGAAGGGCTGCTTTTTTTTCAAGTCAACAAAACGTACACAAGCTTTGGACTCCACTGTCCACAAAAGATTGCCCAAAGTAGCTCCTACTAGGTGGAACTATAATGGAAGACTTGTGTTAACAGTATCTGAAAATCGTGAGTCACTGATTTGAGAATATAATAGCATATAATGAAACGTGGGATTAAGAAACAGTAAATAGTTCGAGGGGGTTTTTGGACTGTTTGAAACGAGATTTTAAGTTTAATTATTTGTTGAACATATTTTCAGAAATATTACCGTTCTCGGACAATGTTTTTATTATATTACAAACTAAAACAAATGATATTGCTTTTCGCCTAAAAAAAGTGGATGATTTTAAGTCCATGTTAAGCCAAAAAAGAGATGACTTTGACCTATTTTGGGAGAAAACGATGACGTTAAATGTGAGCCACAAGCCAAGCGTCTTCGAACAGACATGGTGGGAGAAGTTCAAACATCATACAGACGCCTCTTTTATGAAATAATCGATAAATTCAGCAACAAATAAACTATAGATTTAACTGTTTAAATGATTTTAAATTCCTCGAGCCCTGCAATTTTGATGCATTTAAAGGAAAAACTTTTCCAGAAGATGCGTTTAAATCTCTTCTTCTTCATTATGGCCAGTTCTTCGACCGAGTGTTACTGCGATCTGAACTAAAAGTGATTTACGAAACTGATGATATTAGCGCAAAAGGAACTAATGCAATTTTTAAAAGACAAGGAGCTGGAAGATGCCTATACACCGAAGTATTGACAATACCTGCCACAATTTCATCAGTAGAACGCAATTTTTCAACACTTAAACGTATAAACAATTTCGAATTTTTTTTCGAAAGAAATTCAACTGGGCAGGAGAGATTTTCGCATACATCGCTGTTGTCCATTGAAAATAAACTTCTCCAAAATATGTCGGAGGATCGACGTCATTGACGAATTTGCAAAAAATTATCGAATAATCGAATTACATTACAAATAGGTAAGTTTCTAAAAATTGCTTCCCTTTCTTAAAATTTCACCGCACGCCCCTGATAATAACGCCACAAGAACTCGAGAAGAGTATAGGGAAAATGTTCAGAATGGTTAAAAGATGCCATCTGTACCAATTATAATTCCTACGAAGAATTTATTGCAACAAACAGCGTCTCTAAGAAGACGACGAAATGAAGAAATGGAGAAGAGGATCTTAATATATTACTTTATTTTCAAGAAAATCTAAGAAAATCTAAGAAAATATGTCAGAGAGTTTGCCAGAGAATAGTGTACGCATTACGAAACAAAATAGTTAGTTATGGAGCAGTTCAGAGAACTTTAAAGCAAAACCGATATCAAGATTTTAAAATTAGGCCAGTTCAACAATTAAATGACAACCAAAAAAGAGACATAAATTTGTTCATAATAAGAGAAAGTCTTAATCAAGATCCAGATTATTCAATTCAATACAATTTTGTGGACTCATGAAGCGATATTTACCACTGCCGGAAACTGTCATAATTGGTCCGATGGAAATCTACAAGCTGTCGAGCCTATTGTTTTTCAAAGACGATCCTCAATACAAGTTTGGTGCGACGTTTTGGGTCATAAGGTATTAAGTAAGTCCAGTTTTATCGGTGGTAACTTAAGGGGGTTCAGATATCTTGAACTTTTGAAAAATCAAATTTAGCTTTTTATCGATGAATTTCCACTTCAAGCAAAATATAATTTAACAAGACGAGACACCACCCCATAATCTTGGGGCAGTAAGAGACTTTCCTCAAAATAATTAAAGTGTGGATGGGCAGATATGGAATAATCAGCTGACACGCACGGACTTTGGGACTATTTGAAAGACTCAGTTTATAGAGAAAGAAATAATTATATTGAAGAAATTCATAAAAAAATTGTTGAAGAAATAAGAAATTTAAACGAAAATGAATACGAAGCAATTGAACTTGTATGCAGAGCATTTCCTTTAAGCTAAAAATTATAGGTTTTATTTATTTTCTTGAATATATATTATATTATAAGTTTGAATTAGTACCACGTTATTTCCAAATTTAGTAAACATAATTTAAAAACGATGTAAAATATTTTACCTCGTTTGGTAAATATTTTGTAGAATATTAGCATAAAATAAAATGAGTCAAGTAATAAATCAGACTTCAAACATCAACGTCATGATATTTGAAAAATAAACCTTTATCTCCAGGTAGCAGCAAGTATCTAAATAGGTAAGCAATAATATCCTTAAAATCGTAGTATTTGGTGACTCTAAAACCTTCCATAATTCGAAAACCGTAATTTTTAATACGTGGTATGTTATACAAAAAATATGCAGAATTTAATATAAAATTCGAAAATATTAAGAAATGTGGTATATTATGTTAAAAAAAAAACAAAGTTGGCACTGGCTTTGTTGTATACATTGAAATATAAACATGTGAAAAAGCAGATTGAATCAAACAACTTTTGTTTGGAACATTTTTTTTATTTAAAAAATAACCGAGATATATCCATTTAAAGAGTTATCTGAATCACCCTGCACCTAATGTGTTCCTATTTGCAATTTTAATGGAATTTGCTGCACCAGCGTGACATAGAAAACAGATAAACATACCTAAAAACTAATTATACCCAAGACCCTGAACAAACCCTCGCTAAATTTTACCCTAGTTTTCCCGCCCGGGCAGGTCCCGAATGGAAAAACTCGTTACCGGCGATAATTTAATTTCGCGGCTAATTCCGTTAAGAGAAAACTGCTCAGCGGTAAATATCTCATTATCCTCCCTTGACATTTTGGTTTGAAAATCGAGAGACACTTTTAGTTTCTAAATGATTTGAATACCAATATTGATATCTATTTGCTTAAGGGAAATAATATTTTATTGTACAGTGGAATCATTCTAACTTGAGAACTTTTGGGGGTAATATACCTAGTGCATCTAATTTTTCCGGATAAACTGGGAAAAACGAGTATGTTTAACAAAGAGCATGAGCGTTAGGGTTTTAAACATCCGAGTCAAAGACGAGGATTTTTCGATTTGTGCGACTGTTATTTGTTAAACAAATTTCTTAGAAATTAGTATTCCAATTTCTCCATGCGAAAAATGAGACGTACGGGGTGTCCCATTTTGGGTACATTTGCGGGTATCTATGTTATTTTTATAGATAGAAAGTTGAGGTTTTCCCAACAGTGTGCTACTTTTTCGTAAAACTAAAGATGCCGTTAACAAAACTATCATAGCTCTTTTAGTTTTTAAGATACAGGGCTAAATTTGAACATGTTGGTACCCCTCGTATCTCAACTATCAGACAACTTATCGAAAATATGAAAACTGTTTCTTATATAACTTTTCCCGTAAAACTCAATTCCGCCTTCGGAATTAGTATACAAGGTCAGGTCAAAAAGTTATCCTACTTTATTTTTTTAAATAAAACACCTTGTATATTTATAGACTATAAAATTTGTCTTTTTTATTCCTTTTTAAAAACATATAATAGTATGCACTTTTTCTCAGAAACACGCAAATAAATGACAATTTTCTGAAATTAAATGCGTAATTTAATAGTAGGATATGGCTATTGTTTATGACAACAAAAAAAAATTAATGTTAAATATTTGTCTATCTCATCAGTTTTTGGATCGACTTTTGGTTTATAAAGCAGTTTATACACGTTCTTTTAGTATTTTCGTTTAATTGATATTTATCAATTTCTTCGAATAATGGCAGCGTGTGAAAATTATGAAAAATACGATTTGCTGGTATGTTTTATAAAGAGAAATGAAAATTTTGAAAAAGCCTCAAAATTATATTTCCAAAGGTAAGTAAGCTATTATGGCTATAAAAATCTGTATTATCATTTATAAGTTTTTGCTTGTTAGAATATCCAGAAAGAAGGCAACAGTTTTTTGAGATATTTGCACGTTTAAAAGCAAATTTAATTGAGCACGGATCATTTGTTCACCCTAGTCCTAAAACATACAACAAAGAGAACAGGGAAAGAAAAGAGATAGATGTTTTGAGATATATAGAAGCAACTCCTTTGTCCTCATGTAGAAAAATTTAGAAAGAAATTAGGGTGACAAAAACTGATGGTCAGAGGATCTTGAAGAAATATAATAATGCAACATATGCATCCTGGCGATGCCGAGCGCCGAGCAGTGTTTTGCCACTGGTATTTGCAACAAATCGATGCTAACGAATTATTTGGCAGACTTGTTATCTGGTCAGAGGAATGCATTTTTTCAAGTGCGGGAATTTTTAATCGTCACAATACCAAAAACTGGCATAGTGAAAATCAGCATTTAACTTTTGAAAGGGTACAACAAGGACGCTTTGGAGTTGGGGTGGCATGTTTTGTTTTGAGCAGACTTATAGTTTATAGGATTTTTAAAGGTGGTCTTACAGCACACAGATACCTAGAAATCCTTAAGGAAGTTATTCCAGAACGGCTCATAAATATTCCATTAGCCCAATGTACTGCTGTTGACCTACAGCAAGATGGTACCGCAAGTCACAACTCTAGGCTCTTAAGAGAATTTTTTGATAATAACTTTCCTCATAGATGGATAGGTACCAACGGACCTGTTAGATGGCCTCCACGATCTCCAGATCTCTCAAATTTACATTTTTTTTTGTGGGGCTATATACAAAAAGAAGTATTTACAATAAGATATGATGGCTTAGCAGAACTTCGAGAGGCAATTCATTTAGTCTTTCGAAATCCACGAATGAGACCAATGGTTCTTTTTAACGCTTTTCAAAGAATTACAAAAATGTGGCAATTTTGCATTAGAGAAAATGATCGTCAATTTAAACATCACCTTAAAAAATTGGTTTTTTCTTTTTTTTAATGTTATTTTTTGTGTTTGTTATATTGTTACTTTATGCTACAAAACTGTTGTTACAAACTTCCTGTTATTAAAAAACTCTATAGGTATTTTTATATAAGAATATATCTATATGCAAGGTATCCCATTCTTCGTTAGCAATATGTAACGTTCAATTGTTTATTATTGTTATTCATGGCCTATTATTAAATTACGCATTTGATTTCAAAAAATTATCATTTATTTGCGTATTTCCTAGAAAAAGTGCATACTATTATATATTTTTGAAAAGGTAAAAGAAAGGCAAATTTTATAGTCTATAAATATGCAGGGTGTTCTCTTAAAAGAAATAAAGTAGGGTCCGATAACTTTTTGACGTGACCCTGTATACTAATTCCGGAATTGAGTTCTACGGAAAAAGTTATATAGGAAATACTTTTCACATTTTCGATAAGTTATGTGATAGTTGAGATACCAGGGGTGCCTGAGAATGCAACATTTTCAATTTAGCCCTGTTCTTAAAAACAAAAAGGCATATAAAAATGTTGTTAACGGCATCGTTAGTTTTACGAAAAAATAGCACACCAGGGCAAAAACCACAACTTTCTAATTATAAAATTAACGGAGATACCCCACAAAAGTACCCAAAATGGGACACTCTGTACGAGGGATATTTGAAAAGATTATTTTCTGAGTTCAATAAATAACATTTAGTATAAAAATATTTTTATCTAAAACAACACTAAGAACAATAATTATTAAACTAAAAAACGTAATATAACAACTTCATATTCATTTTAACTCGACTTGTCAAACTTGAATGATAATTTTCCGAGTTTTTTCCAGATAATTGGCTGACAGTTGTGCCAGGCAATTTTTCCACTTTTAAATTAGATATAACGTACAATTGATGTTGTTGGCACCATAGAGGAAAGGAATCCTAAATTTTTCCTTTGTACTACGCACGACGTTTAACAAAATTTTTTTGAAAAGAGAATAAGTATAGCCTCTTCTGTTGGTCCGATCGGAACAAATTTTTTTTTAATTTCCAAAAAGCCAAAGCCGTATAACGTAGAGATTTTGGGAATTTCCCTTCTAATTTTACCTGTGATTAACGTATTTTGATGAAAAATTGTTAAAGATACTTCCAGTGGCTTTTAATAAGAATACCAAATTTTAAGTCTTTGCGTCTAATAGAAAACGAAAAACTGCAATTCCATTTGCAGTTTTAATCGTCTGTAGCTTTTGTGTAAGCCGGCGAAAATGAATCTTTGTCTTTCTAATGTAGGTTAATATTCTCTTCAAAAAGGCCATGATAATTATCATATTATATAAAAAATAATACACATTTTGGCAAAATCCGTTTTTTTTAATAGTTTATAATTAAGCCTAGAGAAAAAAGCGATTATAGTAAAAACAGTTTAAATAAAATTAATTATATTTCATTTTTAAATAATATTTTTTATAATAAAAAGAAATTTTAATAATTGTTTATATATGAAATAATATTTATTTTATTTAAAGATTCAATATTATTAATCATAATTGATTTATTTTCGTTTGAGAGTAGATTTTTTTATTACTTTATTACTTGATTTTCCTTTGAGTATAATTGCTTTTTCCTCTATATTTAATTAAATATTTAAGGCCAAATGTCAACAGTTTTACTTTTTGTTTCCCCTGTAAGAGAGAAATATTTTAATTGACACAGAAGCAGCCTCCAAGATTTTTTCAGATCTTTACGTTTTAGGGCGGCTTAATATCATCGGTCTATCTACTTGCCTTTCTGTCTATGTGTTCACGGCATAAGTTAAAAACTATTTATCCAATTGACTTGAAATTTTGATTGATACAAAAATGAAGAGTTATATAGAAATGAGCTGGTTACAATTTGGCGGAACAAAATGACGGCCTAATGAAATATTTAAAAAAATCTACTCATTCAGTTGACTGCAAATTAATAAAGTGTAATTATTCTTAATTAAACATTTAAGGACGAAACGCTAATCCTTCTGCAGTAACGAATTGCAGTGTTTAAAAATATTGTATATCTAGATTAATTTTCTTTACCGGGAACTTCTCTCGTTATGAATTTTTCCTTTAATTGCAAATTGTGGCACTCACATGGCCTACTGCAAAATTTGGGATGATCATTATAAAAATTAGGATTTTTGTTGTTGTTTATTAAAATAGATCCATACTATTATATATTTTTGAGAAGCGTTTAAAAGGACAAATCAATTTCTGGACAAATATACAGGGTGTCCCATTTAAAAAAACACAACTTTGGCTCATATCTAAAAAATGAGAACTCAAATGAAAAATATGACTACGCCACTGGATCTAGCGTAAAAAACTGCATAAGCAGCAATTTTTCCCTTTGCGTTAAGTTAAAGGATAACCGAGATACGAGGAGGGTCCCAAAATGCAAAATTTTCTATTTCGCCCTGTATCTCATAAACGAAGAAGGCTATGAAAATTTTGTTTACGGCTTCGTGAGTTTCACAAAAAATTAGCTCAGGTTCGTGAAAACCGCAAGGTTCTATCTTTAAAACTAAGCGAGATACCCTGCTTTTGCAACCAAATCCGGACACCCTGTACATAGTCATTTAGTAACACATTTTTTTTTATTTGTTAAGAATAGTGAAGTGTGACCCAGTCTAGTTCAGTAGACACAGTATAACGGGTGTTAATTAATGTCGCGGACATATTTCAGGAGGTGATAATACTCGCTAAAATAGGAAAAAAGTGCCAATATATACATGGTCAAAAACGCACCATTTTCGTTATACAGGGTGTCAAAGTTTCAATCTTTTTTCTGGTGTTTTGCGTTTTTTTCCAGTTCTTTCTGAGAAAATTAGTTCAAATTTAGAACATGTATTATTTTTAAGAACCTCTACGATAAAGTATCAAAATCGTGGATGGTAGTATATAAGGTGTTACATTTTCTGCACCACCTGCAAGTTTATTGTGCGGAACTTTTTTTTGCAGCACCCTGTATGAATTCTGATATAAAATTTAAACTCTTTGTTCACTTCTTTAGCTCTTTCGTATTTTGCATTATTCTCGTATCTATCGCAGTTTTCGACTTATTTGCAATAATCGATGCATTGCATCGATAGCATCTAGGCGAAATTAAGCAAAAAATTAAGAAACGAGTTTTATTTTAAATCAGCCGACATGATAATGAACAATCAGATAAAATTATTACAGTTAAATTAAAAATAATTTTGTTTATAAAAGTTGTTGAAAATGTCCGCCTCTTGCTAGAATGCAAGAGTCAAATCTCCGCCTCATGTACTGACGGACTTTGTCAAATATTCCAAGAGTATTGCGAATGATGTCGCATGAAGCTATTATTATGTTTCTCAAATCTACTTCTGTCTGGATTGGGGTTTGATACACTAATGTTTTCAGGTGTCCCCAGAAAAAGAAATCCAGGCTATTCAGATCTGGAGATCTAGGCGGCCATGGCTGAGGTCCTCCTCGCCCTATCCGATGGTTGTTAAAATTGTTATTTAGGAACTCCCTCATCTCTATGCTGAAATGTGCTGGTGCACCATCGAGCATGAACCACATTTGATTTCTAAGAAGAATTGATACGTCTTCTAGCAATACCGGAAGTTCGTATTCGAGAAATTGACGATAATATCGTCCGTTTAGCCTTGCTGGCAGGAAAAATGGACCTATCAAATAATCTCCAATAATTCCGGCTCACACATTTACTGAGAATTGTTGCTGGAAATTATTTTCATGTATCGAATACGGATTCTCTTCTGCCCAAAAATCATTGTTATGAAAATTACGTATAGCATTCCTAAAAAAATTTGCTTCATCGCTAAATAAAATCGTGTTTCCGAATAATGGATTTTGGGCTAGCATTTTTAAGAACCACTGGCAAAAATTTAAACGGAGTGGAAAGTCACGTGGGAGAAGAGCTTGAACCCTTTGGATGTTGTGTAATAAAAATTTCCATAGAAGCACAAATGAAATGTTAAGTGTTGCTGCAATTTTCCTCGTACTGGTAGCAGGATCATTTTCTACTGCATTCAGGACTGCTTCGTCGACTTCAGGAGTCCTAACCGTTCTATTTGCTCCTAATAGATGAGTGGATTTCTTGAATGATCCATTTTCACATAGCCGATCTATTGGGCACCATGCGATTTGGATATTTCTGTTCAGTGAGTCGTCTGGCTTCATAACAATTTCCGCTGGCAAGTCCATAAATGAAATGAATTTCTGCATATTCTTGATTTGTGAATTCAACCATCATTAAACAACTCGAAACAACTACGGAAATCTTTTTTTCCAGTTTCATTATTTAGTCTACACTTAATTTGCATCTATGGCAATTATTGCAAATAAGTCGAAAACTGATAGATACGAGAATAATGCAAAATACGAAAGAGCTAAAGAAATGAACAAAGAGTTTAAATTTTACATCAGAATTCATATAGGGTGCTGAAAAAAAAAGTTCCGCAAGATAAACTTGTAGGTGGTGCAAAAAAAATGTAACACCCTGTATACTACCATCCACGATTTTAATATTTTATCGTAGAGTTCTTAAAAATAAAACATGTTCTAAGTTTAAACTAATTGTTTCAGAAGGAACTGGAAAAAAACGCAAAAAACGAGAAAAAAATTGAAACTTTGACACCCTGTATAACGAAAATGGTGCGTTTTTGACCATGTATTTTTTCCCTATCTTGTCGAGTACTATCACCCCCTGAAATATGTCCACGACATTAATTAACACCCTGTATATGTGTTATATATACTGTCTTTCTAAACAATTTTGTTGGGCATTTCCTATATTTTACAAAGTTTCTACCTATGCCACACTTGATTTTTGGCCAGTATTTAAAATAAATTCAATAAGCAGTTTTTACTATGACACATTTTGCTCAGCCATCTTGAATTCGTGCCACAACTTTACCAGTTTATATGTCACTAAATGCTTGCAGAATATTAAAAATTAGTCTAATATAGAGTTTCTTTAGGCTGATTTTTTAAATATATTATTATTCCGCAATTTTGTTTTTTTATCTTAAATTCATACCAAAATATTATCAGTACATTCATACGTAACACATTATTTTTGTGCAAAATTAGAGATTCATTCAACAATTAGTTGTTTTAGTAATATTTTTTTCTTAACGTTTCATTGGGCCACCATCTTGTTCCGGCATATTTAATTTTTATCAAAATATTACCAGGTCATTCCCATATGACCCTTAATTTTTGACTAAAATTTGAAGTCAATCTGATATGCAGATTTTAAGTTATGCCGCGAATTGACAGACAGACGGACAAACCGATGGAATTGATAAAACATATTTTTTGCATCTAAAACGCTAAAACTTAAAGATATCCAAAACTCAGAGGGTAATTTTTTTCACGATTACAAACGTTTTATTTGGGCGCCATTTTGTTCCGCCATCTTGAATTAGTACTACAGTTTTACTAATTCATCTCTATACCACAATTAGTTATGACACACAAGTTGAATGCAGCCTATTCAGCAGTTTTTAACATCGAATTTTTAAATTATGTTATTAAGCCGCAATTTTGTACCGTCATTTTGGATGGGTACCAAATTTCACCAGTTGATTCCTAGATAATACTTAATTTTTATGCAAAATTAGGGCTTTTAGCAAAATGTTACCAGATTATCCCCATATGACCCTTAATTTTTGACTAAAATTTGAAGCCAATTCGATAAGTTATATTTTAGCTATAAGGCGGACAGGCAGAACGACAGACAGACAGACCGACGGAACTGAGAAAATAAGTTTTTCGGCATCTAGGGACTCTAAAATGAGAATATCTGAAAAAGTCTCGGAGGGTGATTTTTTTACTTTGCGATTACAGTACTTTCCTTTTACGAGGGAAGTAAAAATATAAAAGAATCAACTATATATATATATATATATATATATATATATATATATATATATATATATATATATATATATATATAACTATACTATATATTACTGTTTCTTTTACATAACGAAACTTGCTGCAGTTTGTTATAACTACTCAAGCACTACTTAAATTGCGAGAACGTCTTTCTCATGCAATCAAATATTCTTAGTCCACAAATAAGGGCACTACAGAATCGTCAAGCGAATTAATAGAGTAGTTAATAAATAAACCAGCCGCAAAGGGTAGTTTTATTATCGAACGATGCTTTCTTGTCAGCTTTCGTCTTCGTGTTTTTAAGATTACGAGCGTTGCGTATTACGTGGTATTAAAACAGATTATGCCTCAAATAGATAATCCAACAAATGGAAAATAAAGGACCCCTACCTACCTATTGGTTCACTGCGTGTATAGATCGTTTTTACTATCTTATATTACATAGTTTTGGAATCATTTTTCTAAACAAGTAGACCTAAGTCACCTTACTGTCAACACCGCGCCAAATTTTCTTGAGTGCGTGCTAATATTGTGAATAAACAGAGAGACGAATGACTGATGTGGCAAATTTATGAAGCTACATGATGAACCGTCCAGTCAAAGTATAATAGGTCTTTAGTGATATGTAATTATATTTACTAAACTACGTTTATATAAATGTCTGTAAAACTCGTGTATTAACTTAAAAGTTATTGTAATTTGTACAAATTATTATCTAATTTTTCTCTATTATAGAACGGAAGCTTTCACGGCTTTGGTCAGAAAATTGGGATTAGACCGTATCAAATTGGAATTACTATCCGACGTTTCACTTCCGATTGCACGAGGGATCTTCAGGGATCTTAACTCCACAAGATCTGAACACTGGATGAGCTCGGAGATATTTAGGCGGGCTTTTATGCCCGACTTGTGCTCGTCGAATCGTGACCCTGTGTTATTTGTTTGCATTTAATTCATCGTTCATGTTCCTTAAGTCTATTTGAAATTGAGCATCCAATTTCTCCCGTATATACTTCTCCACAGGAGCAAGGAATTTTATTTTACTCCTTCTGTTTGAAAAGACTGCCGAAGTAATCGTCCTATTTTGTCTGTACTGCCAGAGTCTATATATATTCTAAATAGTCCAAGCACTTGGCTATTCTGCAATAAATTGCCCTTTTGACGACGCGCCTCCCGCGCCAACGAACTGCCGCTTCTAGCGGTCAGTCGGCACGTCACTTAGCAGTGGTTAGGTACGCGGTGTCTTAAGATTTTAAACCTACGTATTTACGGAGCGTTGTATGCGGTGAGCGAAAATATAGAATTTGGAACAAGAGTGCGTTTAAATGTAACGTTTTACTTCCCTCGTAAAAAGGAAATATTGTAATCGTGAAAAAATCACTCTCCGAGATTTTCACGTTTCTGGGTCCCTAGATGACGAAAAACATGTTTCTCAATTCCTTCGGTCTGTCTGTTCGCGGCGTAGCTCAAAAACTACTTACCCGATTGATTTCAAATTTTGGTCAAATATTAAGGGTCATAAGGGGATGAGCTGGTAACATTTTGGTAAAAATTCAATATCAAGTATTATGTTGTAATCAACTAGTGTGATGGCGGAACAAAATGGCGGCTTAATAAAATATTTAAAAATTTGGCCTGAAAAACTGCCTAATGGTTTGATTTCAAATTGTGTTTCATAACTAATTGTGGTATAGGGATCAACTAGTAAAACTGTGGTACTAACTTAAGATGTTATTAGTTATTAGAGTGGTGTATTATTTAGCGATAAGATCCAGTAAAAAAACAAGTCTTTTTTTTAAATTGTCGACGTTTCGCAACTTAATGTTGAATCCTCAGGACACATATATAGATTCTATATCCTGCATGAAACCCATATTATCATTCTTTACCTACTCTGTTGGCCGGATATATTTCCTAGATATTATATTTCTAAATGGTTTTCGGTAACAATCCACTTGTTGTTATGTTATAGTGATGTACTATTTAGCGCTAGGATACAGTAAAAAAAACAAAAGTTTATTTTTAAATAGACGACGTTTCGCGACTTTATTGTTGCATCCTCAGGACATATATAGAGTCTATTTCCTGCATGAACCCTATATTATCAGCCTATACTTTCTCTGTTGGTCTGCAGATATTTACCAGATATTAAGTTTCCATGGTTTTCGTTAACGATACTCTTGTTGTTATGTTAGAATTGTGTATTATTTGGGGTTAGAATCCAGTAAAGAAAAAAACGACTTTTCTAAATTGTCCACGTTTAGAAACTTTATTGTTGCTTCCTCAGGACACATATATAGATTCTATATCCTGCATAAAATCCATATTATCAGTCTTTACCTACTACGTTGGTCCTCAGATATTTTCCAGTTATTAAGTTTCTAAATGGTTTTCGTTAACGATCCTCTTGTTTTTATGTTAGAGTGGTGTATTATTTGTGGTTAGGATACAATAAAAAAACAAAAGCCTTTTCTTTATATTGTCGACGTTTCGCAACTTTATTATTGCATTTTTAGGAGACATATAGATTTTATATCCTGCATGAAACCCATATTATCAGTCTTTACCCACTCCGTTGGTTCGCAGATATTTTCCAGGTTAAGGTCTAAATGCTTTTCATTAACGATCTTCTTGTTCGAGTGGTGTATTATTTAAGGTTAGGAAATATCTGCGGACTAAGTCAACATGACATAGCAAAATGGAGGTATGTGTCAATGTAAAAACTAATTGAATTTATTTTAAATTATGCCTAAAAGTCAAGTATGGCGTAGGTAGAAAGGAAATGATAAGCATATTGGTAGGAATTCAATATGATGGAACAAAATGGCGCTCAATAAAAATGAAGACAGTATATGCATATATACTGTGACTTGTACTGAACTGAACTAGGTCACACTTCACTATTCCTAACAAATGGAAAAAAAATCATAACGAGGGAAGTTCCGAGTAAAGGAAATTTACGGATTTTTGGAGATAGTTTTGGAAATGGCTTCTCAAACTAGTCATTCTTCTTACTGCAGTGTTGATAGATGTGACGTTAACATAAATAAGGAAAATGTGTCATCTTTTCGAATTCCTCAAGATCCAGCAAGGTATGTTTAAAGAACTATTAAAAGTTTGTTTATTATTAATTTTTATTACTGAAATTTGGCCAAGAATTTAATTCCGGTAAAATGGGCATAATAACGATTTTTCCCAAATTTTGTGTGTTTATAATATACCATTACTTGTTTGCTCTAAAAATTTACGTGCAACCTTCAAAACTATAGATGACTCCTGCCTAGCCTAGCATGAACCGATTGTGTTCAATTTGAGTTTTTTAAATATCAAAATTTTTTTGTTCATTTACCTATCGCCAAAATTAGGGGTAGTTTATTTGAAAAATAAAAAAATCAAAAGATATTTACCTTGCTTCTGATATTTAAAGTAACCATTTAAATCGTATTTCACCATTTATTTTCACGAAAATCTGTTTTCTTACTATGAAATAGTAATAGGTTTCCTTACTGTTCTGCATCAATCAGTATTTATTCACAAAAAAAAGTTTTAAGAAGGCTATATAAAACATTTTAGTTTATATTTTAAAGCACTTATGACTATTTGATGTTAATATTAAAACCAAGATGTTAAGAGCAAACTGTTTAATAAAGGGATTTAATGGCAATAATTGGTCTGTCATATAAAACTTATTTCATATAATAAAGCTTAACAGTTTTGTGGTTTGGTTTTATGTGCGTGAGCGTTAAATCCCTTGCACTGGATCAATGGCTCTTGTAGTGTTTTTGACTCATATTTATAGGTGTCTTACCTATAAAGTTACCGACACAAAAATGTTATTAAGGCAACATGTATTCCCATTCTCTATTTCTAAGAACTTGGTAGAATATTTTTGAAGTACAATCGATTATGATATCATGTCGATAACGTATTGATTGTCGTTCGGATAATTTTTGGAATTTAAATTAGAATAAACTAATTGTTGGAAGTTCTTTGCATCATTTCGCAAATATAATTAATTCGTTTTTATTTTACATTTGTTGCTAATACCTATTCAATAAATTAACCTTTTATTAAGTTGAATATCTACTACTCTAAATATTAATATGAATACCTAAAGTAACTAATACAGTTATTGATCAGTCCCCGTAGATATATTCATTGCGATAAAATAACGCACGGCCTCGTATACCTCGCATCTAGCTGTTAGGTGCAGGTGTTCGCTATGATTTACGATCGCTCGCAAAAAAGCACAACAAAAGAGTGAGAGAACTGTTTCTTTCTTAAACTGTGGTAGTGCCACGTATGTACACCTAACAATGGCTCCTTATCATTCTTCTTTCTCGGAGCTGGATTACTATATCTTTTAATTAAATCCGTTATATTTTCAATGTAATAGCCATTCCCTCCCAAAGCCTCGGTCAGTTTCGATGTTTCCGATGTTGGGGAATCTTGATCAGAAATCGAACTGGCTCTAAATACAAGTGAGTTAATATCCGATTTCTTTTGTGTTGGATGGTGGTAGGAATTTGCATTTAAGTGTCTATTTGTATGCGTCGGTTTTCTATACACAGAATGCCCTAATACACTATTTTCCTTCCCATGAACATATACATCTATAAAGGGAATCGTTCCCTTAGATTCAATTTCCATTGTGAATTTAATATTATGATGTTGTTGATTAAGATGGTCCAAAAATATAAGGAGATTATCCTGTCCATGAAGCCAAATACAAAAATATCATTTACATATCTGGACCAGTGTTTTGGTTTTAGTGGATCGGATGTTAAAACCACAGGTGATATAGGCAATCGCATAGCTGCCCCTGAAGTTTGTTCATAAAAAGTTCCTTAAAAAATGAAATAGGTAGATGTAGGACAAGCGGCCACTAAATCTATTAAATTATTATTAATATTATGGTCCAATATGTCTGATATAATGGAAATGAGAAAACATGAACATTTGTGTAGAGTGATTTTACATCGAAACTTACCAAAATATCTTCGGGATAAAACTGGATTGTCTTAAGTTTATTAAACGTTTTTATATTTAAACAAACATAATGTATTTATATGTATATGCTACGGCAAAGCTGATATGTATTTTTTAAGGTGGTTTTATTGTCAAGAACCAGCATCAACCAAATTTTAAAATTTCATTTCATAAAGTAATACAAGACAAGAGCACACTCATATGTTGACCACAAAATACTTTATTGCACGGAGCCGCAACGAGAAAGTTTAATATATTAATTGACACAAATAGACATTTAATAATGACAAAGTAGTTATAAAAATTCTTAGAAAAGAGTCGAAATGAAATTTTATCAAGATGTTACAGTTACTATCTTTTTTTGAAATGACTTTTAATAAAGCACTATTCCTTTTATTATTATGAAAAAGTTCAATAAGTTGCCAAAATATTGTAATGAATTCTGTTTTTAACCATACTAATAACATATACTGCATTTACTACTAGAAATCTACCCAATATATGAAATTTCGAAATGGTGGCTGAATAAAAGTACACACATTGAAATAACTGACTAATTTAGTCCCTATTAGGGAACGAACAGTCATGCGAGTACAATGAACACTTCTAACCGAAAACCGAAAAGCAAAGCAGCCACTTTAGCTTTCCCTGCAAATATAAAGCCATTAGAGCAATAGGAAATTGCCGGTCCGACACTTAGTAACACATTCGATGGTAAGCATGAATATTCAACGTTTTCCGTTTAATAGAAAATATCGTTTTCCACTAGGGCTGGTGTAGCACATTAAGGATTTGCATTGCTAGTTTTGGATTACACATGTGTTCAATATTGATTAAGTTTATTGATACATGTAAATGAACTATTGGCATTGAAATTATTCGGCTTAATTTAAATTATGAAAGCCACTAACTTAATATCTTTTAGTATTAAAATATTAATTATAGATTAAAAATTAGGTTACTAAAAAGTAGTTATAAAAGCGAAAAGACCCTTTGGAAGACTTTGCAATTTAAAACATAAATTAGCATAGAAATAAACCTATCACGATAATTATACTAAGGAAAAAAAACCTATTTCGGCTACAACCAATTCTACAAAAAAAAAATAGAACCGACCGGCGACCTCATAAAAAGCACTAAAAAGTAAAAAATATTTTATTCTACATTAAAAATTTGATTTGTGATTATATATATAATTTAAGGTAAATTGCTTCAAAAGGTTTTTGAAACACATTTATAAAGTATATCATATCCAAGAGCTTTTGGAAAACGACTATGCCCTAGCGTTTTTTCTGAAAGTTATTGAGTGAGGCTACATTAATTTTATACCGTACTTTTCTTATTAAATTTTGAACCGTCGCCATTTTAAAATAGCTTGACAGAATCGCACCAGAATTTAGGAGCATACTGTAAGAGGTAAAAACTTTCCAATGATGTATCACAAGCTGTATGTTACCATTAAAAAAAAGGTCGATTACGTCATAACTTTGACAAATGTCAATACAAAAATCAATGCATTACGTCAAAATGTGAGCAATTAAAAAATGAATTTAACGGATCTGGGTGTTATTATATATATATATATATATATATATATATATATATATATATATATATATATATATATATATATATATATATATATATATATATATATATATATATATATATATATATATATATATATATATATATATATATACCTCTGTTGGTGGCTCTGGTGTAGTTTTGTGTATTCATTATTTCGACGCTAGTTGTACTCGTCTTTCAACTAGTTGACTGTACTGATGAAGACCTTAAGTCAGAAACACGTATCTATAGTCAGCCAAATTCAATTGCTTTAGCGGTCATCCAAAAAAAATCCATTTTTTACTATATACTAGTTCTTGCCGCGTTAATATTTTCCTTCCTCTGATTTACTACTCTTGCGTTATGAGTTTCGCCACAGATGGCTATACACTGCTCCGTGGTAAATAGAGTATCAGGTCCGGCGAAGTTTTCAGATGTTCTCTTGTTAATCACAAATCCCGGTTTTGCTCCTGTTGGTGACTCTGGTGTTGTTTCGTGTATTCATTTTGGCGCTAGTTGTACTCGTCTTTCAACTAGTTGACTGTACTGATGAAGACCTTAAGTAAGAAACACGAAACATATATATTTATATATATATATATATATATATATATATATATATATATATATATATATATATATATATATATATATATATATATATATATATATATATATATATACATATATATATATATATATATATATATATATATACATATATATATATATATATATATATATATATATATATATATATATATATATATATATATACGATCATTGAATGTTTCTTGAACCATTGTAAATATATAAGTTTCAGCAATGTTTTCTTGGGAATTTTGGTTCAGTAAAATAAACTGCGAGGTAGTGGGCAGTTACATAATTTTATTTTTTTTCCAGGACATTTCGTTGACATTCATACAACTTTTTCAACTGGTTTATAACGTGTCTAAAAGTAAAATTGACCTTAAATAAATATATACGATTTACAAAAAATAAACTTACCAACAGAAACAATGATCCAAAATGCATTAAATGCGATAACAAATTGTGTAACACATATGAGACATATAACACGAAGCTGACATTTTGTATATTACATTAAAAACAAACACAACGTGAAAATATAATACATCAGTCACATACATAGAACGACAACGAGTATTAAAGTCGACTGCTACCATGTTACAAATAAGACATGTAGGTGCTATGCGAATTCTGTTGTTTTTTTGTTCTGTAAGAGTTTAAAATAAATTATTTTACGAACATCCAAAATACCAATGTTATTTCATTTCTCATTTGGTATCCAATTGCAAAATAAAAGTGTATTTTTTTGAGGTACTAGTTAAAAAACATAATAATGAATTATTTAATAAAATATTTGTTAGAGAACTGCATATTTTCTTATTTTAAACATGAAAAATTTAATTAAGAATATTAAAATATATTTTATTGAGACCAGCTATTTCCGATTTACCGTTTATGGATTGAGGATTGTTTTTTATGTGGATTATTTCATGATATTCGCGTTTTCTTTTGTGTGGTTCTGTTAAGAGTATTTTTGTTTCATCAAATTATAATTAAGGTTTTCCTCATGTTTTTTAAGTGCTGTAGTATTTTTTTTTTGTATCGATGCCCATTTAACCTATTGTGAAGATGTTGGCTAGTTTAACCAATATATAGGTTAAATGGGCATCCATACGATAAAAAAAATACTACAGCACTTAAAAAACATGAGGAAAACCTTAGTCATAATTTTACCTTTGATGAAACAAAAATACTCTTAACAGAACCACACAAAAGAAAACGCGAATATCATGAAATGATCCACATAAAAAACAATCCTCAATCCATAAACGATAAATCGGAAATAGCTGTGGTGGTAACATACAGCTTGTGATACATCATTGGAAAGCTCTTACCTCATGCAGCATGCTCCTAAATTCTGGCGCGATTCTATCAAGCTATTTCAAAATGGCGACCATTCAAAACTTAATAAGAAAAGTACGGAATAAAATTAATGTAGCCTCACTCAATAACTTTCAGAAAAAAATGCTAGGACATAGTTGTCTTCCAAAAGCTCTTGGATATGATATACTTTATAAATGTGCTTGAAAAACCTTTTCAAGCAGTGCAAGTTTTTACTTTTAAAGTTTTAAACCTTTTGAAGCAATTTACCTTAAAAGTTAAAATCAACATGAAACGAGCCAAAATTTAGGAGCATATTGTATGAGATAAGAGCTTTCAAATGACGTTTTACAAGCTGTATGTTGCCATTACAAAAAAAAATCGATAACGTTATATATATGGCAAATGTTAATAAAAAAGACATACAGCTTTTTTTTAAATGTAGACCATTCAAAATAAAAAAAAATTACAATTTCACTAACAGAAAACGATCAATCATTTATGTTTTTTTTACTTTTAAAGATAAAATCCTGGTTTGCTTGACATTTTGTGACAAGTACTACTTATAAAATTAATTTCATTACTACTAGAGTGCTCTTTTACAATTATCTTAATAAAAATGATATTGTCCTAAAAGCAGCTTATTGAAGTCTTGATATTGTTAGGATGTGGAGATGAAATGAAAAGTCAAAGTGAATAGTGCGCTTTCTTTAATGTAAATATCTGGAAAATCAAATCTCACAGGATACTGTTAGTAAGATATTCTACAAATTTGAAAAGATTATTTCACTAAGCGAAAACAATCAATCATTCATGTTTTTTTACCATTAAAGATGAAAACCCGCATTGCTTGACATTTTGTGACAAGTATTACATAGTAAGTAAGTAAAGTATATATATATATATATATATATATATATATATATATATATATATATATATATATATATATATATATATATATATATATATATATATATAGAGTGTGTCCCAGAATCGCTTTTCTATATAGGGATCTCGGCTCCTTTTATACCTGCAGCAAAGGTTAAATGGGGAAAGTTTTAGAGGAAACTTATTGCATTCGATATCTGGCTTCAGATTTACGATCGATCAATAAGTTTGGGAAATATCGGCGAAAAACCGAAAATGGCGGATTTCGTTTTTCTCCAGTATATCCAGAACGGTAAATTTGACAGCTGTCAAAATGTGACATTATTCGGACACATTTTTAAGACAAATAAGATGGCGTATACGACACGTCTTCATTGTTTTTTGTTAACCCGCAACCCGCCTCAACTTTCATTTTTCTTATAACCGCCATATTGGATTTTTCGATTTTCGGAAAGAGCCTAAAATTTTCAGTCTAGTGATATCTCACAAGTGCATTAAAGATTTTAGTGTCATCAAAATATCACACTTTGTGAATTAGGTTTCAATGTATTTAAACGAGGCCATGATTTATTTGTTACAAGATTACATTAATAATTAAGTAATGTATTGAACGCATTGAATTTTCAATACAACATGAACATAAATAACGACTTACAAAATCTAAATGAGCTTTAACTACTTTGTAAGTGGGTAACATTAATTTACAAATCTGCAAAATGATGTCCATTTGCATCGAGACATTTTTGACAATTGGTGACTGTTTTTCGTACAACCCTGGTAAGCGTATTTCGGTTAATATTTCTAAATGTGTCCAGAACTCTTTGTCTCAGGATTTCTATGGTCACGGGGTGATCAAATTCATAGATTTTATTCTTCGTGTGACCCCAGAGGTAGAAATCCAAGGGCGACAGGTCAGGGGATCTAGGAGGCCAAGATATTGGTCCATTTAAAGAAATTAATCTTTCGTCAAACTGCTCTCTTAAGAAGTTCCTGACTTAAATGGTATTGTGAGCCGGACATCCGTCTTGTTGAAACCAAGTTCTTCTTAATTTACCTTCCGTTAGAATAGCTCGTAAGGCTGGTACAACCTGGTTTCGCAAAAGCTCTAGGTACCTCTGCCCGTCTAGGTTGCAGTCAAACAAAAATAGTCCAATAAGTCGATTTCCTGAAATGATTAATAATGTATAAATAGGTGCCCAACAGTCAAGGGCGGCAAGGTTGGCCGAGTGGTACTAGAAACTATAAATTATAAAGGGAAAATTAATATTATTAAAAAGTAGATATTTTCTTTCCAAAAATAGTTATCGAAACAACCCGTAATGAATGAGCTTGTATACAATTGAAACCTATTCAGCTTTATTATGAAAAAGAAAAACATATTTGGTCAGCGGGAAGTAATAGCCGTAATAAATTATTTTGTTGGTGTTGCATATTAATTTCGGAAATACTAAATCAATTTATTTCAGTGATATAATAATCTTAAAGAAGTACACCGTGCCTTAATAAAATATAAAATATCAAAAGAACAAACCCCTTGCGCTTTAAAATTTAAATTATTCGGAAATACAGCTGAACGCCTTTCTATAAATCATAATGAAAATCGAAAAATAATTCGACATTTGATTAATATGGTATTTTTTTCATAACGCAAAAACTAGGCTTCCCGGGTAATAATAAATCATTAAATTCAGACAGTATTTTTTTCATAACGCAAGAACTAGGCTTCCCGGGTAATAATAAATCATTAAATTCAGACAATCAAAATAATTTTAGAGAATTAGCTAAATCTACAGAAAATTTAGATAAAGTGTTAATAAATTTATAGAACCCAATTCTATTTTTATAATGATTGAATAAAAATGTAATACAATATCAAAAAAGTAAGTTGACTGACTAGAGTAGAACATTTTACTCTTTTTTTTGATTAGATCATTAAAGAACTAAACGAAAAAAAAACATTATTGTTTGACCATCATTTTGGTGCCTATTTAAAAAAGATTGGTTAGATTACCTTACCAATGATCCCACACCAAACGTTACTTCCAAATCTGATATGTAGACGTCTCTCTGCTACTTCGTGAGGATTTTGCATAGCCTAATGATGACGGTTGTGCCAACTAAAGACTTCACAATTCGTGAACCTGCTCTCATCGGACCACATCTCCTAGTATACCACTCACAGAACTGTAATCGTCTTGAAAAATCAGTTTCTTTAAGTTCTTGTACTATTATGGGTTTGTATGGATGGTACTTATTCTTTTTTAAAACTCTCTGTACTGTTGATTTTGGCACCTTAGTTTCCTGTTCTACAGTTCTTACCGATGCACTAGGGTTTTCGTTGATAGCTTCTAAAATGTTTCTGTCTCGATTTTCATTGTTATTATTGTCTCCGCTTCTAGGTTGTTCGAAGGCCCCATAGTTAATTAAATAACTACGATTTTCCTGGATTGGGTTTTATGAGGCTGCCGTCATTCGGGGTACATCCCCAAGTACCTTGCTGAGGTAACGTCGGCGTTTATGTATGATGCTCCATTACATTTTGGTGTAAATGTGAGGGAATATTCAGATGAGGTATTTACAAGTCAATGGATCTGACGACGTGGTACAATTGAATGGCCCCCGAGGTCCCCAGATTTAACGCCTTTAGACTACTTTTTTGGGGACATCTAAAAGAGAAAGTTTACCAAAACAGGCCAAATAATATTGAAGATTTGAAAACCAGAATTCGAGTAGAGGATATTTTCAGAATTTGCGACATTAAAGAACCTTTTTATTTTGTTTTGTTTTGCCTTGCTGTTTTACTAATTTTTATTCTTGTATTTTTGACAAAACAAACTATTGTAGAGTTTTTGACAGATATCTAGTATTAAATGAAAAAATAAATTCATTAGTGAAATAGGTTTTTTTATTTTGAACGGTGCCATTTTGAAATAGCTTGACAGAATCGCGCCAGAATTTAGGAGCATACTGTACGAGAGAAGAGCTTTCCAATGATGTATCACAAGCTGTATGTCGCCATTTAAAAAGAAGGTCGATGACGTCATACTTTTGACAAATGTCAATACAAAAACAAATGAATTACTTCAAAATGTGAGCAATTAAAAAACTAATTTAATATGTGTAAGCAATTTTTCAAAAAGTTATTGGTTGAGGCTATATTAATTTAATTCCGGACTTTTGGGCCGCCCTGTATATATATATATATATATATATATATATATATATATATATATATATATATATATATATATATATATATATATATATATATATATATATATATATATATATATATATAAAACACCGACTTTATTATTTTTTACTGCATAGTACTTTTTTCGAAGTCGGGTTTCTATACAAATTTTTATTTCATCCTCTTCAGTTCTATTTAAAAGCCTAAACTCAGGTTAAAATTTTGGAGGTCTCTAATAAAATAAAAAAGTAGCTACCGAGTCCATTGCATGGAATCATCGTATTGATATTATAAAAATTGCCAAAATTTAAAAAGATGAGTAAAATTAAAATTCCTGCCATTAAAAAAACCCGAAAACCATATGAAACACGATATTAACAGGCATAATTCTTTTCATGATGATATGGTGAACGCAATATATATTGGTTTTGGCACTCTCCTAAATAATTGAAAATGGCGACATTTCTCCATTTTTTAATTATGCTTGTTATGAGACCACTCCGGTAAAATCCTGATTAATCCCTGAAAATTTCATTGCTCAAACCATCGCGAAGTAATCTATGGGCATGCATAAAAAAATACATTGGGTCAAATTGAGAACCTCCTGCTTTTCTGATGTCGGCTAAAAAACCGGACTCACACGATAGTAGTGACCGATACGAAATCGCAACATGAAAAAACAAGCTCAACAAAATTATCATTTAAAAATTCCAAACAAATTAGTGTGTAGAGACTATAAGAACTTGAACTTTAAAACAATGAGAGATATTCTGTTTCTACTTTCCCCTATAGAAGCCCCAATTACATTATTTATATAATATACGGCATATAACACTAGTTAGGTTTTTTGGACGTTTTAAAGTCTTAAGAACATGAAAAATATATTTTCAAAAAGAAATATGAGGTTTGCATGTATGTTTGAGAATATATGAATGAAAAAATAAAATCTATATTTAATAAGCATGCTTCTCTCGGCAAAGTCAGGAATAGCAAGACAAAGGCATCCTGGCTAACTGATGTATTTAAAATAATGATGAGAGAAAGAGACTTGGCCTTTGCAAAATTTAAGAAAACTAAAAGGGAAATTATTGACAAGACTCGATATAAGAACTTATAAATTTTGTTTTGGACTGTGTTAGGCGGAAAAAAAGGAATTATGCATCCAGAATATTTTCATTAAGTGACAGGGAGGGGTGGGGGCCCTTAGGGATTTGGGTATCAGAAAGAAAAATAGAGTATAACATTTTTGTAATAATCTGCCACTATATTGCAATAACAAATTCAATTTTAGATTAAGTACAATTCGGGAGATTGATTCAGCCCTTCAATCTGTTAAATCAAATGCATTTGGCTGTGATGGTTTATCCCTCAGGATGTTAAACTATTGTATGCCCAACATATTACCTCAGGTTTGTCATTCATTTAATAGCTGCTTAGAAACGAAATATTTTCCTATTTCTTGGAAAGATTATGCAACTCATTCTTAAGACAAATACCCCTACCACTTTGCCTGATTTACGTCAAATCAGCGGGTTACCCCACTTTCAAAAATTCTCGAAAATATAGTGCACATACAGATAACTGTCCTTCTTACACAAAATAATATATTATCAGAACAACAGTCTTTCGGCACTCTTAAATGTCACAGACGATACTATGATGGGAATATATGCCAAGACAAGTATTGCACTCGTGTTGTTGGACTTTTCGAAAGCTTTTGATACAGTTGGTCATGACTTACTCAGCGGTGCTACAGGGGTCTGTCTGCATATATATATATATATATATATATATATATATATATATATATATATATATATATATATATATATATATATATATATATATATATATATATATATATATATATATATATATATATATATATATATATATATATATATATATATATATATATATATATATATATATATATATATATATATATATATATATATATATATATATATATATATATATATATATATATATTGAGGGTTTACGCTTTATAACTAACACTTGTTTTACAAATGAGACTAAGTTTTATTCAATATTTAATACAACTAATATACATTACAACAAACATCTAATATAAGACTATTTTAAATTGTTAAAGTCCCTTTCTGCTTATATATGCATTCAGAATGCAGCGAATTGTTCTACGATATTGAAATACAGGTATGAGCAACCTTTGCTTAGCTGAGGACGTAATTTCGGGAATTAATCAGGAGATAAGTAGTGAATAAAAAAGCGATAAAAATTCACACATTTTTTTATTTATTATCTATAATAGCATAATCAAACATATAAAAAACAAATTAACAAAAACACATAGAAAAATCACATGAAAATTAATGAGAGATCTGACTTTGAGGCTGAGAAACAAGATGATCATTATTGGGGTCAATATCACTAGGAAACGCACAAAGTGTTTTTTAAATTAACATCCGTAAGCCGGGACGATGCTTATTTTTATTAATTTTGTGATTGGAAAATTGGAAAAAGACTTTAGACTGCAAATATAAGTATTCTTGAAGTCCGATCAACTCCATTTGTAGGTGGCGAGGAGCATCTTCCATATTAAACTTACAAGGATTTGCAAAAATATTGAAAGTGCTATCCATATTCTTAAAATCGGAAAACCGATTAGTGTGAATTGTATCTTTGATATTTCATAGTTTTTATGGGCTGTGTTGCTTTATAAAAAATAATGGTTTTATGTTTTATTTGTAAGTTTATTGTAATGAACTACGTATTGAGAATTATTGATTTATTGATGGGTATTAACTTATTGTAAATGTATATGGCTGGATTGTTTTGTTTATATCGTACTAAATAAATATCGTTTTGTACATATTGGTACTTCAGTTTTGCTAATGGTACAATATTTTTATATTTAATTCGTAGATAATCAGAATGTGTCTGAATTTTAAATTAAAACATTTACGCTACTTGTAATACTTATTTTTACTATATTACTCATTTGCTTATTTTAATGTTCGTTCTTGTGTGCAATTTTTCACGTATTTCAGGATTTTGATACAGAGGACAGATTTCAGGTTGTAGGTTTGTCTGAAACTTGGCTGAGTGACACCATATCTGACCTGGGTTTAAATATTCCAGACTACAAACTTCTTAGAAAGGATAGGGAAGGCCGCGGTGGTGGAGTGCATTGTATATACATAACTCGCTTCAATTCAAAGTTTTAAAAGCACCAGATTAGCAAAGCCGCCTTGAGCAAGTGTGGATAAGTGTTAAACTTCATGGAAAGACAATACATTTCGGATCTTTATATCGACCTCCCAATATCAATGTCAATGAATATTTAGAGGATCTGGAAAATGCTTTAGTTAGTTTTTTGCCTGCCTGCAGTAATATTTTCTTTGGTACTGATTTTAATATAGACGTTTCACAGGCGCATAATTCCGCCTGTATATACTTTTCTCGTTTATTAAACAAATATAATTTAACACAACTTGTTCATTTCCCTACTCGGATTTCTGTAAATAGTAGTTCAATCATTGACTTATTAATCACAAATTCACCTGAACTGTGTACTAAAGTAGATTATTAATATGGAGGATATCTCAGATCATCATTTAGTGTACTCAGTTCTGAATTTGGAAAAGCCACGTAAACCAATTTCATTTCGAACATATCGCGATTTTTCTAGCTTCGATTTAAATCATTTTTTATTCGATTTGAACTCTGTTTATTGGGATTTTATCTATAATCTAACAGATGTAGATGAAATGGTCTCTTTTCTAAATACCAATATTATTCAATTTTTTGACGCGCAAGCTCCAGTAAAAACATTCCGATTTACAAAGGCACCGGCCCCTTGGATTATCCCTAACATTAAATCCATGATGAAACTACGACAAAAAGCCCTTACTAAATATAAAAGATTGAAAACAGATGCAGCATTTAAAGAATAAAAGCAACTTCGAAATTTTGTAACATCCGCGGTTCGAAGTGAAAAAAGGCCTTTCTTGAACACAAATTTAAAACTGACCCTAAGTTATTTTGGAAAACTTTAAAATCATTAGCTAGTTCTTCTAATACATGTAATAAAATACATGAAAAGGCACCTTTTGACTTTAATAAGTTCTTTGTTGATAGTGTGCCGAAAATAAATTCCAACCCTGGCACTGGTATCTTCCAACAATATGCAGATAATGTTGCTCTACAACCCCAAACCCAATTCAAGTTTAAGGAAATAAGTGAATACCAAGTGAATAGGGTAATATCTCAGATCAGGAGCACTGCCATGAGGTTTGACCGCATAAACATAAAAATGATTAATCTTGTGACTCCTTGCATTTCCTCGCATATTACATTTATAATAAATTACTGTCTTATGTCTGGTGTTTTTCCGGAAGCCTGGAAACAGGCTGATATAATACCCGTTCCTAAAATTAACAACCCAATTGAATTGTCGCACTATCGTCCTATAAGTATACTCCCTATTATGTCTAAAGTTATTGAAAAACTAATTAAGGTGCAACTTGATTGTTTTATTTCAATTAATCATTTTCTATAACACAGTCAGGTTTCCGAGCAGGGCATAGTACTTGTACAGCTCTTCTTCATGTGTATGATGATATATTTGTAGCTCTTGATCAGGGCAAAACAACGGTTTTGGTTTTACTAGATTTTAGTCGAGCCTTTGACACTCTAGACCATTCCATTTTGTTAGCCAAACTTAAGTACTTTGGACCTCTAGCCTTAACCTAATAAAAAACTATCTTTTAAATAGGTGTCAAAGGGTAAGGCTGAATTCTGCTCTATCTGAGTATGTGGAGTTGCAACAGGGGGTTCCGCAGGATAGTGTTCTTGGCCCGTTACTTTTCTCCCTGTATACATGTGACTTCCATGAGCACCTCCGAACTTGTCGCTCGCACCAGTACGCCGACGATATGCAAATTTGTCTTTCATTTAATTATACTGATGTCGCGGAATCTATTAATGCCATTAACTTAGATCTTTCCACCATATCCAATTTAAGTAAAGATCATAAACTTGTTTTAAACGCTGCCAAGTCCAAACTGCTCGTTTTCGGTGAACCCCTTCCTAATGACATGAGTATTAATATAAATGGTTCTTTTTTAGCTCTTTCCAATAACCAGAATAATTTGGGAATTTTCATGGACACTGATCTTAGGATTGAGGGGCATGTATCACAATTAGTACAAGCATGTTTTTATAAATTAAAAATGCTCTATATGAATAAAAATTTTCTTACAACCGATATTAAACTACGTCTACGCGATTCCTTGATATTATCAATTGTTGGTTATTCTAATGTATTGCTTTGGCCAGCTTTGTATCAAGGAGGAAAAAGAAGTCTTTAGAAAATCCAAAATACTTGTTTGAAATTTAGCTTTGACATGAGAAAATATGATCATGTTACTCCACTTTTGGACGAGCGATTTGTGTTACAGATGGCAACGCTTGTACATAGGGTGGCGCTTTCTGGAAAACCTGCATATCTGTACAGTAAATTAAGGTCAAATTTTAGTGTTCACGGTAGAAATACGCAAAACGGTCAAAGTTTTGTCATTCCTAAGCATAAATCTGCGAAATTTCAGGGCTCATTTAATTATAGTGCACCCAAAATATACAGCACATTGCCATTTGAGGTAAGAGGCCTCTCCGTCGTGACAACCTTTAAAGAAAAAGTAAAAAAGATTACTTTAGGTAAACGAAATGTTTAGATTTTTTCTTTTCTCCTGACATCCTCTTGTTTTCATTTTTATTTCTCTTCTTAATTCAATTTTTTAATTTTCTTATCAGACAATGAACAGTGAGAATTTTTAGGGTTTACCCATGTGAGCTATTTTATGTTCTGGAAAATATGTATTCTTTCCTTTTATTTTTAGTTGTTATTAGTTAGAATGAATGTGGTAGTTATAAATATTGTATACTTGTTTTATGATTAGGATTACTTTAGGTAAGATTGTTAGATAGAGTAGCCATAGGCTAGATCTCGCCATCTTTTGTATGTAGGTATCTATTTGTATTTATGTATATGAATGAAATAAAAGACATTTATTATTATTATTATTATTAATTGCTCTGACAGTATTTTTTCAGCATATCGACCATATTCAATGTTTTCGTGACTGGATAATGTTAAAAAATGAAAACAGTTTTTACTTGTCATTTGTGTTTCCCACAAGCCAATATTGATTTGAAGCTTTAAGATGATTTATCAATTGCCCTTGTTTTTGAAGCTTCAAGTTCGGGTTGATGTCTACCAGGAATTCCAAGTCATAAAGCCATGTTGTATCACAAATTTGCGGCAACGTTTTCTCTTTTATTTCCATAAAATCAGCTATTTAATTTCTAAGGTCATAAATCTTTTCAGCATTTTACCTTTGCTTATTTATTTATTTATTTATTTATTTATTAGGCACCTTAACAAAAAGGAAGTAATGAAAAACTTATTCTAATACTATGATTAAGTGTACGACGAAAAAAAAAATTTATACGAACAAAAAAAAAATTATAAAAATAAAAATTAGTGCTGGTTTCTATACAATAAGAAAAACACTTGAGGCAAGACGCTTTACTTGCGCCAATGAGGACTGATATAAATCTATGTGAGAGAAATAACAATTATAATTTTTTTGCAATAAATTTATAGGAGAGTTACTGGCCGAATTTGTGTGATAGGTAGGATAATAAAAGAGAGCCAATGATCGGGTGTTAGCGTTATGACAGTTCAAACAAAGAGCACTTGTAATATGAGTACAATCTACCAAATTATTAACCATTTTAAACAAGAAGACCGCTCCACTAACCAACCTTCTCGAACTTAACTTTAACAATTTATATTTTTTTAAACTTTGTTCATAACCACTGTTTAGCATTTCCGCATTAAATCTATAGTTCATATGAAATATAAACTTTTTTTGAATTTTTTCAATCCTTTCAATGTATTTATGATATTGGGGATTCCATACAATATTTGCAAACTCTAGATGAGGTCTCACAAACGCATTATAGAGTAACAATAGCGAAGAAGGATTTTTAAAGGGTTTTGTTATTCTTAGAATAAAACGCAAGTTCTTATAGGCTTTTCCAACTGTCTTTTCTATATGTATATCAAATAATAGTTTAGAGTCCATTATTACACCAAGATCCTTAATAAAATTCACCTGCTGAACTGACACACCATCTATGCAATATCTATACAAAATATTATTCTTTAGCCTAGAAAACTTAATAAAAAAACATTTACTTGTATTTAGGACAAGTCTATTACGTTCACAATATTTAAAGAGGTTGTCAATATCAGATTGAAATTTTACACAGTCTTCCATCGAACTAACCGTTTTATAAAGTTTTAAGTCATCCGCGTATAGTGAATGATTAACAAAGCTAAAACAGGTATGAATATCCGATATAAATAAAGAAAATAAAAGTGGGCCTAAATGAGATCCTTGCGGAATGCCCGATGTTACCGTAACGCAGTCCGATGAAACACTGTTCAACTTAACACATTGGCTTCTATCAGATAAGTATGAGCACAATAAATTAAGAAGTCTACCATGCAAACCGACATTCTGCAATTTTACTAATAAAGTTGGATGATGAATTAATAATGATTGTTAATGTTTAAGTTCTTTAGTTCATTTTCAACTTGCTCTATGGTAACATTCCTAATATCAACAATATTGCAGTTCAAGCTACCTGCATGAACCAACGAAGGCGAGGCGGAAGACACAAAGACACTAGCGAAAAAATCATTGAATGCACTGCAGATATCTTCATTGTTGCTATATGTATTACCGTTATGGGTAACAAAGGTTGGAATAGACTTAGTCTTTTTTTTATTAGCTGTAAATGACCAAAATTGTTTTATGTTATCTTTTATGTTATACTCGGTATTTTCGACATATTTATTGTAATCAGATTTGATTGCTATCCTTACCGTTTTTCGCAGATTAGAAAAAACAAGATAATTAGATTGATTGTTAAACATTTTCCAAGTTTTATGGGCTTTGTACTTTTTTTTAATTAAATTTACTGTTGCTCTTGAATACCAAGTGGGATAGTGGTTGTTGATTCGCTTTTTTGGAACAAATTTCTGAATAATGTTATTAACGTTTAAATAAAATGCCTAAACACAGTCATCAGTTGAACGTTGACTAAATATGGTCTCCCAGTTAATATCGAGAATCTTATTATTTATGACACTGTAATCCGCGTTTCGAAATTTAAGCGTAGAATATCCTGTTTTAGATTTTAAATTTATATCATTATTTAGATTAAGAGATATGTTCAAAGTTTTGTGGTGCAAATCCTCAGCAACTAATGGCAATTCGTCACGCGTAACTAACACGTTTTTTATACTACTAAAAACTAAATCTAATATTTTATTTTTGGCGTTTAATATTCCACAATATTGCTTAAAACCCAAGAGATACTTACTAAATTATCTACAATGCACTCACCATTGGAGCCAGTAACCTCTCCCGCAACATAGTATTTATCAACCGGATCCCAATACCATTTTAGACCAGGAGCATTATAATCACCAAGAACAATAAAATCATCATTACATGCCGCCAAAGATAGTACTACATTGTTAATTTTGATTAGATGTGCGCTTACATTCTGGACACTCGCGTTAGGTGGTATGTAAACACAGCATATATGCACTTTTCTTGATTCCGATAACCTCACAGTAACCCACAAATCTTCACAAATGCCCTCAGAAGACCATGCATCGTTAACGTGTGAATTATATTTTTTATTAATGGCAATCAGAACACCTCCTCCGTCTATTTTATTGCTAAAATTTCGGTTACGATCGCGACGATATACATCAAAGACATCAGTATTAAAAAGTTCACCATTTCTTACGCTATCATTAAGCCAGGTTTCAGATATACATATTACGTCAGCATAAAAGCTACTATTGCTGACAAAAAAATCATGTGTTTTAGATCTTAATCCCCGCGTATTTTGATACTTTATAAAAAAGTCCATGAACAATAAACTAAAAATAAATTCATATATCTTCCTGACAGAGGTAGAGTTTATTCCCTGCTAAACCTTTTCATCGCCTCTTCATTAAAAATGTGACGAGTAGTTTCGCCGACCTTCAAATATATTTTACAGTTGTGGGTCCAACAGGTAGCATTTGTTTTGGATTTTACGAAGTCTCTAACTTGTTTAAATAAGAGTTTGTTCCGAGGATTGATATACAATGAGTCATTGGAATCGGACAATCCAGTATCTTTTAATTTTAAACCTTTTTTCTTTCGAATTGCGCCAATTATGTTGTCCTTTGAAGTCCTATTCTTCATGGCTACTATTACGGATCTTGGATGCTTACTTTCAGAATTGATGTGAGCTACCCGATGGCACGATTCAAATGTATCCAGTGGTTGGTTAAGGGATTGAAAAATACGATTGACAACCATGCGTAGGTTATCTCCAAATTTTTCGGGAATACCGTTTATTTCAATATTATTAATTCTTGCATTTTGTTGGAAACTATCAATATCGGATTGCATAGCGATTATATTATCGGATAACGTGGATACAGTGTTTTCCAGCTTGGGAATATTTTTCACTTTTTTCTCCATCTCTTCAATTTTTTTAGCAAAATCATCAATTTTAGCCCCGTAGAACTCCACAGATGTTTTCAAAGAATCTTGTCCATTTTTTATAACACCGACGTCTTTTTGAAGAGAATCTATTTTATTGTCAAGGACTGCAAGTAGTTTCGTTACATCATTATTACTCAACTCGACTGACGGCTTTGGCTTACTGATGCACTCCGCACATCGATAGACAAAGCTTGGGGTTTTCAAGACATCTTGCGATATCGGTGGATTAGGACACGTCACATGGAATAGACTCTTGCAAAAGAAGCACTCCAGGGACGACCGGCCAACAATACGAGCTCGACAAATCCCACAATTGCCTGAGATAGCAGCGATAAAAAAACCCGCAAAAAATTGTATATATCACTGCACAAATATAAATAAATAAATAAATAAATAAATGCTTTATTGTCAAAAAAAAATTTTACAATTTTGTGGACAAAGCTGTTGTAAAAAAAAATAGTTTACAAACATCAAAATTAGCAAACAAAACAAAACAAAAACACATCATAAATATTATAGAAAAATAATATTTAAATCAAGAATTTAGAATATTAATATAATAGAATCCTAAAAGAAGTACATTAGAAATGTACTTTGTCAGTCGTACTATGTTATAAACATTTTCATAAATATAATGTAAAAAAAATAAAAAAGCAAAGTAAAAAATAAAAAATAAAAAAGTACGAAACAATTAAAAAAATACATATACAAAATTCGGTAAAAATGGTTGGTAATGGCAACTATCACACTAGGGGTTCATAAGGATAAATTTATGTGTTGTAAAACTCGTTCACGGTGTAGAAGGCGCTTTCCAGTAAGAATGATTTCAAAGCCTTGCGAAATGAAGTCAGAGATATTATGGATTTGATGTTAAATGGCAGGTGATTATGTATTTTTTTTGCATTGTAGATTACTGATCTTTTAATTAACTCTGAGTGTGGGGTTGGAAGATAGAGATCGTGCTCAGTGTTTCTGAGAGGGTAGTTGTGAGAAGGTCTCTCTAATAGAGCAGGTGCATGCTTACGAATTAAGCAAACCGATTCCAAAATGAATAAGCAAGGAAGGGTTAGTATTTTATATCTTTTAAAGAAATCTCGGCAGTGAGTTCTACTGTTAAGTCTCAGTAGGTAACGAACAGCTCTTTTTTGTAGTATACAAATTCGATCAAATTGAGTCGCACAACATGTACCCCAGAATGGAATAGCATATCTGAGGTGCGACTCAACAAGAGCAAAATAAACAGTTCTAGAGGTAGAAAAGCTAAGCTCCTCGGAAACAGATCTTAACGCAAAGCAAGCAGAACCCAACTTCCTTGATAAAGCGTCGATATGTGGATCCCATTTTAAAGAATCATCTACAAGAAGCCCTAGAAATTTTACAGAGTTTACGACATCAATAGTGGTGCCATTAAGGTCAAAAGGTTGCAGCGTGTTTTTATAAGACAAGACTTTCGTTTTAGAGCTGTTCAAACATAGGAGATTAGAATCGCACCAGGATTTAATGGTGATTAGGTCATTAGATACAATCCTATGTAGGTCCGTGACATCTGGCTGGCTCCACGTAAAGCTGGTATCGTCCGCAAAGAGACATATTTTTCCACTAATGTTTAAATTAGCCATGTCGTTTATGAACAGAAGAAACAAGATAGGGCCTAGTACCGAGCCTTGAGGCACTCCATATTCCATTGGCCTACAAGAAGACATCCTGTTGTCAACTTTCACAACTTGATTTCTGTTGCTAAGATATGACTTAAACCAATCGAGAGGAGCCCCTCTAAATCCATAGTACTGCAGCTTGTTAGTTAATATATTATGATTCACACAATCGAAAGCTTTGGAAAAATCACAGAAAATTGTTGCCGTAGCGTGATGGTTGTTTAGGCTGGAGTAAACTCTATTAAGAAGGGAAAACATGGCATCGCTTGTGCATTTGTTACTTAAAAATCCAAATTGATGTTTTGTAAGTATTTCATATCTAGACAGAAATGATAAAAGCCTTTTTTAACCAGTCTTTCGATGATCTTAGATAGCGTAGGGAGAAGTGCAATTGGGCGATAGTTCGAAGCTTCTTCTGAAACACCTCCTTTGTGAAGAGGTATGATTATTGCAGTTTTAAGGCAGCTTGGAAAAGTACCATTTTGGAAAGACATATTTATCAAAGCAGTCAGATGCTCTAGAGTGCACTCCGGCAGACTTGAATACATTTTTAAAGTAAGCCCATCAATTCCCGAGGAAGATTTATTTTTGATATCATTAATTGTACTGCGAAGTTCTGATAAAACTACTGGTGAAAAGAAGAAACTGTGCAGGTTTACCCTATGATTAGAGAGATATGAAATTGGGTCATTAGATTGAGATACGGATTTAGTCAAATCTTTGGCTACATTTACAAAATAATTGTTTAGATCCTCAGGAGAGGTAAGGATAGTGTTGGATAAAGGAGTTTTGTTTCTTAAATCATTTACGATAGACCAGGTTTCTTTAGCTACATTTTTGGCGTTAGAAAGTCTATTATTGTAATAAATATCTTTGGCGGCTTTAATAGTCTTATGATAAATTTTTCTGTATGATTTTACATAATTATGAAAAAAGACACTGTCCGAAAATTTCTTTAAATGAGATAGTGACCGCATGTTCTTAGAAGATATACGTAAACCTTTAGTGGATCAGGGTTTACTTCTTTTATTTTTGATAGGCCTAAGAGGAAAAGATTCAGAAGCTATATTAGTTAGAGTTTTTATAAAACGAGAAAATTCAGTGTCGACATCATAAGTGTGAGAGTCCCAGTCAGTTATTTGACATAGGTGTTTGAAATTAATGAAATTTCTAACCGAAAAAATACGGCCTACTTGTCTAGAGGAATTTTTGGCTTTGGATGTAATTGAAAATTTTGTGAAAATTGCTTCATGATCGGAGAAACCTGGACTTAAGACATTACATTCGACGGAGCTAGGATCGAAAGAAGACACAACGTAATCTATAGTACTGGCACTTGTCTTAGTAATTCTGGTTGGTGAGTTGACGTGCATGGCAATTCCTAATGACTCAAAGATGGACTGAAGACATTCCTGAGCAGCACACACACTGGAAAAGTCAATATTGAAATCGCCACATAAGATTAATTTGCTTTTTACAGGAAGGGACTCGAGCAAACTTAGAAGGTTATGGCAGAATAATTGCACATCAGCATCAGGTGTTCTATAAATACAAATAATATAAAGGTCATAAGTATTGTGATAAACGATAGAAAATTCAAATACTTTTTCAGATAATAAATGATTATACTTTGATATTTCGGAAAAATCGTTGTTTAAAGACATTATCATGGTGCCTCCATGAGTTAAATTAGTTCTATTAAATCTGGCAATTGAGGTATAGTTTTTAATAAAAACAGGTTGATTGATATTTAGCCAGTGCTCAGTGATGGCAATGACTTCTGGAAAATTTAGCTCTTCTAACAAAAGATATAATTCGTCTGTTTTATGTCTTAAGGACTGAATATTAAGAAAAAAAAGATTAAAATTACTATTGGTCAATTTTCTAGAGGGTGCTAGATCCTCTTTTCGCGTCATATTGACTAAAAATTTTTACTTTTTGATGGTGAACCACTAGAATAATATTTACCAGTACTTTCACGAATTTTTTGGAGCCGTAAAATTTTTTCCGAGGAGTAGAAAGATCTATACGCTGCAAGGTCTGAGTCCACTTCAGATGAACCAATCCCATAGGCATCGTGGAAGCGATAATACAACTTGCGCAGGGAGTCCTTGTCACTGGGAAGGCCTTCTGAAGCTAGCAATAATTTAATGCTAGTACTTGTATGCCCCTCAAAACACACACTAGATGGCTGGTCGTGTAGATAAGCAAGAAATAGCCTTAAGGTCTTTAGTAAGGAAGGATCCCTTAATCTGGCTAATATATAGCGACCATTTGCTTTATCCGAATCTTGGGACAGCCGCACTCTTGGTGGAGTCATTGGATCAAACTGCAAAAAATCATCTTTCCTTGCAGTTTTCTCCATGCTTAATTTAGAACCCTCCAGTGCCAATGACCTACAAGCTGCTATGGCCTCCCTGTCAGAGCCAATCATGACTGACTTATCCTCCTCAGGCACAAATGTCACTGGTGATTCCAATAATTGAGGCTTTGGTGGAGACAGCCCCCGGCTCTTTGGGATATCTATATTGACATCTTGATGACTAGAAGATGAGACATTATGGGCTGTGGAAGTGGGCGGCGTTTGGATAAGGGTTGGTGAAACTGAATCATTGGTAGGATCAATTATGGTACCAGGTGGCCACAGACTAGCGTTCTTAAGCTGAATTAAGTGATCTTTATTTTGCACCCCAATCGGAGCGCAAAGTGTCTGCATTCTTAAGCATAGGAAAACAACGCACAAAATTCGTGGTTCCTAATTTTTCTTTGATGTAGTATACAAGCTGATTTGATTTATACGTGGACGGAATTAAGGATACCACTACATAATGCCATTTCTCTATAATGGGTGTTTTGTTAGGCTGGAAGGAAACAGCTTTTTTAGGATACCTATTGACAGGCATTTGGAAATCTGTTGTATCGGTTTGGGTTGAAATTGCGGTGGTGTATATCTTCTTTATTGATTGTTGTTTAGGCTTATCAGCAAGCTTCTCCAGGGTAAGTGCCATTTGTTTTACACTATGCCTCAGCTCAGCCATCTCTTTAGTCAACTGCTCCTTCGATGAATCATGCACCTGGACTTTGACATATTCATTTTGAGATTCCATTAAAATAGATGATAGATTGAAAGTATCCTGCCTAATTTCTTTAATGGATTTAAATAAGGATTCTTGTATACTGTCAGATATTCCAGAATGGAGGCTGTGAATATCCTCAATTTTTTCTAGCAGTATCTTCCATTTGGAGTCATGATTGAGTAAGATGTCGTAAATTTCGCCAATGATCGGAAGGATGTCGTTGTTTTTCTTTAAGCAGGAACCCAGGGCTTCGAGATATTCTGAAGAGATTTGAGTCTTTTGGAGATCTGATATTTTATCATGCAAATATTTCAGAGTTGGAGAGTCGCAAACAGTGCAAAAAAATCTTATGTTGTTGAATTTTTGTTTGTAGAGCACTTTTGTCGTGGATTTATCCAGTCCTGTACAGACCATACAAAAATCTCTTCGGCACTCCCCACTACAGCGAATTCTGTAACAAACAAACAAAGTGAAAATTAAAAAAAAAAAGTGAAAATTAAAAAAAAAGATGTAGATAAATTTTATGTAAATATTTCCAGTTGATAAATCAAAATCTTTAAATGTCACGCACAAACAATATCTATAACTAATAACCGGATCCGGGTAAACAAGGTCAAGTTTAGTTTATAGCAAACGACGAACTGATGATCGGGTCAAAGCACACAAAAAACAAATTGAAATCAAAACAGTTCAAACCAAAACCAAACAAACGTTCAAGTACCGGCAAAACAATATACGAGCGAAAACACAACCGCCTCGTACAACTGCTGGAACTGAACTGAGTGGACATTGGAATATATATTTTGCAGGCATTACATTAAATGCTTTTTAGACCCTTTTAGTAATACTTATGCACTCAAATTTTTAATAGGTCACTATATGACATTTAATGTCACCTTACTTCGCAATAGTAGGTATGTCACCTCATCGAGATCTGCTATAAACTGGCGATGGTTAAGACCGCGGGATCTAATGAATTTGATGGTATTTACTACCACATCCATAACGTTCTTCAGTCGAATGGACTTAGAGCACAAGTTTTGTTGGTGAATAATGCAATGCAGAATTATTAAATCACATTCTAGCACATTCATAGCGGTTGCTCCTTCCTTCAGAATTCCGATAAAACCTTTTCGGGAACCGACCATTAAAGGCGCACCATCTATGCACACTTCAACTAATTTAGAACACTGCAAACCATACTGCTCAAAAGTACTTTGCACGTCGGTAAAAATATCTTTTCCAGTAATGGACCCTTGTAGTGGCCGTAAAGCCAGTAATTTCTCTGTCACCACAAATTCTTCATCAACACCTCGTATAAAAATAGCTAACTGGGCTGTGTCAGATAAATCGGTACTCGCTGCCAAAGCAATCGAAAATGCTTGAAAACCAGCCAATCTATGTTAAAAAACTCTAATGAACAACATAATGTCGCATGGATACAAAGTACCTGTCAGAATAACTAATTAAAACCATTTTTTATTTATAGTTGTGACTAATTTGTACTTGATTGGCGTTAGGGTTAGGTCGACTTTTAGTTCGTGCATTAGGAGGATGATTTAATAAATATAATTTTATTCAGTTTTTTGTCCTTCTTGTCTGCAGGGTGTGCGGAGGCGAACTAATGAATTATTAGCTATTGTATTAAAATGTATTATAATTTTTTTGCTCCATTATACAACGTTTAACTTGATTGCGGCTACCATGCTGTATTAAATCAAGGTCACCTTCAGATGAACTATTGTGAAGGAAAATTAAGTTTAAAATATTGAAATTAGAATCTTATTAGAGTTTTTGTTTACAGTTAGCAAGTAATTCGAGCTGCTTATAAGCCTTATGTTGCTTCATAATTATTACAATAGACTTTTTGAAACCTAAAATTAAGGGATACAATAGAATGAAAATACAAGCAATTTCTGTCTTTGAAATAAACATATTACTGGCTTTTATACCGTCGCTATGTGAAAAGCATAATACAATACAACAAAAATATTTGTAGATAACTAGTGTATTTGTGTAAATTTTATAGAACTTCGGAGGCATTTTTTTTATGTTTGGACATATCACCAGGGTTTGAGACCTAAAAATAATGCACCGTTACATTAAACCGTGATTGCATTTTTTTAGATGTTTTCACTTTTACATTGCCCATCACATCAATTCTTGGATTAAGAAATTTACTTGCCGTTAAAATAACAATAGGCCTTTTTTATTGTGTTTTTTTATCTATGAGCAAACTATGAAGGCCTAGTTACTGGGTACCGTGGTACAGACAGTTTATTGATGCGGGATTTAAAGACTTGCAAATTAGGAGCAGAAGGAAAGACACTTGCTGGTAACATAATTTAATCAGTGGCGGCTCTTCCATAGTGTCATTTGGTCAATGACCCCCAAAAATATTTCAGAAAATAAATTAGTCGTTTGATGGTCCCTCCTAATAGTTGTAATAAAACGCGGGGAAAAGTTAAATACGCTACATTATTAGCCGCGCTAGGCGGTTCGAATGTTCTCGTTGCGTTCCTTAGGCATAATAAAATACGCTATACTAAGCTAGGCTGGCAGTCCGAATTGCTCTGATCGCCTTAAAGCTTGACGAAAGTTCCCGAAGATCTCACAGCTACCGAGCGGCAGCCGAACGTGATAGCAAATGGAATATGAAATCGCAATTTGGGTCATCAGCCGGTCTCTTCTAATAATTCGATCGTTCGGTCGCGGCATCACGTCGGCATGCGTATGTCGCGCGTTCGATATTCTAACTCGATATTGTTTCGGACGTCTTTAATCCATAAAAATTGATTTATATACTGTTTTTTGTAATATATATTAATAGACAAAAATAAAGAGGTTCATTGAAACTGGATATGTGGTTGTAAAGTCTCTAACTCGTTTCACTGTTATGTTTGTTTGTTGTTTTCTAAGGCCTCGTCGGACTCATTAAAAGAAAAAAAAAACATGCGTTTTCTGCAGATCAAATGAAATGTTCGGTGAACTATTCTACGGTCGGAAGTGTTGATATTCGCATTCAGCTAGACACAGCTTATAGAAAATCCATTAGAGATTTTAATGAAAAAAATCTATCCAAAAATCGTTATATTTTAAACAAAATTATAGATTGTGTAAAATTTTGTGGGACATTCAAGCTGGCACTAAGTGATCATGATGAAACGACTTTGTCTGAAAATCCAGGGGTTTTTCGAGGGCTTATACATTTTGTTCAGGAGTTGGATCCAATTTTTAAAGAGTATATGCAAAATGCAACTGACTTTAAAGGAATATTTAAATCAATTCAAAATGACCTATTTGACTCTATGCCGGCTGTGGCTCAGGAACAAATTAAGCAAGACATTCAATCAGCTAGATATGTTCCTGTGTAAGTAGCCGAAACAACTGACAGTTCCATCAAAACCCCAATAGTTATTATAATACGTTATATTTTGTCTGGTATTATCCATGAACGATTTGTCAAATTTCTAAATCCTTTAGGGACCACAGCTTCACACCTTACAGACGTAATTCTTCATGAATTAGAAAATCTAAGTATTAATAATACCCCCGAGAAATTATTTGGGCAAAGTTACGATGGTCCACTATGACTGGAAAATTTGGAGGCGTACAAAAAAAATTAAAGAGCTATCCTGCCACTAATTTTATACATTGTTATGCCCACCAATTCGATTTAATATTACAGAAAGCAGCAGGTCAAGATAAAAATGTAAAAGTTTTCTTTGCAAATTTACACGGTTTCTCAACATTCTTCAATCGATCTCCAAAGCGCACAGCAGTGCTTGATGAGTTATTTAAAGTTCGTTTACCGAAAGTTGCTCCCACGAGGTGGTACTTCAATATACATTGTGTAGAAACTGTGTATGTTTATCAGGCAGACATTTTATTACGTTTAAAAAAAATAATTGAAATGGAAGAAGATGCCGACACGATTAACCAAGCCTTTGGTTTAAAAGACAAAATGTAGATATTTTATTTTGGTTGAACTTCTTCCATCTTATAATGCCCTATTGTGAAATACTTTTTAATGAACTTCAAAAACGTGGTATCGATGTTTTATCAGTAAAAAAATATAAAGATTCCTTTAAACGTTCTATCCGAGCAGTTCTCAATAAAATTCTAAACAAGCTATCTTCAGAAATGCCTTCAATTTCATCTAATGCTAGTAAACGGCTGCGTAGAAATAAAAATTCTAAACGTCGAGTGGCTTTGGAGGTCTGTGACATAATAATTTTTCAAATGCACCATCGCTTTAGTTTCAGTGATCATTTAGTGATCAGCCAACTATTTTATAGTGATCAATTTGAAAATTACAACAACAATCTTCCAGATAATATTTTAAATTGAGTTAAAAAAAGACTTTCCTTGTGTAAATTACTTAAAAGTAAAAACTGAACTGCAAGTTATTTATGATCGTGCTAATTTTCGTGTAAGTTCTGGAGCTATTTCAATCCATCAACTTTTTATAAATAATAACCTGAGTGATACGTTTTCTGAAACCAGCAAAATGTTAACTTTACTGTGTACTTTGCCAATGACAACTGTTGTTCTTCGACCTTAAATAATATAAAGACTTTTCTATGCAACACCATGGGCCAAGATAGCCTATCCGTTTTAGCAATGTTAAGTATCGAAAAATCGTTTATAAAAGGAATGTGCAATTTTAACGAACGTGTCACTCAGCATTTTCCCAATTCTAAACAACGAAAAGTAATACATGTGGGTCGATGATCGTGTCTCCTTGGCAGGAATGACTAAGGACGGTGGTAGTATATGTAAAACAGAGACAGATCGTCCATAATTCGACAGACAAAACTCGGGACAGAGTCAAGAATATTAAATATTGAAGAAGGGGCTGCTCCCGAAATGTGAGACTAATACTTAAGCAGAGTCTGGTTTGCAAAGCGTAAAGGGCAAACGCGTTGGCAGATAAAAGCTATTTCCGAGCTCGGAAAAAAAACTCAAATTTCGTCGCGGCTGCTGTGGCAATTGAGGTGAAGATCACTAGCCGACAAGATTTTGCTAACACAGGCTAGCTCATTATTTTCACAATGGAAATACCCTTCCAATAATAAAAAAAATGTTCGGAAAGCTCTAATACGTACTATTTTTTAATAACCTAATTAGAACCTTTTATATTGGCAGGTAAACAATTTTATTGTGGGGCGGCTAAAATGGATATATTTTACAACGGAAAAATTACCTAAACTGGGTTGGTTACAACATTAGACATAAAATAAGTGTTAAACATCACTCTTTTATTGAGTTTCGAATTGAGTGGTTCTCTGTGTATCGATAAGCAAGTGTACGTGAAGACGAGAATGTCGAGTCAAATGCGCCGAAGTTGCAAAATTTCACCTGACAAATTTTGTTATATTTCTGGTGAAATCACAAGCCAGACCATTTTCCGAAAATGTAAAAAAGCCTTCTTCAAATATTTTGGTGTGTTAATTGGGGATCAAGATAAGCGGTGGGCTCCCCATGTGTGCTGTGTTAGTTGTAGTGTATCATTGGTGCAGTGGATGAAGGGAAAGAGAAAAAGTATGCCTTTTGCAGTTCCAATGGTATGGCGAGAACCCACCAATCATTCTGACGATTGTTATTTTTGCCTGGCAAAAACTGAAGGTTATTCCAAAAAGGGAAAGCATAATATAGAATATCCAAATTTGCAATCTGCCATACGATCTCTTCCTCATAATGCAAATTTGCCGGTGCCGATTGCGCCTTTAAATTGGCAAGCTATTGATTTGGGAGATAATGCAGATAACGCATCATCGGGCAGCTCAGAAGAACAGTGCACCGATCCCACTTTTATCACAGGTCCCAGTTCCGGTGAGCACATTTGATTGTTCAAAGTGAATTAAATGATTTAGTACGTGATTTGGGGTTATCCAAGCAACAGTCAGAACTTCTGGGTTCCCGTCTTAAGGAATTGAACCTATTGGATAAAGAAACAAAAATTACGAATTTCAGAAAAAGAAATGCTATGTTTTCTGAATTGTACAGTATGGAAAATTCGTTGTGCGCGTGTACTGATATAGACAGTTTAATGCAGGAACTTGATATTGAACATTCTCCCCGTGAGTGGCGCCTATTCATAGACCCATCTAAATATAGCTTAAAAGCTGTGTTATTGCATAATGGAAATTTAAAACCTTCTATACCAGTTGCCCATTCAGTCGCAATGAAAGAATTTTTTTTTTTTTGGATAAAATAAAATAAACTACAATTGGTATAAATGGTAGATATGTGGGGACTTAAAAGTTATAGCGATTCTAGTGGGACTATATTGCTGTTTTCTTTGTTTATGGGACAGTCGTGCAATAAATCAGCATTATGTAACACAAATTTGGCCAGAAAGAAGCGAATTTCAACCGGGATTTCAAAATGTTAGATTTATACCTCTTGTTGATCCCAAAAATGTCCTTTTGCCTCCTCTTCACATTAAACTTGGGCTGATGAAAAACTTTGTGAAAGCTTTGAATAAAGACGGTGATGGACTTAAATACTAAGACAAGTCTTTCCCCAGTTAAGTGATGCCAAATTAAAAGAAGGCATTTTTATTGAGCCACAAATCAGAAAATTGATGGACGATGTCAATTTTACGGAAAAGCTTACCAGGCAGAAACTCAGAGCATGGAATTCATTTGTTAATATAGTAAGAGGATTTTTAGGCAACAATATGGATGAATATTTTGCGAATTATTTTGATTTCGGTTAGGAAGAGAATTTGAGGCATGCAGGACTGAAGATAGAGGGGAACAGAGTTGAAGTTTTTACCGAAGCCACAGATATTGGTGAATTAGAAATAACATGTCGATGGTGGCGCAACACAACTACCTCTCACCCGGAGATTCCAACGGAGAGGTATTTTGACTCCGGAATATTTTACTCGAGATCAAGATCATTTATCATTTTCATATAACATTATTCGGCCTGGGTAAAATAAGGAAGAAAGAGAAAGAGAAGTGAAGAAAAACCGACTTATAGACACAGGGCTAGAGACGTCAGTAGATTTAACCGGTGCTTGGAATGTGTATGTTTGGTCGTACCTCCTCCGGCGAGGAAAAATACCTCCTCTACCACCTTCTTTTTTAACCAAAACATAAAAAGTAAGTAAACTAAAGTAAAGGAAATGAGAAATAAAATTTGAGAAAAACAGATAAAATTAAAGAGAAATAAAAAAGTCAAAAAATAAAAATGATCGCTTCTAGACCATCCGGCCAAGACCAACAGGTAGTATCAGTTTGCATGCAATGTATGTTGTGTTTCTTTAGATATAGTCCATATTATGCTAAATATCTACAATATAACATTTATTTGTTCTACCTTTTATTGCAAACCACAATTTAAAGGATTTCAAATTGCGCTACTCTGACGGTATGTTCCGTCTTAGGATAAGCTAGGTATAGCGTACTTAATTTAGGGCCTTACGGTAGGAAGGAAAGTAGTGTAGCTGGCGCTACGCTTTAACGGTCTATTATTACCCTGGTGTTTACCATTAGATACTAAGGGTGGGCATTTAATATATATATATATATATATATATATATATATATATATATACAGGATATCTTTTCATAGGTTTTTATTGGGCGCCATTTTGTTCCATCATGTTAAATTCCTACCAATATTTTACCAGTTTCTACCTATGCCACACTTGATTTTTGGGTGTAATTTAAAATAAATTCAGTGAGTAGTTTTTATACTGACACACACCGCCATTTTGTTACGTCATGTTCAATTCGAACCAGTTTACCAGAAAAATTTAAAGTCAGTTAAATAAGATTTTTTATTACCTTGATTAAAAAAAAATGTATCTGGAATTCGTACCACAACTTTACCAATTTATTTCTATATTATACTTAATGCTTAATTTTTTTCACGATTACAATACTTGCCTTTTATGAGGGCAGTAATAAGTAGAAAACAATATTATAATATCAACAGTAAAATGAGACTTTCTGAATCGCAAAATTTTTGACTTCCGAATTGTCTTCCTTTGAAGAACTAAAACGCAAATTACTTAAACGAACTCTCCTCAAAGTATAGTGCCATATTGGATTCTTAATTACACACTTCGTTTATTTAGTAGGATTTTAACCACAGAGTTAATGAAGTTTGTTTCAAAAATGCATTATATTCAAAAAAATGATGATAATTTCACACAATCAAAACGTTGTTTCTAAAAAGAAGGTTGAAAGAGAAGAAATTAAATTTTCAAATAGCTCCAATAATACCGATGTAAAACGAAAAACTGTTTTTTTCGCTAAATGGAAAAGGTCTATATAAGCATTAAATTAAACAACTTTGGTACAATTTTACTAACTTTGTAACTCGAATGATTTATGAGATCCCTGTACTTAGATTCGAATTTGTAACGCCCTGTTTAGCAGGATAATTGAGAAATCTACCATTTTATAGAACTGACCAAAGATCGTTTAAGGAAACCATAGCTCACGTTTATAATTTAACATTCAGTCATGAATACGCAACCATATTACACCATCACGCGTAAATCATTTGTAATATCATTGGCTTACGCATAATAATAGTGTTTTGTTTTTGTGCTGCCGTTGTGGTTATTAAAGTGCTCATTAGAGTTTGTCAATAAACACTAATTGGGTTGGGTGGATGACATGGTTCAATGACATTTTGTGAAATTTAATATATAGTTTTTTTTCTTATATCTTTACTTAAATATGTCACAGAATAAATATTAAAAAAGTTCTATGAGTTTTCATGAGTTTGGTTAATTAACCAATTTGAAATTACATAAAACGAATTTTTCACAAAATATTTTTAAAACACAATCTAACATTTCTACCTTTAAAGGATGCCCAATTGAAATGTTATGGTTTACCAATATGATGGATGGCGGTAAATAAGTAAGATATGTTAATCACCAAACGCAATTCACTCACCTAATATAGACCCAATAATATCTCTTAATGATGACCATTGCTAGCTCTAGTCGGGTAGGTTCGGATTCTTCTTTCTCGTTACTCTACCAATACTTCTATATCACAATCTCTTACTTTAGATGTAATATTTAAGTTGAGCGCCACCAAGTTTTAATTTAAGTTAAATAAAACTTGGAAAAAAAAAGTTGTATTGGATCTAACCACTATCAATAGGTAAAGACTTAACTTGATCAATTGAAAACCAACACGTTGATTTGGGTACGTAAACACAAAACCCAGAAGCTTATTCCCTATCTATACCACTCCAGATTAATAACATTTGGATTACACAATATAGACAAGAATTAGATTAAATAATCAGTTTAGAATCCCAATAAGTTTCTTTCCCCCCCTTAAATGACTGAAGTTTAATTCTAGTTAAAGCAAATTATTATGTTACAAACGATAATGGTTAGGGTTAAGTATTAAAAAAAAAATAATAAATTTTGATTAGCCACACGCTGAGTGGCAGCACAATAAATATCTATAAAATGTCTATTACATAGATTTGAATGTCTTAGATATTCCAATAACAGCAGTAATTAGTTAGCGCTACGAAGCCGGCTGCGTTTCACCTTACAGAAATTCTGCACAGTATGCTATATACTAGACAAGGTGACACCAGTAATTAAATTAATATGCATAAACAGCTTGATTAACAGAAACAGTACTATATGTTAAGTTTCCAAATACTATACTACTACTTAGCTGAATACTCTATTCACTAGTGTAGACTGTAAATGGTGGTAAGGCAGGTAACATCCAAGTGTTCCTCAGTGATCACTATCTCCTACAGCTCCGCTACGTAGACCGTATCCAAGACATCATGTCTATTCCATCAAAAGAAAAGTTCCAATTCCATAAATAACTAGCAGTTAGGAAATCATACCAAAACCTTGCTAATGGTTTGTCTTTAAAGTTCCAAAATAATCCCAATGAACTTCAAAGGTTCAACCTTATACAAAAACCCTGAAACAAGGATTGCCCCATGTAGAAAAATCTCTACAACAAAATTTGGAATATAATTCCAGACAGGCAAAACAGCACACAATATATATGAGAATATAATACACAATTCTTACCTCATTGTAGCTACGAGGGTACCAAAACAAAAATTGCTTGATGAGCACCAATGTTAAGATGACCGATGTTAGTGGCACGTGGAAGTAATAAAGACAAAATCGCCATGTAGGCCGTAAAGTTGAAACCCAAAATTTACTAAACCATAACATTCAACTTCATTTCGTCAAAACGGATCCTTCTAATCTCCCATTTGAGATAATTTAGTTAACAATAAAAAAAAATTCACAACATCCGACACTTCCGTCGTTTATGAGACTAGGTGCTAAAAAGAAAGATCTTTTCCTTAGCCCTTCTCACGTACACAAAATGGTTTCCATCACACAATATTACCAAACACGGTAAATCTACATATCCTTTTCTACATTCCAAAACATTATTTGAAAAGAACAACTTTTCTCAGTATCAACAAAATAATGTTGGTACAATAAATTCACTAAACTAAATATTAACTTGTCAAATTCCAGTTCGGTTTATAACAAAAATAGCCTTTATATCCATGGTATTGGAAAGAGATGAAAATATATTATTACTCCTCAACTAATACAAGCTACCCTGTATTTTGTCCAACCAAAGAATAACCATCTAAATTAGTAATATTAGCTCGCCGATACGTCAAATCAATAGGACTTATAATAAGAAAGAAAAAGAGAGAGACAATACTTCCACTTCTATACTTATTTCGACTGCATTATTCTATCGATTCAAAGCATGTGGTTTTGAACTGACCTATTATAACCCCGTGTAAAAATCTGACAACTGATAAACAATAACAAAGTAAATCTTTGTAGATTTCGAAATATATAATAATAAACAAATTTACCTTACTAATTAATGCAAAATAGTGAACTAAATCATTAAAGAACATTTGTGTTTAAATTTACGTGCTTGTGAAATTTCCAAAGAAAATGTGATATGCTATTTGACATGTAAACAACAAAATTCTTCTGAACTAACTGATATAAACAAATGGAATCTTAGAATATTAACGCAAGAAAAATATATACAGGTAGATTTTTGAAAGTTCTATTAGATTATCTTATCAGAAACATGTCACTTAGATTTTACCTTAATTTCTTTGTCTTATATGATTGTTGACCTAGTCTTAGAGTCACAGCATATTAAAAACGTTAATTCCTATTAATCGGAATATCTTAAAGTGAATTTTATATAAAAAACAGTAATTATATGATAATATAGGACAATATGAAAGTATATAACATTGACTCTATCAAAAATAAAGTAAATTCACATAAGGTTCTAATTTTGTACTTTTGCTTCCGGCTATTTGTGACAAGAAATTTCTGAAACTAGCATTATTTCTGTAACTTAGGTATCAATGGTAAATGTAATCCTGAATATAGTATAAAAGAGGGGTTTGAATTATAAATTAGATTAAAATGACTTAGATATCACAAATGATATAATACTAAAAAAAAAATGAAAAAGTGTCAAGCAAAGATTTATTTTACTGAATTCTACTGCCTTATGTACTGACAGACATATATGACAAATCTAACTGTAACAACAACATTACGCATCAGTTTCAGATTAAAAAAAGTTAGTTAATTTCCTTTACCCGAAACTTCCCTCATTATAAATGTTTCCTTTTATTAGGAATAGTGAAGTGTAACCCAGGTTAGTTGTGCACATGGTCCTTTAGTAATCCATAATATGGTGTTTTTTCAAACATTTTTATTGGGCGCCATTTCGTCCCACCATATTGGATTTATACCAATATTTTACCAGTTTCTACCTATGTCACACTTGATTTATGGGCATAATTTAAATAAAATTGGATACACTGATTTTTTAAGACCACCATATTGTTTCATCATGTTGAATTCGTACCAGTTTATTACTATATCACATTAAATTTTTGTGCAAAAATTCAATTGAATAAGAAAATTTGTTTACGTTGATTTTTTTAACATTTCATTTGGTTTGCATTTTGAATTCGTATCACAGTTTTACTGGTCTATCTCTATTAGTTAGTTAGCATGCAATTTGAAATTAATCTCATACGTATTTTTTTCAGGCTGATCTTATAAATATTTTATTAGGCCGCCATCTTGGATTTGTACCAAAATGTTAACAGTTAATTTCCATGTAACACTTGATTTTTGTGCAAAATTTGTAAATTGGATAATTAGTAATAACCGTTATTTTTCATTAGGCCGCCATTTGATCGGCCGTATTGGATATTTACTAAATTATTAAGTGTGCATCCCCATAAGACCCTTAATTTTTAATTAAGAAGCTAATAAGTAATTTAAGTAAGTAAGTAATTTTTTAGCTATACATCGAACTGACAGACCCATGGAACAAAACATGTTTTTTTGATACACGGGCGGATCTAGGATGATGGAAAAAATTTACTATAATTGTGTAAAGTGAGGATCTTTATTTGATATTCGAATTTTATTAAGGGGTTTAAACATATAAAACACAGATAAAGGGTGGACCTATAGATCCCACTCGGGGGTGAATTACTATTTTCAATTGATGCAGTGCTTGTTTTATAAATAACACTGTAATCACTGGGTGTGCTTAGGGGAGGGGCCGCCCCCTTCGCCCCCTCTAAATCCGCCACTGATCTGGCATCTAGAAACGCTAAACGTGAAGATACGTAAAACCTTAGAGGGTGATTTTTCTCATTTACAAACTTTATTTGGCCGCCATTTTGTCCCATCACTTATTTATATATTGGGCTGTTAGAGAATTTTTAGATTTTTTGCGCAAAAGTGTGAGGAATTGTCAGATAACATGCACCCGGTTATAATTGTCGGTGATTTTGATATAGATTGGTTGTCTAAATAGCACTTATTCAGTAAAACTTAGAAAAATTTTTAACGATGTAGGCTTTCAACAAACAGTCGAAACATTTACGCACCCAACTAATACAGGGGGAAGTATCTACACACTTCAGTATCGGAAACGCCACGTATTAGTGATCATTTTATTGTTAATGTAAATATTTGGCGTGATAAAAAAATAATTTAACTATAAGTACAAGGGGTAGAATAGATTAAAAGGAGGTGAATAACATTCTAACGAGAACTGATTGGAAATATTCGGGAATTGTAGACATTGACAAAAAATATTAAGATTTTTATAACAATATAATATGGGCCTTAAAGCAGGTTGCACCAGGGAAAGAAAAGGTGATAAGAGCTAATCACAAAAAATGGTATAATAAAAGGGTAAAAGAGGCAATTAATAACAGGGACAATAGTTACAAAAAACTAAAACAGGATAAATCAGAACGAAATAAAGGGGAACACAAAAAACATAGAAATAAAGTTGTGTCAGTCATTAGAGAAGAAAAGAGAAACTATTATTATAATAGGATTGATTTGACAAAAAATAATCCTAAGAAAATGTGGGAAACTTAGTTGAATTGGTTACAGAAAAAAAAGGTAATAAATGATATATGAAAAGGTAGAAATTAATAACAAAATAATTAAAAATCCTAAGGATATTGCAGGAAATTTAAACAATTATTTTGTAGAAAGTATAAATGATATTGTAAATAGTATTAATAAAACTAATGTTGGGGTAGAGCCAGTCTTAAATATAAATCGTGTAATAACCGAATTTAGTTCATTTCAATTGATCAGCTTTAAAGAATTGCATGATATTGAACTTTCCCTGTCTAACAAAGGTAGTTCTGATGGTATAACTGCTGAATTTATGAAAAACACATATTGTAGTACTGAAAAGCCACTTCTCCATTTAGTAAACTCTTCTCTAGAAATAGGTAAAGTCTCATCTCTCTTAAAGATGTCTACAGTTTTCTCAATTTAAAAAGATAAAGGCACAAAATGGCAAACAATATTAATTTTTTATCAAGAATTTCAGCATCTTTGACTCAACGGGCAAAAATAACTGTTTATAATACCTTGGTCTTACCTCATCTAGTGTTTAGTTCATCAGTTCTTTTTTTTGCAAAATAGAGCCATGCGTATTTTATAGGCAAAAAGGAACACACCCACAAAATATATATTGGAAAAACTAAATTGGCTCCCTGTTTAAAAGTGCTTAAAGTATCAGACCATGGTACTCGTATACAAAATTCAAAATGGCATGACAGCTAAATACTTAACAGAAAGATTAGTTACTAGTGAAACGCAGGGGCGGCTATTCAGGTGAAGTAGCTGAAGTGCTACTTCACCAGAAAAAATAAACAAGCAAACATCTAACTATATTTATTATGTATCTCTTGAAATTTAAGTTTTTAGATTCATTTATTCACCTAATTGGCAAAAAATAAACTGTACATCTCGAATAAATATTTTACTTTAGCGGCATGTCTTTTTATAACTTTCAATCGAACTTTATTATTACAACTATAACAGTGGCGCAAACCGCTTCGAATTTGCTGGAGGTGCTGTGTTCAGTTTAGGATTTTCCTACTACGTTGCTATGACAACGCGTACGCGATGACGTCGACCGCATGGAAGATTTATGTTAACCAGTGCCATACAACGCTCTCGGTGAATTGCTAACGCAGGACACTATCCCCACGTGTCGTTCAGTTTGGAGTGGTTGTTTACTTTTATTTTCGCGGATTTCGCTGCAACCGGTTAGTTCCTTTGCAATTTACGTGACTGTTTTGTATTATATTTATTTATGGTGTTGTTACAACTGTATTTGGTGTCCGGTTTATTAATTTACATTATTGATGAATCCGATCACGGATGTAGTTTGCATTTTATTGGAAACTCCATTTAATCGACGGAAGATCAAGATCAGAGTTTTAATCATCGTCCTGGTTTTCGTCGTACAAATGGTTATGTAGTAGTCAAATATTACAAAAATTGTTTTGCTGGCCTTGTTTACTAGTTTCCAATAAATATTCAGTGTGGAATAAGGAAGGATTTGCAGGTATGTTAAATATATGAAGGTCGTTACATAAACATGAAGACTCGGCGGAGCATTTAAAATGCGAATTAATGCTAAAACCATTTGTAAAAAATCAAGGCACCATAGCTGACACTTTAAAAAAAAATGCTAAACTATATAAAATACATTTTAACTAAAATGTCCGATTAAATAGACTATTTATGAGCCTGGTAATTGACGCAGTTTTGTACCTTGCAAAACAAGAGTTAGTCTTTCGCGGCCATGATGAGAGCAGCGAGTCAATAAATAGTTCCCAAGAACTAAAAGATCATCACAAAAAAATTAAAAATGTTTTTACTGGCGACTCGAAAACTATTCAAACCGAAATAATTAATTATTAATTGAGTTTAATTGAATGCATGTCTGATTATTTAAATGGTCATGTAAAAAATGAAATAATGAACACACAGTTTTTTTCTGTGCATGTGGATGACACCACTGATATTACGCAAACCTCCCAGTGCTACATAATTTTAAGATACGTTAATTCAGAAGGTTCAGTAGTCGAGAGATTCTTAGGATTTTATAATGTCAGCTCCGATAGAACGTCGGAGAATATATACTCTCTATTGAATCAAATTTTGAACCAATTTGACTATAAACATAAATTAATAGGGCAATGTTACGATAGCGCAAGTGTGATGTCTGGCCATCTAAACGGACTTCAACAAAAAAAAGAAAAAGCGCCGCAGGCTGTATTTGTCCTGATGCAGCAAAGTTTAAAAATATTTCTAAATGACAAATTTTTTTACGAGCCTTAGTGGTATTCCCTCGTTTTTTCATCATTCAGCCAAACGAACGTATGCTCTTATATCTGCATCTACGAGGCGTATACCAGCAATTACAGAAATTCGTTGGTCTTCAAATTCGAAGTTAGTAAAGGTGATTGTTCTAGTTGCGTTCTTAAAAAAAAATCGTTTGACATTAATTTTTGCATATCCAATATAAAACGCTGTCGTGAGGCGCTCTGTAAAAAAAGAAATGAACATTTTTTTAATACCATGTTTGATAAAGCAAATTCTATTACAGAAATAAATCATTACAAACGTGAGCTTGCTAAGCTTTCACCTGAAGAAATTAGGGCTAAGTATAGAATCCTTTTTTATGTAATATTGGACCATATTTTAATGGAAATGACACTAAGCTTTCAAGACTCTGAAAAACTTACATTTTTATGTTTGGCAGATTCTGCTAAATTTTGCGAATATAGTTTAAATTTTCCGACTGGCCCGTTTGAAAATTTGTTACAGTTATATAGGGAAATATTTTCAAAAAGTCAACGACTTAAAAATGAGCTTGGTCTTATTTTTGCCAATGACAGTAATATATCGCTTCAAGAGCAAGTGAAAAAAATTATAAGATATTTTAACCAAAACATATAAAGTGTTTTCTTTATTTTGACAATACCGTCGACAAGTGCTTCAGTCGAAAGAAGTTTTTCTTGCCTCAAACATGTAAAAATTTATTTAAGAAATACAATATCTCAAAAAAGACTTACTTCTCTAGGCAATATTTCAATTCAAAAGGAATGTCTCCATTTTATGAGGATGTTATACATAAATTTGCTGGTATGAAAGATAGGAGAATTGATTTAGCATAAAAAATATTCTACCTCTTCCACATAAAAAAAATTCTGGAAAAAAAGATTATTGCGATATTTTCTTGCTTCATTTGCACTTCACTTACTTTTTCACCCGCGAGCCGCCACTGGTGAAACGGTTCTTTCATATCCAACGAGGTATAAAGAAAACTTTTGCGTAATTAAATAAAAAAAAGTTCTGAAAATTCTGTGTATCATAAAGGTTTACTTAGTTTTAATTCACTACCTGTAGATATAAAAGAAGAATTATTTGCTAAAATATATTTAAACATAAGCTAAACGAACACTTAAAGGGAGAATGATACATAAAGCAAAGATATAGTAAATTTTAACGACTTTTGTAACATTTGGTATTGTTTTCTGGTTTAGAGGTTTGTATATATATATACTTTTTTTTAAACTTTTGACGTCTTTATGCTAGCTTAATTTTATTTTGTATTTTTACATATCTTTGTTGTTTGTTTTGAAATTTGTATATTGCTCGTTTTTAAATACGTTTTAATGTATTAGATCAATGTATCTTTATTTTAACATTTATTTTTACATTTGACATTTTTTATTTGACTGTAATATTTAATATAAGTTATTTACTCCTTTTATAAACATTATATTTGGCTGATTTTTACACAATCAATTTAATGGATGGACTTTGTTATTGTTTATACTTACATTTATATTTTATTTTTATTAGCTAGGTGCTAAATAAACGAATTATTGCAAAAATGGTAGAAAACAAAAAAAACACAAACTACGTACTAAAATTACACAAAAAAATAACATATTGTAGACATAGCAAATAAAAGGGTCAAAATTGTAGCAAAAAAAAGAAAATAAAAACATACCATTTGCACTAGGTTATGTAGGGATGAAGGTTCCAGGCACATTAAAGCTTAATAGGAAAAAAAATAAAAAATAAAATGAAATAAACTTCACTCAGATATTGATTGAAAATACAGATCAAGCGATTAAAAAGATTTTCGCTGAATTTTTTTTTTCACGAATTTTTTTTTTCATTCTGAATATTTTTAATTCTTTGAGGTAGATGCCTAAATATCTTAATGCACATGTACCACGGAATTTTTTCAAGAAAGTGAACTAAACGTTCCCTCCTATATCTCGTTTCATTCCATTATTGTATGCCTCATTCGCGGGAAATAGTCCCCTGTTTCGTATCATATACTTCACAGTATTGAACATACACAAGGAAAAAACATCATGATTTTTAATGATTTAAAAAGCAGTTTGCAGTGTTGTAGCTTGCCTTTGCTATTATTCTAACGATTTTCTTTTGAAGAATGAATAGACCTTCAACATGTATGGAAGATCCTCAAACATTAATTCCATACTCCAATCTTCTACAACTACCAATCGCATTTCATTTCGTTTGTTATGAGTAATTTCATACTCCATCATGAGTCATTTACCCGCGTTTAGGACTAGTCCATTTTTAGTACACCATAAATTCATCCACTCAGCAGCATGATTGCAGAATTGAACAAAGCTACTTTTTCTATGACCATTGATTTTCAGCAAAATTTAAAGACAACCGAAAAAGTAGTTTTTCAGCCATGTTTTTCGATATCTTGTCTAGGGTCCTTAAAATGCCAACATTTGCCAAAATTCCGAAAGGGAATTTTTCACAATTACAAAACTTGCCACATATGAGGGAAATAATACTGCTTAACATGAATTAATTTCTTTTTGTTGCGATCTATACTGCGATTGTTTCAAGCAGTTCCGAAGTGGTTTCTGTGTGCATTTTGTCGTTGATTTTTTTTGTTACAATCAAGTACAAACTCGATTTTTCGACAACAGCGTGGCATCTAAAAACTTTAACCCAGCTTTCTCAGCTAAAGCATACAGGAATAAACAAAGAGTGTTATTAAAACTTAATATATGTGCCTGAAATTAATACGATATTTGCATGTATTTAAAGTATTTTGCAAATAAAACAGTACAGCTGCATATATTTTGTTTTATTGATTTAGTACAGGTATGTAAAAAATTAAATACTGTACGTTAACTAAAAAAAAAAAACATAGGAACAGAGATGTGGAAACATATTTAATGTGACTACTATGTTTGCTGTATTTTAGTTTCATCTCTATATAGAATAAAATGATAACTATTAAAAATATTTTAGATTTCCAAATCAACCGTTTTTGATTCAGTCAAACGCCACTGGTTCCTTGCTTGTTTATACTGGTAGAAAAGTAGGGTTAGAAAAATTGTTATCAAGTTTTTCACACACCTGGCATTTATAAACAATAATAGTCACAAAAAATAAAGCCTCTATTAACTATAGCAACATAAAAATCACTTAAAATGCACTAAAAACGATACGCCGCTTGTAAAAGTCAAGAAATTTGACACACACAAACCGTTATCTACCTTACACATATGCTATATGATTTTACGTACGTAAAAATTTTTTTTGGTATTCCAATACCACTTTTTAATCAAAACAAAATTAAAAAATGTTTTGTTGGTTCTATATCACTATATTGCCGTCAGTAAAATAAAAATTATAAAGTAGTTTATGTAAATTCCCCATTCTACTTATACAAGTTCAGTGATAGATAAATTCAGGCTTATTTACATTTGGCTAACTCTAACCATAAATTAAAAAAAATGAGAAAAATTTAAGTTAACAGTTACAGTTCAATTTTGGTATAAAGGTATAAAATGTAAAAAAATAGCATTTTTCTCTACCATCTTAGGTAAGGAGCACTCTCCAAATGAAAGCTTATTCCGTTTTTCAGAAAATATGAGAACTGTGAAAAATATAAAATTTTGCGATCAAAACAGAAAAACCTTCACATGCATCGTAGATCATCTTTGTGGCGATCTGTCTGGGCGCGAATTCTCGATATGCCCCTATATAAGCTCTAGGGCTGATTTTCATCTAATATATTTTTTATGGGATTATTTCTGCGTACGTATTGCGATAATCGAATTTTCCTAAACCTAGAAGATTGAAAATCAAAGCAACATCAAAAGCCACGCTACATAAGAATCTGTTTGATTTATTTTTACTAGGTGTGGTTCTGGCATCGTAAAAGTATTAAAAATATACAACTGGTGATAATCTTATGAGAATTATGTTAATCCCCTGATCTTAGACACAAAACAGATATTTGTTACTATTTCACTAGAGTATTTTTATACCAAAATTCCTCGATGACGAGCTGTTTTCTACTGGTAAAACGACACACCTTGACAAAATCAACAATTTGAGAAAAAATTTTGCAGGGAAAATTTTTCTCTTGTAAACAATCCAAAAAAATACCATTTTTAACAATCGAAAAAAAATACAACTTTTATTTTCAATATGCACTGCTTCCTTGTAACAACGGCAAAGTTCTTGAAGTAGTGCAGTAACTGCAAGAGGCCAACAAAATTGATAAAAAACTAAGGAACGCTTCAAATTTAAATCTGGAAATTCTTTAAAAAATAATTACATCTTTTTTGAATTGAGAATTACTCTTCATAAATCGCTTTTTCTTCTAGTTTTTAGATTTTATATAATTAAAAATTACCCTCTTATTACAAAATTAAATATGAAGCTTTTAATTTTAACGAGACAAGACGAGACGAGACAGAGTCTCTCTCGTCTCGTCTTGGTGCATTCTCGTTTAGCACTTTTCTCTCGTGTCACAAGACGAGACGAGAGAAGGCCTTCTAGCGTCTCGCAGCATCACTAATTTTTTACTCACATTACTTGCTTCTTCTACTTGACTATCACAAAATGGCCCTTTTGTTTCCGATAATAATCTCCTGTATTCTTTTTTTTCGAGTAATTTCTTTTTGGTTCTTACCTGTGTGGTTTCTACCTAAGTGTAAATTTTTCAGCTCATTGGAAAAATGTATAATTTGAGGGGTTATCCATTGTTTTGAAATAATATTATAGCATTTTGCTTTCTTCATCGGAAATCCGCAATTAAAGTAGAAATTAAAATTATATATGAAGATATCGTGTTTTACTCGGGCTTCACCAGAAGACAGAAAAATTTCCCATGTTTCCGGTTTTAGTAAATTACTAAAATATATTTTACTATTCTCAGAGAAAGAACGTTTCTCTACAGACATGTTAGTGGACTTGCTTTCATTCGCATTAATTATTCTCGAACAAATTGACATATGAAAATAAACGTGATTGAGATAAATATCACAAATATAAGAGTAATTTGAAAAAATATTGTCTATTCGTGTATTAAAACAATTTCCTCTATGAGATGAGACGCAGATACCGTATCTTTTTAATTTAAAACGTTTCAAAATATGCAATTTTTTTTTTTATTTTGTAAAGCGGTACGTGTTCCCTGAGAACAATAACTGAAGCAAACTTCAAAGGTTACCTTTTTGTTACCTGTAGCCTTATAATCGCTCTTACTTGCTGGTTGATATTTTCTTCCCCATAAGTCCGAGTCAAAACTAAATCTATGAACGAATGTCTTTATTTATACGTATTGTAGCATATACATAAATATTTTTGAGAAAGGTTTTCCCGAAACAACCTATGTGATTATAAATGTACATGGTATTTTAACAATTGAACAAGATTTTTTAGGTTGATTTAAAAAAAAATTATTTTGTTTCACTATCTAAAATTCGTACCACAACTTTAACAGTTTATCTCTATATCCCACTTAATTTTTGCACAAAAATGAAATTAATTTAATAAGTAGTATTTTTAGGCTGATCTCGTTATCTCGTTTTGCTAGATTGGATCGATACCAAAATGATACTTTTATGTAATACTTGATTTTTGTGCAAAAACTGAAGTGAAATGGATAATTAGTTTTTTAGTAATACTTTCTTTAACATTGTTCTGCCATATTGCATTCATACCAAATAATTACCAGATCATCCCCATATGACCCTTAATTTTTGACTAAAATTTGAAGTCAATCTGGTAAATATTTTTTTTATGCTGCGACTGACAGACAGACAGACCGATAGACGGACCGACGGAATTAATAAAACATATTTTCTTGGCATCCGGGGACGCTAAAACGTGAATATATGTATAACCTGAGGGGGCGATTTTTAATCGATTGTAAATATCTTGTTTGTCCGCCATTTTGTTTCGCCTTTTTGAATTGGTAACACAGTTTTACTAGTTAATCCCTATACCACAATTAGTTATGGCACATAATTTGAAATCAATCCATTAAGTAGTTTTTCAAGCCGAATTGTTAAATAATTTAATATGCCGCCATTTTTTCCGCTATCTTGAATTCGTACCAAGATTTTATCAGTTGGTTCTAACATAATACTTGATGTTTATGCAAAATTAGAGTTAAATTGATTAAGTAGTTTTTTGATAATATTTATTTAACATTTCACTAGGCCGCCATTTTATTACGCCATTTTAGATTTTTATCAAAATATTACCAATCGGGTTACTAGTTTTTATGTTATGCCGCGAAATGACAGACAGACAGACCGACAGAGAGGCCGAATTGATAAAACATACTTTTTGTAGTGAAGCAACGATTGTTGTTATACGATTACGATTATCAAATAAAAAATGTAAAAATATATACTTAAAATCTAAATAAAAAAAGCAAACCATACGGCAAAAAACCAAAATTACCTGTTTTTGGCATTTAATATTGGAAATTTAGGAAGATTAAATTTTTATTAAGGAAACATAACACTTTCAAATTTTCGGAACCAAGTCGGTTTCTCTTAAGACTTTGAGAGTAATCTAAATTAGGTGACCTTGAACCAGTAGCTGAAAATAAGAAAAAGCATTATTAGAGAAGCAGTATTCTAAAATTAATTTGAAAATATGTCTTTATGAAAGTCTATATGGCACTGACCAGCAAAATTTGACAGTGGCTCTTGCATTTCCACATCGCTTATTAATTCTGAGCAAATATTCCAAATTCCATCACTCGTAAAGGCTTCGGTTGCTGGCGGTTTAAGTCCACTCTCTGGTGTCTAAACACCCGCGCCTTAAACCGAGGATTAAGGATAGTAGCCAAGATATAATTCTCATTTTCTTCGAGATCATTAAACCTCTGGGTCGAGTGATGTTTTAAATTATCAACAATAATTTTAAAACTGTCTTTCTCTTTATCTAAAGATTCTTTATTCAGCATTCTAAAGAGGGAATTTATCAATGGGAGAGCACCCCCTAAAGTAAATAGATCATTGTTCAACTAAGATCCACTGAAGAGTGCTGAGATCATATTAATATTTAAGTTTAGGAAATGCGGCTTGAACTGCGATACGTTGTTCATTCAATCTATCTAGCATTGTATATGTAGAGTCCCATCGAGTTGGGACGTCTTGTATTAGCACATGTCCAAGTACACTGTAATTTTTATGTGCTACCTTAAGAATTTTTTAAGCTTTAGTTGAATGACTGAAATATCCCACTATTTTTCTAGAGATAATTATAGTTTCCTTGATGTCATCGACTGAAAAAATGGCACCAAAAAATAAAGTAAATAAATTAACATTAATTTAGAATTTCGGGTTTTGTTTTTTTATATTTCCTGTTTCTTACCTTTAATACCAGTTGCAACGAATGAGCCATACAACTGACATGATCTATTTGTGGAAATTTTGCCTTAGCAGTAAGCATGTTTAGAGCATTGTCAGCTATTATTACTTTATTACTAAATAATCGTGTAAATAACCGGCGGTTACGATTAATCGGAAAATCCCAATAACTGGCGGTTAATCGTAATCGTAATCGTAATCGTTTCATCACTAATTTTTTGGCATCTAGGGCCACTAAAACGTGAAGATATGTAAAACCTGAGGGGGGCATTTTTTTCACGATTACAAACATTTTATTTGGCCGCCATTTCGTCTCGCTATCTCGAATAAGTACCCCAATTTTACTAGTTGATCTCTATACCAAAATTAGGTATGGCGCACAATTTGAAATCAATCGATTAAGCAGGTTTTTCAGGCTGAATTTTTAAATATGTTACTAAGCCGCCATTTTGTTCCGTCTTGGACTCGTACCAAAATGTTACCAGTGGAATCCAACATAATACTTGATCTTTGTGCAAAATTTTAGATAATTGAATAAAGGCCGCCATTTTGTTTCGCCATATTCGATTTTTACCAAAATGTTATCAGATCATCCCCATGTCAACCTTAATTTTTGACTAAAATTTGAAGTCAATCGGGTAAGTATTAAATAAATATATTGTATCTATACCTCGGGTGTTTCTTAAGTACGTGTAGAAAATGCACTCCAAAACAAGAAGAAAAGTTTCTATAGACATGTGTTTGCAAGGCCTTCGTTTTTGAGATACAGGTTGTAAAAATTTTAAATTTTCTCAGTTTTTTCAAATTTAAAACACATTATACTGTGAGCACTGTCTACGAAATAGATAAAATATATTTTAAAAAATCTACAGGGTTGTACTTATTCCTAGTTCTTACTTCCCCGAAATTTTTACCGCGACGTCACTGGCCATGTTTACAAATTCCCCATTCTGTTCTGTTTTTGGTTTCTTAGATTATTTCGATAATTTGCATCGTTTAGAAGTTATTTAGCAAAATGGTAAAGATGCAATGTTAATGCATGATAACCTTGAAATTAGATAGGCATGTGGGAACATTTTCATAAATAATTTCAAAACGGTATAAATTTGTTGTAAAAATGACCAGTGACGTCGCAGTAACAATTTCGGGAGATCTAAAACAGGTCGTGACCTGAGTAAAAGTAGCACTTTGTAGTTTTTTCTAAAATGTATATCAATTTTGAAGACATTGTTTACAATTTAGTGTGTGCCAAATTTGACTGATATTTCTCTAGAAACGTACACGAAAAAAAATTAAAATTTTAACACAACGCATCCCAATAACTTGCGGGTACAAATGTTTCTTCTTGTTTTGACGTCAGCAACACGCTTCTTAATTTTCTACACGTACTTAAGAAACACCCTGTATATATACAAGGTGAGCCAATCAAAACGAAACAAAGCCGATATTTCATATACCGCTTGTTTTAAAAACAATTTCTCAGACCCGTCGATTTTTATTTCCCGGAGGAAAGGTTTTGCGCATATCGTCAGACTTGTCACTTCACCCCCCTCGGGTGTGAGCTCCAACTCGAAAATCTTAAATGGGAAAGGGTCGACTGGTACCTTATTTTAAAGGTAATTAAATTCTCTTTTCAATGCATCTTAGCTTTTCAAAAAAAAAACGATTTCTCATTGTTATTGCTCGATGAAGAAAATTGAGGCCCGTTGATTTTTATCTCGAGAAGGAAGTCTTTTATGCATATGTTCAACTGTGTTACTTTAACCGCCCGCCGGATTTATCTCAAACCTTAATTAAATTAAACTTCATGTAATACCCCATTTTAATTGTCATTAAATTATCTTCTCAACAGAACCAACATAAAAATAAAGAATCGTTCTTTTATATTTCTCATTACATTAATTACTCATAAAAGTTAATCTCAATTCCAATTTTAACGTTTGAAGAAAAAAGTATTAAATACTAGTTTTTTTTGCAGTTAGTCAAATCTTAATAATTTTTTGTGCTGTGGAATTCTATGTTTCTGTAAAAAAATAATAAATATTTCAGTTGTTTATTTTGCTTAGAAGTGGAGGCTAAATAGTATTTACATTTAATTTATTTACATTTAGTAACTCATAGAGTTTTGTCTGTGACTAATTATAACTTTATTCTACCGCAGAAAGAGTATCGTTGATTGAACTCTATTATGAAAATGGTAGATGTGCTAAGTTATTTAATCAAATGAATCCAAATAAACATAATCACCGAAAACACATAATTGAACTGGTAGCAAAGTTTAGGGAGACAGAATCAATGGTAACCCGAAAACCAATCGCTCCAAATCGAGTGATAGTGGGAAACGAAGCCTTGAAACTTGCTGTTTTGAGCCACGTCAATATGGACCCCCACATTAAGCACCCGGCAACTACCTTTATTGTGTGGCATACCTCGTACGAGTATTCGCAGTATTTTAAAGACATACATTTCATCCCTACAAAAGTCTTCTTGTACAACAATTAAATGAAGATGACTTTGACAGGCTTTTGGAATTTTTATGAGTGAACGAATAATAAATAATCCGAATTTAGTGTTCAACATTTGTTTTTCCTATAAGTGTTCATTTCTTCTGTATGGGACTGTTAATCGACACAATTGTCGATATTGGTCTGACGAAAATCCTCATCGATTCCATGAGGTTCACACTCAACATCCTGAGAAATTATACCTCTGGTTTCGAATTTATGGTGATTGTTTAATTGGTCCTTTTTTTCTCCCAGGAAATCTAAATGGAGAAATGTATCTGCAATTATTAGAAGACGCTATCGATCCTGCATTGACAGAAACATTTGAAAATAATAACAATTACAAGGCCAGTGTCTTGAAATTTCAACAAGATGGTGCACCTCCTCGTTATACCGTTGCTGTTCGTGAATATTTAAATAGGACTATCCTGGTAGATGGATCAGCCGAAGAGGACCAACAGAGTGGCCTGCAAGATCACCTGACTTAACCCCCTTAGATTTTTTCTAAGGGGTCACTTACAAAGTACGATATATAAAACTCAGCCAAAGTCATTAAATTATTTACATCAGTGGATCATTGATGAATGTCGGACCATTACACCAAAAATGCTTCACAATGTTCGGGGCTGTTTTGAACAAAATCTCTATTATTGTATGGATGCAGGAGGTTCACACATTCAGCACTAATTATCATGAAAAATGAATAAAGAGAATTTACATCTTTTGCCTCATCTTTCTTTGTAAACCTAAACCATACCTATACCGTAAAGCTAAGCTCAAAAAGAATTGTTTTTCCAGAAAAACAATGTGATTACACAAAATTTATAATTTTATCAGTGTTGTCTTATTAACTAATTAATTACCTACTTAATTTTTAAAAACTGCTACGCCTTAAAAGAGAATTTAATGAGCTTTGAAATGAGGTTTCACTGGACATTTAAGGGTTGCAGCTTATCCCTGCGGAGGCTAAAGTCACAGAGTTGAAAATAAGCAAAAAAACTTTTTTCTCGACACAAAAATCAACGAATCTCAAAATTTTTTCACCGAACAATGGTTTTTTCTTTTTATTGCTCTACTCTAATTTTTTCAAAAACTGCATCAAATTTGAAAAAATAAGATGGATGGGTTGCAAAAAGGGGATTTGATTGCCTTTAAAATAAGGTATCATTCGACCTCTATTTCCATTTAAGATTTTGGGGTTGGAGTTCACCCCACCCCCGGTGACGAGGTTGGTGACAAGGGCAGAATCTTTACCCCGGGAATTTTTTTTTTCTTGGGTATCTGTGGTTCAAGATGAAATTAAACAAATTTAATTCATTTTTCTTAGTGTTGAAGTTGCTTTTTTTATTTAGACGTTTCGACCATTCAAAGTTTGTCGTCATCAGTAAATTTTTTGTGTGTCTGTAACAATAGAGAAATGGAGCTAAACATCTTTTTATAGTATAAATGTATTAACATTATTAAGAAATAATTATATGTATCTAAGGGTTTTCAATATTTTACATTTGAAGGACTTACCGAAAGAAGGAACTTTCGTTTTTTGCCACTGTATCCCACAAACTTCTACACAAATTACACTTACAACGAACACACTTAAAAACAAAAATGGTACGTCAACAACAACAAATTATGCGTTTCACATAGTATCGTGTCGAACGAAAATGATTTGGCTGGGAGAACGATAGCGTATTTAGGTCGAGAAATCCATATATTTTTTTATTATTTATGTTTTTTTTCTTCACGTTAGTTTAAAATTAGGGACAGATTGATTAATTTGGATTTGACTTATAACTAGAAATTGATATTTTTAGAATGATATAAATGCAAATTAATTTTGTTTTAAATAATTAATTTATTTGTGATCAGGTTTATATTTAATTTGTACTTATTTGATGACGTTATAATATATTTGGGTCAATTTTTTTTATATCTGTTTTGTCGTTTATTGCATTATTTTCCCGTTTAATGTACAACATTTCCAGAAATTCTCTCTTTTCTTTTCGTATGATTGTTAAACAATTATCAATGGAAAACTAACTATATCCCCAATGCATTTAACAATTTCCACGATAAACTAAAATTCACTATGGAAATTGAAAAAATGCAAAAATAAATTTCCTAGACATAACCTTATACAATGAGGGAGCCTGCATAAAAACAAAATGGTATACAAAGACACTTGGCCCGGTAGATACGTATACTATCTCTCACAGCACCCAGATCCCCAAAAAAAAACTGTCATTATAAAAAAGCACTTCTAAAACATGAAATAAAATGTAAACACACGGTTAATTTTCAAAATACTACTATTTTGAATACGAAAATTAACCAGAAAAAGAGAGATATTCTGGAAATGTCATACATTAAACGGGAAAATAATGCAATACGCGACAAAACGGATATAAAAAAATTGAGCCAGATGTATTATAACGTCACCAAATAAGTTCAAATTAAATATAAACCTCAACACAAATAAATTAATAATTTGTAATAAAATTAATTTGTATTCACCTCATTATAAAAATATCAATTTTAAATTATAAATCAAATCCAAATTAATCAATCTGTCCCTAATTTTAAACTTACTTGAAGAAAAAAAACATAAGCAATAAAAAAAATATATGGATTTGTCGACCTAAATACGCTGTCGTTCTCCCAGCCAAATTAGTTTCGTTCGACACGACACTATATGAAAAGCATAATTTAATTGTGTTCGTTATAAGTGTAATTTGTGTAGAAGTTTGTGGGATATAGTGGAGAAACGAAAGTTCCTTCTTTTGGTAAGTCCTTTAAGTGTAAAATGTTGAAAACCCTTAGCTACATATAATTATTTCTTAATAATGTTAATACCTCCCTAGAAAAAAATACTTTTAGCTCCATTTCTCTAATATTACAGACACAAAAGAAAAATATTACTGATGAAGACCAACCTTGCATGGTCGAAACGTCTAAATAAAAAGAGCAACATCAACACTAAGAAAAACTAATTAAATTTGTTTAATTTCATCTTGAACCACAAATACCCAGGAAAAAAAAACAAATATATATATATATATATATATATATATATATATATATATATATATATATGATATATGAACGAAATAGCTCCATATCCTAAACAAAAACAGGTTTAAAACTTTGTAAATAACAGTCGAGGGCCTTTTTAAGTGTAAATTTTTACCCTGTATATTTTTAATTTTTTAATGTAACTTATCGTGTTTTCTCCTCTATTATATTCTTATGCTTACGTTTAACAATGCAAACACAAAGTAAACGGATTAAAAATATATAATTTAATTTTATTTGTCATTGGGACAATTATTTTTATTTCCAATTCATTTAATAAATGAATAGAATCTACAATAATGAAGGACTGTATTTCAAGAAGAATACTGGGAAATTGATAAAAAGAAGAAAAAACAGTTTTCGTGTTAACATTGATTATTGATCAGTAACTGAACTGTAACGAGCGAGCTTTGACGGACATATTGTAAAAGCAACAAAAATTGTGCAGGCTCGCACCCAGGTCGTAGACCTGGTGATGTAGTGCAATATGCTGCTGCCGTGAGATTGTGCAATCACAACAGACTGCCAAAGGCAACGCCGGATCAAGGCTACAATTAATGCGAGTATAAGAGACGGATTAAGCTTAGTTTTACTAAGCAATAAAAACAGCGTAAGAAATAATGCTTTGTACAATTTATTACAGATTACCTTACTAGACAGCGTTTTATATGCATTTGATTTAGAAAATATAGAAATATCGCTCTTATACCGAAATTGGCTGTTCTCAAAATTTTGGGAGCATGACACCTGTTTTAATTAATATGAATGTTGTTTAGAAAATATTTAACATTCAGTATGTTTTTTAATTATCGATTCATAACCTCCTGCGATTTCCATCTTGCTCTTTTATTCCACAGGTCTTTGCCTAGTCCTCTCTAACTTTCAGGTCTATCCCCACTCTCCAGATTCTGCGTGGTCTTTCACGCTATTTTCTTCTTGGTGGTGTCCATTGCAAAACTGTTTCCAGTGTTTTGTCATTTGGCATTCATTGTACATGCTCTTATCAAACTAGTTGTTTAGTTCTGTCAACGTCGAGATTGATTTTCTGCCTTGCATGTTTCTTTCTCGAATTGTTGTGCCATCGCTTGAAATCTTAGAACCCAAATAATTGTTGATGTTGCAGTGCCTGATGGTCTGGGCGGTTGTTAGAATGAGATCTACTGTTCTCCCCAATGCACATGTACTCAGTTTTTTTGCAGATTCACCTTTAGTCCCCACTCTCTATATTCCTCTATTAGCTTGCGCGTCATATAGTTTATATCATCATATTCTTAAGCGGCAATGACAATTTGGCCATCCGCAAATTATAGAAAATGTAGGCTTGTCGTATCGGCTAACGGTATCCCTATATTATGGCACTTCCATATCTATCTTTTTAAAGCCAATTCTAAGTACACTTTAAACAGCGTCAGTGTGATACAGACCCCTTACTACTTTGAACTCTTTCTGCTATTTCCCACTTTAACTTTAAGTTAGAATAGAGTGGTTTTACAGCTTTCATTAATTCTAAAATTATATTGGTCTGTTGTAGCGTTTCTGAGAGTTTTATTAGAGCTATCATAGGTCTTTTTTAAATCAATGTAAAGAAGATGTACTGCTTGATTGAATGCGGTTTTCTTTTTTAATATTTGTGTCACTGTAAAAAGATAGTCAACTGTGGATCTCCCTGATGTGAGACCGGCTTGTTAAAACATTCAGTATTAAAAAATCAAATAAATTGGTTTGATGCATATTTATAAATTTTTTGCTGCCAAGGTATTTCCAAAATTGGTTTTCAAATTTTTCACAAACTAAAATACGCCAAGATCGTCAGTTTTCCGATATTTTTAGATATATATAGTGTTTATTGGCTAAATTTGTTTACAAAGAAACAAGCGCATCATAAGAAATAGTTAGTTTTCAATCTATATTTAGGGGGTATTATCAAATTAGCAGATCGAGTGAAAATCTGAATTCGTATTCCAACAGCCAAAATTTCTATGAATCTCTAAAAGTTGATAGTAAATAAAATGACAGGACAAAGGCAACACTTGCAATCTGATAAAATGAGGTTTACAGTGAATCATTTGAAGTCCAACCCCTGAGATAACGCGAATAACTTTTTTTTTAGCCTGAAAAATCTTCGTTGCGCCAAATGAACCTTCTCAGAGGTGGACGCCATAAGAGATACGTGAGTGAAAAAGTGAAAAATATACAGATAGAACTGTATTTGAATCAATGCTTCTACTAAGTTGTCTTATACCGAATGTAGAGGAGGAGAACAACTTATTTTTCAAGGACGACACATGCGAATTCCATCTTAAGCAGTCATCCAAATGTATGCCCAGCAATTTTACTGAAGAATTTTTAATGAAACCAGTTCCTGAGTTTTGTTGTCATTAAGTTTTAGACAATTTTGTGTAAACCAAATTCTGGCACGATCTCGAACCTCACTCATCTCACTAGATAAAATTCGCTGCTAAAAGAAATCAAAGCCGTATCATCGGCATAGCAGATACATTTATCGGGCAGTAAATAATGAAATAGGTCGTTATTGAATATAATAAAAACTAAAGGCTCCAGAACAGATCCCTGTGGCACACCACTTTCTACAGATTTAAACTCGGATAAGTACCAATTGCAGGATACAGTTTGTCTCTCTTCCGATAAGAAAGATTTCATTAAATCCAGTGTAACACCCCGCGCACCGTACCGGTCAAGTTTTCGAACTAAGACATCGTAAGAAACGCAATCAAAAGCACGGCTCAAGTCACACATGGTAAGCCCAACATGCGTTCCCCCCTCAAGTCCCTTAACAGCATCTACAATCTTACTTACCGCTTGAAGAGTGCAGCGATCCTTACTAAATAGTATTGGCAGTGTGCTCTATTATTTAGACCAAACAAATAGCAGATTGCTCTCTTTTAAAGCCTAAAAATACTAAGAAATTGGTCGGTGGTACAGCAGCCCCAAAAGGGAAGGCCATAGCGGAGATGGGATTCGAATAGAGAGAAATAAGTAAGTCAGGCAGAAGACACGTCCAGTTCTTTTGAAACTGATCGAATAGCAAATTTAGGTTGTTATTTATAATCAAACTCAGGAATTTAACCTACTGAACGTATTTAATATTGTTGTTAAGTAGCTGAAGTGGTTGTAAAATCCCCTTATACAATAAGGCCACCGTTTTATCCATATTGAAGCAAAGCAGACTAGAGTCGGACCAAGCCTTAATCATAACAAGGTCGTTGGAAATATAAGAATATAAAGACGTCGTATCAAAATCACTCCATGTTATGCTTGTGTCGTTAGCAAAGAGAGAGATTTTTTCATTAATTTTTAGGTTGGTGATACCATTAATGTATAACAAAGAAAAAATAGGTCCCAAGACCGAACCTTGAGGGACTCCACTTGTAATCAATTTACAATCAGAATCAGAACCATTTGCCCTTACAAATTGTTGCCTATTCCCGAAATAAGATTTAAACTAATTTAAAGAAATACCCAGGATTTCAAACTATTTTAATTAACACTTCAAGCACTATACCAAACAGTGGTAATGGTGAAATAGGTCTGTAATTAGACACTAACAGCCTTCTTAAATAAAGGCTATACTTTTGCCACTTTCAAACAATCTGGAAAAATTCTTTGAGATATACAGCAATTTAATAAATGAGTTAATGGTTTTTATAAACAGGCACTAATTTCTTTGAGAATATTGCTACTAAAATCATAAATATGGTAAGAGCTAGATGTCTTTAGAGCACAAATAGCATTATCTATGGTTTTAAGTGCATCTTAGTAGTAAAAAATGTAATTCTCCTACTTCTTTCTCAACTCTCTCTTCATCTGAAAGCACCTCAACTAAATTAACACTTTTTTCTTCGATGAAGTTCTTAATTGGAGGAGTCAGCCTTTGCAAAATGTAATTCTATGAGACCATTTCATAAAATAAATTGCTTTTAAGAAATTTGAAAACAAATTTTTTTAGTTCCGCCATAAGTGTCCAACTACATTAATTATTCACTCAAAATGTGTGTACTCATCCAACTTTGTTTTTGACTTGTTATGTTACTAATGTACTAGTACAGAATTTGCATCAGTTTTGCAGACTTTCTATTAACATCTAGTGGGTCTTGTTCACCTGCCATAGTCGCGCAATACATAACTGCCATATTTTTTCTCTCCTGTGGATTTTACTTCTTAAAAGCTAGTATTCTATTAGGCGGTTCTTAAAAAATGTTTTCAGGTTTATAAACTAACAATAAAGACTAAATTATTTCAACAAACTGTTGAACGATTTCTTGATTTACACAAACCACTCAAACCCCAATTTGTTCATATTCCCACCTTGAATGGAAAGAAAAACTTTTTCTTATAGATTTACATTAATAAAGAAATGTCCACCCTCTTTCTTTATACTGACTGTGGTTTAAGTTTTTCCCATAATGAATCTTTTTGACAAACAAAAATCTTTTTTGGCTTTTTCGCAACTGAATAAAAATATTTAACTTTAAATTAATTGAAGCAAATATTTAATATAATTACATACCTCAACATGTAGACTAGTCTGTCTACGGAATGTTTCGATACATAATATAAACAATATTATTTAATCAAGCATAAGAAATTGAGGCGTATCATATCAAAAGTGGCAATCTCCCACTTAACGCATTTTGAGAAAAATGGAAAAAATGAAAACAAAATTAATTTTTAGAAAACATAATAGTTACTTACCTTTATGAATAAGATATTAAGGCATGTAATTAACAAAAAGTTTCGTATAGACTGAAAAAAATAATAAAAATCAACTTTGTATAATGGAGATTGATGTCTTTGATATAACTATCTGGATATTGCTAATTTTGAAGTAACTATGTATGGAGATTGTTAATTTTGCAGAATATGTTTATTTCAGTTATCTGTTTGGTACCACACATTATATCTGTGTGTTTACCATGACAATACAAATATATACAAAATAAATAGGTAATTTTGCAACATAGGAAATATTTTATTTCAAATATTTTAACATGAGAAACGACACAGACATTAAAAATACAAAATAGAAAAACACTTTAAATGACAAGTTCTGGAAAAATTTGCGTGGGTTCACACAATAAATCATTTCCTTCTTCAGCTCTTTCTCCCACATTACTCCTTTCAAAAAAATTTTTAAAATAACTAAGTTCCTGATTCTGTTTCCAATCTTGCCCGAAATGTTTTTCTAGCAAAACTTTGACGTCGCTTATTTTTTCTGTTTTCACGTTTACAGCATATTTTGGTAGAATAGTTGGACAAAAATTATCCATACTTCTATTTTTCTTTGTAACCGATTTGTATTCATTCATGTTATGCCGATAAACAGGTTCTCCCCTAACCAAAATCGTGTTGGTTCTAATGCTTTTGCGTATATAAAATCTTTTACATTCGGTTATTTTGAAATGTAGCGAACCTGGCGATTTAATAATGGTGTTGGCTGCTTGCCTAAAATCCATTACGTTACAGTCTGTACCTAATTCTATAATGGTTCCATGCTCAGATATTGTATTTTTGTACTCATCTGGATTGACAATATTCTGGAACCTAATTTTCTTCTCAATGTTTCCAATCACTCGGTCAGGCGGTATAAACGAATGCCCAGGTACCGGAAATACGAGCTCTATAACTTCAATATTATTGGGTACTTTTTGCATTAGCCAAAAAGAACATGTGGCAATAACAGTTACATTCTTATTATTCACTTTCTTGTCCTGGAAATTTGTATTTTCTAATCGATGATACAAGGCCGATGCAATTTCATTAGAGCCTTTTTTATGCTCGTCTTCAGTCCAAACGTAGCAAAAGGTATTTTCTTTATTAAGCCGATCCTTTGAACAACCGTTTACAATCGTAAAATTGTACATATATAGTTGTCTGCTGTAATAACAAATTTGATCCGGTATTTTAGGAAGGGGTAGGTTTTTTTCACAGTCAAAGCAGAACGTTACTAGATCATCATCATCTTTTCCTTAGCCAAGTCAAAAAATGCTTTAGATCTAAGTTTATGTATCTGCTTTTCTGTCATAAGTTTAGACTTCTGAGTTACATCAGATTCAGTTTTTATTTTTAAACTAAGTTGAATACACGTAGAGCAAGCGTCAGTGATAGGATGTCCAAATCCAAGGTTAAATTTTGTGCTAAAAATATTCCAAAAGAACGTGCGTTTCACTTTAAGTTGATCTGGTGCCTGACAGTTATACATTTTTAAAAGTTTATTAATACTTAGTTCGGAACTTAGATACTGTCGGGCAGAAGAACTTCGACAGTAATGTGAACCATCACATTTGAGGGTTTTAAAAAAACCAATTACAGCGAGTTTTTTCTCCTTGTAAGCAATAGATTTATGATCACCACCCCGATTTTCTTTTGGAGCATGGCCGGTCTTCTGGAAATTCTCCAACACACGCTGAACTCGACATCTTTTAATATTCAGCACATTTAAGAATGCTGCTTGGCAAACGGGAATTGAAGTGCCATCACTGTTGCTGATAAAATATTTTGTTTGAAACTGTTTTTTGGAGTGTGACTCATTTTTTGGGCGGCGGCGTCTTTTTATTGGCATTTTTTGCGTAAACTTCAAAATTAACGCATCTTGCTTCATTTATGTCGTTATGTCAGCTGTGACATTGAAACAAGATTGTCAGGTCCAAAAACATTTTCTTACTTGCGTGCCGAAAAACACCTTTTACGCACGAATTTGCGACCAGAAAGCTAAACTTTCACAAAGCCGTGCGTAATTTCTTTTATCAGCTCTCTAAAGAACCCTATGTATTTTCCCGAAGGTATTTATACCAACATTTTCTTTTTTTACCCAAAAAATACAAAACAATAATAAAAACTAGTCTATCTACGCAAGTAGGAAAAATGTTTTATCTAATATGTGCGAAAAGTGACTTTTCCATGCTCGGTGGCATATCCGAACTCGGCTTCGCGCAGCATGCAACTGCCGCATCATGCGCATTTGTTAGGTAGGTAAATAACTATTTCAACACCCGTGTTAAAAAATATTTGCGATACGCCTGTGATGTAGACACTTTCTAGCCCAGTTAATACTGTTTTTGTCAGTTCCGTAAGTGGTCCTAAGAAACCTGTTTTACTTTGGGAATGTTTTTGTTATACCAAAATGATAAAATTCAAGATTAATTAAATTTACATAATATCCAAAATCCCGACAGTCATTTTTTTGTATAGATTGTTATTCAAGACTTAGCCTAGTCTTAAAATAAAAAGTAAATCTTTCTTTAATATCGTGTCGTGATAATAATTCTGATATATCTTGCTTCTTTTTGTAAAGTTCTCTTCCATTTTTTTCGATTAGAAGGTCGTTTTCTGGCACGCTCTTCTGCTACTTCTGTTGGATGTGTTTCCATAATCACTTGTACGCAAAGAGGAAGAACAAGAATGTATACTTCTTTTATAAATCTGTTTTTTAAACACTAGTTTTCCATTCTAAACCGACACAACACGCGTAGAAACCATTACGAAAACAAACGGCTGACTGACGTATTGGAATCAGATGACATCCGAATATTGATTTTTATTGGTCAGGATGGATATTGTTCACTTTGCAGCGGATACACCTATGGAGATTGATAGTTTTGCAGCGAATATTAGTTTTTCAAAGGTATTTTATAGGGGATTTTGCCAGTTATGATGCAAATACATATCTTTATTTGATAGGAAAGTTGTTAAGCTAAAGGTACTTTTAACGTTAGTTATTCATGTAAACATACAATAGCGTCGAACATAGAAGATGGCAAGAAGAAAACATAGAAACATACGGTTGTTTGCCCGTGTGCTTGAGCAAGGCGTCCGTATAAGATCTCTAAAAAATTTAAAAAATGTCGATCGCGTTTTTTTAAGAAAAAGTCAATTTGAGAGATATATGGCGGATTGCACAAAGCATTTAACTAAGCATTAGTTAATCAGACGGCTCATAGTGTGAGAGACAACATAATGCTATCAATGTCAAAAATTATTCTAAACATCAATTAAATTTATTACGTTTTGTGCAACCGGCTAATACACTTTTTAAAGGCAATCTATCTACAGCCTGTATATATATATGTATATATCTCAGGTACCTAAATTTAATGAAAATATGTACACTTAGGTATGCTGCCGGATCCAATGACGACATTGCTGCTAAGTTTACCGCTTTTCTGTTATAAAATGATTTTTTAATGGAACGCCCTATTTACATTATAAAATCTACATAAAATGTTCAATAGTTTTTATTAAGAGATCTATTTATGAAAGTCAACAGTTTTTGCAAAAATAATATCTACAATTTAATGTATTATATTTTATCAAAATACCTGCACACAAAAGGTTACCTTATATGTTTAACAATGTCAGTTTTGTTGATTTACAAAAATTGGTCGTTTAACTGAAACCTAGAGCATTGAAATTTTAATTATACTGCGTTATGAGGATAGAATGGGCCACCTGCAAGACGTGTAACTATAAATGTTTTAATCGTTTTATAAAATCCGCACCTTTCTACCAGAACATTAGAAAAAGAAAATGACGTCTCACAAATGTCAGTAGACCGACTTCCAAAAACCGAAAAAAATATCCATATAAAATAACTTTGGTGCACGAACTCTCTGACGATGATAACGATAAGCGCTTGGGATTTTATGAAATCATGATGGAACGTTACAATACCAATCAAAATTTTGTCAACCAAACCATTTTTTCTGACCAAGCAACTTTTTTTTTTTAATGGAAAAGTTAACAGGCCAAATTGTCGATATTGCACCAGGAAACATCCACATTGGTTACGTGAAAATCATACCCAATTTCTCCAAAAATAATAGGTCGCTGATGGTGCTATAAATGATGAAATATGGTTGCTCGAAATGTTCGGGAATATATAGACAATTTTTTTTGGAAGATGGATTGGACGTAGGGGTACAATAAATTGGATACCTCGTTCTCCGGACTTGACGCCTCTCAACTACTTTTTGTGGGGACACCTAAAAAAATGGTGTCTAAAATCAAGCCCAATGACCTCGAGGATTTAAAGGAGCGAATAGAATTTGATTGTAGATGAATCAAGGAGGCTGGCATTCTTTTTAATGTATTAAATGTTTTTCCACAGTATTTGGTCTCCTGCTAGGTAGTAAATGGGCAACATTTTAAACACCTTACTTAGTTTAATTAATTAATTGTTTATTGTATTAGGTATTTTTTTTGTATTGCATTGTTTCCATTGTTTTTTATAACCCTTTTAAAGGTGAGACACTGTTTTCTCTTGCTAGTGTTTTGGCAACAAGATGACGAATTATTGTGCTTTCTGGTCTGCCAGAACTTACAGCATCTTTTACCTTTTACAGTTTCACGAAATTTTTTGTTAACTTATTTAAGGTAGATTTAGTTATTGGATTTCTGTTAGGATATTTGTCATTCAAAATGTTACAAATATCTTGCAGTTGTCGCATTCTATGCCCATAACCCAGTATAATTAAAATTTCTATTCCCTTAGGTTTCAGTTAAAAGATTTTGTATATTTTTGTAAATCAACAAAACTTACATTGTCAAACATATCAGGTAACCTTTTGTGTTTTAAGCATTTTTATAAAAGGTAATCCATTAAATTATGGATATTGGACCCTTGTTTTCGCAAAATCTGGTGACTTTGCTTGAGGATTGAGAATTTTTCGCAGATTTTTAAAAAGTAATATAATATAGGGTATTCTATTAAAAAAAATTTCCTTCTTTCGGTAAACTTGGCAGCAATGCAAGAGCTACCTCAGATATTTCACCGTTTTCTTACTTTTGTTTCACGCTGGATAAGATGAAGGGTCGTGTTGAGATTAAGTATTTCGGATTTTGCAAATTTTTTAAATTCCAAACGAAAACCGTCGCATTATAGTACAGATTATAAAAATTAAATTTGCGGATGAAGCAAATTTGAACCAGAAAAAAAACTGGCCAAATTCCCTACAATTTTCTAAACAGTGCAATGCAAAAACTCCTTAATATAATATTAGAAATAAAAGGATACTTACAGTGTTGGAAACACCCTCACCTAGTGCCTCCGCTGTAATATTTTTGGCGTTTAACGATGTCTTCGGTACCGATTTACCTAGTGTATCAACGTTGCTTGCTTCCGCGCTGCCAGCTCTGCTGGCCGTCTTTGGGCTATAGCATTTTTTATGTTTTGATGATGCCCCCCAAGCCTAACCTAGTGCTAACCCTTTACTGTTTCACCTTGTGCTTCGGATGACAGCGTTTTTTAAATATACAACAAAATCTTTTATTAAATAAACTGGTTATTCAAAGAACAAAATATTATTAACAACCCTAATAAACAGTAATAATTTTTACGCTTACAAAATGGAATTACGTTTGGCAACAGTGCTCCTTAAATTCGAGGAAATGGCCGATTAATCATGAAATGTCAAATGTCAGTTAATTTTCCGTTTGAGAATTTTTTAGTTAGATAACCAACATATTTTCTTGATATATTTTTAACATCAGTTCTTTTAAAAAGTTAAAAACACTATATTATATAACAATATACTTTAATTGTCCATTCTGCATGCAGAAGTGTAACAGCAGATGTTTATAACCGTATAGAACCTTACAAAGTTATAGCTGTTTTATCAGCAACTTTTTTTGCTGAAATTTATTTATTCACTGAAGAGCTTACTTCGAAGTTCTTCAACGAATCCAAAAAAAGTAAGAAAATGAAAAATACCTAATCTCTACAAGAGCCAAAATGAGTATTTATAGATGCCTCAAAAATGTGTATATGTGTCTAAATACATTGCAGAAATTTATAAAAAACCCTGTCATAAGAAATGTATTCTATCGACTCCAATACCGTTCTGCGACTCTTTTTAACACATTCTGATGTGATTTTGAAGTATCAGACCTATAATATTTATTAGCAGCAAGACGCGATTGATTTGATGGACATATTATATATATGGAGTTCCATATATATATATATATATATATATATATATATATATATATATATATATATATATATATATATATATATATATATATATATATATATATATATATATATATATATATATATACATATATATATATATATATATATATATATATATATATATATATATATATATATATATATATATATATATATATATATGCACAAATATTAATTTTCAGATATATAATTTCTTAAACCATTTTTCATTTAATGGAATCTATAAATCTATAAAAAATTGAAAAGTTCTTTTAAAACAATCGAAGGTATGCATATTATGTGATTGTTTTACTTTTGTTATGTCAATAATTATGTATATATTTTCATATAACATTAATTAATAAATAATATAAAAATCAGTACATTTTCACTCTGTTCCAATCTGATTACGGATCTGTACGAGAATTAAAACGCTAGAGTACATTGACTTATGGTATTATGTCATGTTTTTTAACAATTTTTTTCTGAATAATGTTTTTATAGGCACGTCATTATTTAATTAGGCGACTAGGCCAGTAGGCAGGAACTTTATTTTTTATTATGTTTGATTAGACGTTGATTTTTCGTAGGAAAATAATATTTATTATTTATGAACTGACTGAGGGAAACAAAAATTTGGGAATTTTCTTTTAGAGCTTTACTAGTCTTTTAGTTAACATTTAAGTGGTGGTCATGTTCATTATAACCTACAATTCGGCTTTTTATATGATTCTAAATAAAACATATAAATCACAAAATTAGTAATTTTTTAACTGTTGCGATGCTCTCTTTCAAAACCAATAAAAAACTAATAAAAATCTAAATCTAATTCTATAGATCAATACGCCTACGGTGAGTTTTAATTCGGATACCAAAAATTGATTATATTAAAGTTTTTATGTTTTATTTTCCATAAAAAACATAAACCAATATGTTACATTCATTATATAAGTATGTTGGCTATTATGAAACAAACACATCTTAAAAGATTATTTTGGTAGCTTTCTGCACGAAGATTTAAATTAAACTTTTTCAAAAATAATTTAAAAGAAAATTAAACCTGATCAGCTCTTTGATTTTCTTTGATAAACTTTGGCACATGATGCAGAACCGTATAAATCTTTGGAGTTATTTAAATACCCGTACTAAAGTCAATTAATTCCAGCCTAAATTTTTCGATGTCATGTTCGAAATTTTCAAAACCAGCTGATTGAATGCAGAAAAGACTGCAATATATTTATTTCCTAAAAAAAATACGTTTATATTTTTGTTACTTCCCTCAAAAAAGGGAAGTATTGTAATCCCGATATTTTTTCAGATCTTTACGTTTCAGGGTTCCTAGATGCCGAAAAACATGTTTTCTCAATTCCGTCGTTTTGTCTGCCTGTCGGTCTACCTGTTCGCGGCATAGCTAAAAAACTACTTACCCGATTGACTTTGAATTTTTGTCGAAAGTTGAGAGTCATGTGGGGAAATGGCGACCCAGTGAATTTTATTTTATTTATTTTCATTCTTTCTTTTTCTATTTGTAGGGCACCTTGCAGAATCCCAAGCAGTTCTGCCTGGAAGACAGTCACCCCTTTGCCTAGGGCCATACTAATTTCCAGGTCGAGTTCTGGTACGTACACTCCCAAGCCAGCCTCAGATTGATTCTGCGAGCCGTTAGTGTAGATGTGTTGTCTGCCTCTTTTCCTGGTTCTGTTAAGCCACTGATATCAATTTCAAAGTTTTTATTGAGAATGAAGTGGGGGATCAGGGCATCCGTTAGGTGTTCTACAAGAACAGTCGGGCATCTCCCGGACCCCAGTTTTTTTCCCCACCACAGGTCAACGGCATGCAGCCTGACTGCCATTCTCTCTGCAGACATACATGAACTAGTAAAACTATAGTTAATTCAACATGGCAAAACAAAATGGCGGCCAAATAGAATGTTTGTAATCGTAAAAAAATACCCTCTCAGATTTTACATATCTTTAAGTAAGTCTGACATAGGAATAAACTGGTAAAATTTTTAAAAATCAACGTAAAAAATCATGATCAATTGACTTTAAATTTTGCAGAAAAATTATATGTGAAAATGGGATAAATTGGTATCAATTCAACATGGTTTAACAAAATGGCGGCATGTGTCAATGTAAAAACCACTTATTGAATTAATTTTAAATTATGCTCAAAAGTCAAGTGTGAAATAGGTACCTCAAAAAAATATCCCAAATGTATAATAATGATTCCATTACGTAACACTGTTTTTGGTCATCATTTGAGAAAATCAAATATTTTTAAAATCGGGGGTTTAATTAAGAATAAAAGCACCTTTATTTTTATTATTAAAATTATGTATCACTCAAGTCCCCCCCCCCCCTTCCTTCCGCTCCATGAAAAAGAAGGTTCGAAAATGCGCCGAGCTTTCTTTTTGACATTTAAAGCTGTTATATTATTTTTTTTCAAAAATGGAGAATTTACTCTTACTATATACCTAGCGGTTCAAAAGTTAGACGGACGCCGACGGTCTTTATGTCCTCACTGTATATTTCTTCTCAGGGCTATTAATCTGCTGTTTTTGCCAAATTGTTTTAGTGTCATCTTCTCTTATACGTTTATGGGCGGTTATCCTTTATCCGAGTTATTGCTATAGAGAGTATATTGTCAAATATTCTGCCTAGTATAGGTTCCCAAAATCATATCGTTTTGTTCCGAACATAAATTAAAAATTTTATTTACCGGTCTAATATATATTTACGATACAAGTGAGTTAACAGCATCATTAAGATACGCGTATAGAAGTTGCAAGACGAGTGCGTAGCATGCTACACAAGTATCTTGATGAGGTTAACTCACATGTATTGTACAACATTTTATCTGCGTCTGACGCACGACTGTTAAAATACACTTATATTTTTATTAAACACATTTTTCAAAAAGTTTAAAGCAAGCATAAAACACCTTTCTATTAGCTGTTACCTGTTCGCACTTTAATCCTGCCACTATGCGATACCCCGGGCAATGTTAATTTAAGTTACATCTTATAGAGAGTTTTAATTTCTTTAGTCAAAATAAGTGATTCAGAAAGAAGCATTTCTTCGGATATTTAGCAGGAAGCATCCAGGGCCCTTGACCGGTTTCTACGCGAAAAATCCAGGCCAAAATATGAGTATATTTTCAATAGGTTTCAAAAATGGCGCAGAGAAACTATGGGAATAAAAAGGTATATATTGTATACTTCGGGGAGTTGTCTACTAACTATAGACCTTTATCTCTCTGGGCGTTTTATTCTATGATAAGAACAATGATATCTATTAAATTCAATATTGATATCAGCAAATTTAGAAAATCTGAGGGATATCAGTCAAAAAAGTCAAGAGTATTAACTAAAACCAATATTACAACATTTCTTCTAGAAGCGGATGACAAAAATACTTATTTATCAGTGGCGGCTATTCAGGTGAAATGCTACTTCACCAGGAAAAATAAACAAGCAAACATCTAACTATATTTATTATATATCTCTTAAAATTTAAGTTTTTACATTCATTTATTCACTTAATTGGCAAAAAATTAACTGTATATCTCGAATAAATATTTTACTTGACCGTTACCGGCATGTCTTTTTAAAACTTTCAATCGAACTTTATTATAACAACTATAACAGTCAAAAATCTTTGTTGGCTTTTTCGCAACTGAATAAAAATATTTAACTTTAAATTAACTGAAGCAAATATTTAAAGTTAAATATTTTTATTCAGTTGCGAAAAAGCCAAAAAAGATTTTTGTTTGTAAATCTAAACGCAACAAATAATCTGAACACATTTAAAAACTATAACAGTGGCGCAAACCGCTTCGACTTTGCTGGAGGTGCTATGTTTAGTTTACGATTTTCCTACTACGTTTCCATGACAACGCGTTCGCGATGACGTCGACCGCATAGAAGATTAATGTTAACCAGTGCCATACAACGCTCTCGGTGAATTGTTAACGCAGTACACTACACCCACGTGTCGTTCAGTTTGAGGTGGTTGTTTACTTTTAATTTCGCGGATTTCGCTGCAATCGGTTAGTTCCTTTGCAGTTTACTTGACTGTTTTATGGTATATTTATTTATGGTGCTGTTACAACTTTATTTGGTGTCGGGTTTATTAATTTACATTATTGATGAATCCGGTCACGGATATGGTTTCAATTTGGTGGAAACTCCATTTAATCGATGAAAGGAACAAGATCAGAGTTTAAATCGTCATCCTGGTTTTCGGCGTACAAATGGTTATATAGTAGTCAAATATTACAAAAATTGTTTTGCTGGCCTTGTTTACTAGTTTCCAATAAATATTCAGTGTGGAATAAGGAAGGATTTGCAGGTATGTTAAATATATGAAGGTCTTTACATAAACATAAAGACTCGGCGGAGCATTTAAAATGAGAATTAATGCTAAAAATATTTGTAAAAAATCAAAGCACTATAGCTGACACTGTAAAAGAAAATACTAAACTATATAAAATACATTTTAACGAAAACGTCCGATTAAAAAGACTATTTAAGTGCTTGGCAATTGACGCAGTTTTGTCCTTTACAAAACAAGAATTAGTCTTTCGCGGCCATGATGAGAGCAGCGAGTTAATAAAAGAGGGAAAAAGCTTTTAGGTTTATTAATATCGAGAAGTTCCCAAGAACTAAAAGACTATCACAAAAAAATTAAAAATGGTGATGACTCGAAAACTATTCAAAACGAAATAATTGAATGCATTTCTGATTATTTAAATGATCATGTAAAAAATGAAATAATGAACACACAATTTTTTTCTGTGCAAGTGGATGACACCATTGATATTACTCAAACCTCCCAGTGCTCCATAATTGTAAGATACGTTAATTCAGAAGGTTCAGTAATCAGTAGTAGTAGGATCAAATTTTGGACCAATTTGACTATAAACATAAATTAATAGGACAATGTTACGATGGCGCAAGTGTAATGTCTGGCCATCTAAATGGCCTTCAAAAAAAAGAAAAAACGACGTAGGTTGTATTTGTCCTGATGCAGCAAAGTTTAAAAATATTTCCAAATGTCGAATTTTTTTTCAAGCCTTAGTGCTATTCCCTCATTTTTTCATCACTCAGCCAAACGAACGTACGCTCTTACATCTGCATCTACGAGGCGTATACCAAAAATTACAGAAAGTCGTTGGTCTTCATATTCGAAGTTAGTAAAAGTTCAAGTTCCGTTATTCAAAAAAAATCGTTAAACATTCATTTTTGCATATCCAATATAAAACGCTGTCGTGAGGCGCTCTGTAAAAAAAGAAATGAACATTTTTTTAATACCATGTTTGATAAAGCAAATTCTATTACAGAAATAAATCATTACAAAACGTGAGCTTGCTAAGCTTTTACCTGAAAAAATTAGAGCTAAGTGTAGAACCCTTTTTTATGAAATATTGGACCATATTTTAATGGAAATGACGTTTGGCAGATTCTGCTAAATCTTCCGAATATAGTTTAAATTTTCCGACTGGCCCGTTTGAAAATTTGTTACAGTTATATGAGGAAATATTTTTAAAAAGTCAACGACTTAAAAATGAGCTTGGTCTTATTTTTGCCAATGACAGTAATAGGAATATGTGTCTGCGAGAGCAAGTGAAAAAAATTAATGAAAATAAAGATATTTTAACCAAGGCATATAAAGAGTTTTACCTTATTTTGACAATACCGTCGACAAGTGCTTCAGTGGAAAGAAGTTTTTCTGCCTCAAACGTGTAAAAACTCATTTAAGAAGAAATACAATATCTCCAAAAAGACTTACTTCTCTAGGCAATAATTCAATTCAAAAGGAATATCTGGAGGAGATTAGGGCAACTCATCCATTTTATGAGAATGTTATAAATACATTTGCTGCTATGAAGGATAGGATAATTGATTTTGTATACAAATAAGTCGTAAAAAAATATTCTACCCCTTCCACATATAAAAAAAATTCTGGAAAAAAAATTATTGCGATATTTTCTTGCTTCATTTGAACTTCAGTTACCTTTTCACCCGCGAGCCGCCATTGTTATTTATGAAAGTAGCATTGATTATTGGGCTTGTAGAAGGATGTCAAGGATGAAGGGCGATGTTTTCATTTTTTTTTACCGACAACGAAAAGGAAAATAGCCAGGGAATTCTACGTAATATCTACATCAACTAGTTGAACCATTTCTAGTTCGAAAATGCATTAATCTTCGTCTATATAACATTAACATGGTAGGTTTTTCACCCAATTTCGAAACGTGTGTATGAAGCAACCGGTTGGCATTAATTCTCTTGGATCCTTGCCAAAACAAATTGCTTTGTATCTCAAAATTAAACATCCAGAAGAATATACGGGGCATTGCTTCAGAAGATCATCTACGTCCCGGCTGGCGATCTAACATGGTTGCGAAAAGCTAGCTACATGAAAATTGTGCAGAAAATAAAAGAAAAGTAGCATCTAAAATTCTGAGTGAAACGGCAGAAACTTTGGACGAGACCCGGAAAAAAGTGAAACAAAGCCATCAGACGACCAGTTCACATAATGAAAACAATGTATTGACTACAAATTTAGTAAACGTGGCTGCTCCGTTAGGAATTTATTTGAATGATTGTACTACTAATACTTATAATAAATAATTTTTCAAGTTTTATAGTTTTTAATAAAATAATTTATAAAAATCGTCTTCCGTTTTGTATATTGCAAATTTCAAATTAAAAAAGAATGAATGTGTGAAAATACGTGCGGTAATAAAAAGGAGTGCGGTAATGAAGCTCTTAAACTCACGGACGAAGATAAATATCTTTATCTAGGCTTATCTATAGCAATGTGAGAAATATTGTCGACCGCAGACTACAGAGGGTAACAAAATGAAAACAAAAATTTGGTGCCGGAAATCTAACATCTGATTTTAGATGTTTCTAATTTGCTGATTCCAAAAATGCCACCAGATTTTTTCTATCAGCTCTGGTTTTTGAGATACAGGTCACAGGTTAATTGATATTTTTTCTGATAAAGGACAACAAATAAAGAGATAAATATGTACTTAATCGTCAAAATAGAAATTTCCCAAAATCTAATTAACCAAATGGATACCTGGAATTGTCCCTGACCCAATGTTCCTATACTAGAAACTACTCAATACACTGCTCTTAATTACTTTTATACCTGTAATTGCCTGTGACCCGATCCGTCTATACCTGCTTGGCTGTAGTCGATTTAGTATATTACTGAGTTTTCCCAAGTAAAGTTGTGCTATCATTTTGTGTAAATTTTGGTCGTTTTGTAGTATCAAGACACTAAACTGAAACAATGACATCCACAAGCAGACGTATATGTGTGGTGAATACGCTTTGAAAGAGAGCAAAAAACGATTTCTGACTTAGTGAAATCTTGCCTATTTTGGCGTTCATTTAGGAGATCAAGATAAATCTTGGGCCCCACATTTCATATGTAAAACATGTGTAGAACATTTGCGACAGTGGACAACTGGAAAGAGAAAGTGCCTAAAGTTTGGTGTACTAATGGTTTGGAGAGAACCGCGAAACCATCATGACGACTGCTATTTTTGTCTCGTTAATATTAAAGGCATAAATAGAGACAATAGATACAAATGGACATATCCTGATCTAGATTCTGCAAGAAGGCCTGTAGCGCATTCGGAAGAAATACCCAAAACAATCATTCAGCCGTCTACCCGAATTGACACAAGATGATACAGAAACATCAACGTCTGACGAAGTTCAAAGAATTCAGTCAGAAAACGACAGCGAATTTAAAGCAGATTTAGCAACTCCGCAGTGTTTCAATCAAGAAGAACTAAACGATCTTATAAGAGACTTGCATCCAGATTAAAAGAAAAAAAATTACTTTGTGCAGGTACTAATATTACATTTTATCGTAAAAGAGATAAGGATCTGCTGCCTTTTTTCGCTCAGGAAAATGACTTGGTATTCTGTAACAATATTAGAAAAACACAATTAGAAAAAATAGGTTTGCCTGAATACACTCCAGATGATTGGCGCCTTTTTATTGACAGTTCAAAACGTAGTTTAAAATGTGTTCTTTTACATAACGGTAACAAATATGGCTCAATTCCTATTGGTCATTCTACTACCTACTTAGTTTTGAGACAAATTAAATACGAAAAACATCAGTGGACAATTTGTTTTGATTTAAAAATGGTTAACTTCCTCCTTGGACAGCAGAATGGTTATACAAAATATCCTTGTTTTTTCTTTACCTTTGGGACAGCAGAGCTAAAAATGAGCACTGGGTTAACAAAAATTGGCCTTCAAGAGATGTCATGATTTAAGGAAAACAAAACGTGATCAACGAACCTTTGGTTTCAAGAGAAAAAATCTTACTTCCGCCCTTGCATACCAAGCTAGGCCTAATGAAGCAATTTGTGAATGCTTTAAATCGAGATGGAAATTGTTTTGGGTATTTGTCACGTAAATTTCCCGGCATTAGCAGGGAAAAACTAAAAGCTGGTATATTTGATGGTCCTCAAATAAGGCAACTTGTTAAAGATCCACAATTCACCACATCAATGAACGAGACTTAATCTAACGCTTGGTGTTCATTTGTTCAAGTAGTACAAAATTTTCTTGGCAATCATAAAGCAGAGAATTACATAGAATTAGTGGAAACTATGCTTTCAAATTTTAATATTCTTGGCTGTAACATAAGTATAAAAGTGCACTACCTCCACAGCCACCTAGATCGTTTTCCAGAAAACTTAGGTGATAGGGAGAAAGATTCCATCAGGATATTAAAACTATGGAAGATCGTTATCAAGGACGATGGGATAGCCACATGATGGCGGACTACTGTTGGAGCCTTCAACGAGACTGCCCTAGTAAACTCCATTCTAGAAAGTCGTATAAAAGAACATTTTTATGTGATTAGTGACTAATGTAATTATGTAAATTAAGTTTTTACAATAAGTACTTAAATCCATGTGTCTGATAGACAAAATCTAAGAACTTTTTTACATTCTACATCCAAAAATTACCCAGAAACAGTTAAAAAATCGCAGGCACCATAATGTGTGTTGGCCTCTGGCTATAGCACAGAAAAAAAACAGATACCTAACCAATAAAATATAATTTTCCAATCTGTTTTCAAATATACCTTAATCATCACTATCTATTTTCTCTCGGGATTGGGAAATATATTACCGCAAAATTGCATTGGAGTCTGACTGTTTTTAATTTGTCCTTTTTATCGTAATTTATACACTACATGTATATTACAAAACTGCATATGCGTTATGTTTTTAATCTAGAGCAGAGGAAACGCGGTAATTTTTTGTAAACAAAATCAGCAGAATGTCGGGCACACACTCTGATTATTTATTATGTGGTTTCGCCTCCTTTGATATGTTAAATGATTTTTTCAATTATACACTTGTGTGCAGCATAGCATTAGTCATTTGTTTAGAGATAACTGTACGCACGCTATCACTACCACCGGCCCGACCGATATCGTCCAAATGTCACGACAATTATTTTTAATTGTATGCACTTTATAAGGTTTATGCACATATATAATTAATATTAGAGATATAATGTTGACAAGATTACAGTACGGTTATGCATATTGTGTTTAGAATATAATAATACCCGCAGACTTGTACTGAACATGGATATTTGTTTTTTCCTAATTTGTAAAATTTAAATGCAAATGCTCAGTCAGCTGTAAAAAATCATCGTAAACTACTAGAATAGTACTTTGGAAATTGATATTACTTTTCTATGCCTATCACTTGTTACATTACACAAGAAAGGCAGAGTGAAACCCTTAGCTACAAGTCTAGCTTTATAGAATGCAATTTCCCCATTTTAGTTCTTTTTACTTTAAAAACCCATCTATTTTTAACCATATTTTTGTTACTTGGTTTATCAGCTAATTCTTAAGCATCATTAGCTCTAAATGCATCAATCTCATTTTTAACAGCTTGTATACAATGTTTCCGAAACAGTTGTAGGTTCTAAATCATTTTTTGATACACATAACATAGCGAAATTTGATTAATCATAATCTCAAATACATTCACTATACATCTCTGTTTCCTGCCTTATACATCTAGGATATCTATATCTCAGCGGCAAAGCAATAGAGAATTTAATATTAAAATTAAATGCATACAAGCAATGCCCAAAATAGTCAATTTAAATTTAAACTAATAAAGTCACCCTCTTATAAATTGAATAATATTCCTTTTTACTATCAAAACTCTCGAGGATTAAATACGAAAATTGAAGAACTTTATAACTCAGTTTCTACAAGTTTTTATGGATTAATAGGGTTAACTGAAACTTGGTTACAGGGTGAAGTCGCTAATTCCCAACCTTTTTCTGAGTGCTATTTAGTCTTTCGCTCAGATAGAGACTTATTGGCCTGCGATGCCTCTGCGGGTGGTGGCGCGCTTCTAGCTATTAAACACGATCTCAATCCAGTTCCTATAGATTTTTCTAATTTATGTGTCCCTTTAGTTGATATTGTAGGTTGTAGAATAAAAATAGAGTATTTCTTTTTAACAGTAATTGTGATATACTTATCTATCTCTATTCATATTGAATATTACGAACAGTTTTTGGAAGCTTTGGCATTGCATTCAAGCATTTACAATAAAAAGGTTATTTTGTTAGGTGACTTTAATGCGCCAAAATTCTGTACTTATCAGGCAGTTAATGACCGTAAAAGTCTTTCTGTTATGAACTTTATAGAAATGCTAAACCTAAAACAGTATAACAATGTTGAGAACGAAAACAATAGACTTCTTGATTTAGTTTTGTCCAACACATCGTGTTCTGTTACTATTGATGAGACTGCCTTGTCCAAAATTGATAAACACCATCCCCCTCTAAGAGTTATTATAAAGTGCAAAGCATCACATTACGAGCAATTTCAGGTATGTAAAAATGGTAAGCAGTCATTTAATTTTAGAAAAGCAAACTTCCCAATGCTGTATGAATCAATCCTTAAAGCTGACTTGTCTGAGGTTTATAACTCGGAGTCTGTTGATGGATCCTGTATTTGTATTGATCAAAAGAAAAGAGCTAGCTTATAAAAATTATAAGAAATATAATAGCTACTTCTACCCTATATTTAAACATTCAAGATATACTCTCAAAGCTGAACTGGCATATAGCAACTATGTTCAAAAAATTGAAAGCAACATTCAGAATGATAGTTCTCAATTTTGGTCCTTTATAAAATCCAAAAAAGATTATTCTAGAATACCTGGCGTGGTAAGAGATGGTAACAACGAGTTTTCTTCACCAGCTGATATTGTTCAGGCATTTGCTAATTTTTTTCAAGGTGTGTACGTGGCTCAAAGTAATGATAATATTGAGAAATAGCACGTGTATCTCCCATATTCAAAAAGGACGATCCGTGTGAGCCGCGTAACTATAGACCTACTTCTATATTATGTAACTTCTCAAAACTCTTTGAAACTGCACTTTTAATCAAATTTACCCCCAAGTTTAGGGAATTATAGCCTTAAGCCAACATGGCTTTATGCAGAATCGGTCGTGCAATACAAATCTCTGCTGCTTAACTGAATTCATGAGTGCAGTGTTGGACCAATTGGGTCAAGTTGATGTATCCTATATGGATTTCCAGAAGGCTTTTGATCAACTTGATCAAAACATTTTTTTTTTGTTCAAACTAGAACTTATGGGTTTCCATACTATCCTCACAGCTTTATTTAGATCTTACTTAAATGGGCGGCTACAGTTTGTCGAAAATTGAGGGTTTTAAATCAAATACCTATACAGTCGCTTCGGGGGTCCCATAGGGATCCAATTTAGGACCACTAATCTTCCTTCTTTTTATTAACGAGCTGGTACGGTAGTACCAATAAACTATACTTAAATATTTCGAAATGTTACATACTTACTTACTGCCGTAAAAAAGTATTTACAATGTTTGATTATCAGAGATAGTCTATTGAGATGTAGTGAAATGAAAGATCTTGGAATTACATTTGATCAAAATTTTGAGTTTAAGGCACACATGAAAAATATAATTTCATCAGCATCTAAATCTTTAAGGTTTATCTTTCGTAACTGTAAAACTTTTCAAGATCCAAACACAATTAAATTACTCTACTTTAGCGTTGTGAGGTCTAAATTGGAATACGGATCACTGATCTGGCATCCAATATATCAAATTGGCATTAACTTTCTCTCGGTTACACAAATACCTATCGTACAAGTGTGATGGTGTTTATCCAGAAAGGGGTGCGGATCATGATGTGTTACTTAATAGATTTCAAATTATGCCACTAGAGAGAAGAAGACGTATGTTGGCTATCTCGTTTTTATATAAATTGTTGAACAACGAAATAGACTGTATATACCTTTTCAATCAGATTCGCCTCATTGTACCTAGGTTAAACGCAAGAAATAGTTTAACGTTCTACTGTACTCGTCCAAGATCAAACATGTTACTAAAATCTCCCGTATATTATATATGTAATCTTTTTAATATACATTGTAATGATAAGGATATCTTCAAAATTCTTTAGGTCAGGTTCTTTCTGGATTGGGTTAGATCTATTACTTCCATTTATTTAAATTAGTAATTAATTTACTTTTATTAATTTCCTCTCTACTTTAACATTTTTGTAAAACTACATTTACCTACAATTATTATTTTGTATTTCCTACAAGTGGGTGACTCCGTTGGAAATAAATGGCTTATTATTATTAATATTATTATTCTATCTAGTTTCAATTACATTTTCACCATCACTTAATCGCCCTTCACTGATTTCTTTCACTTCAATTGTTCTGGAGTTTCAAGTGGTTGATGGTCGATGTCTTAATGATCCGATGCACATAAATAGGTAAGTCCTCGATACCTTAATAAAATCGGCACGTTTTTAGTGTCTAAGTCCATAACGCCGTTATCTGAAAACACAACATCTCTTGCTATTGTAATAGTATGTTTCTTTTTAAATTTCATTTTGCTCTTTTCGTCCAGCTTTTTTCTTTTCATGTCAGGTATATGAGCAAATGCTTAACACCCAAAAACTTGTAAGTGGCTAAGGTCAAACTATATACAGCTGTATTGACGGCTTCAGCCTATAATTCTTTAGGACTTTTTGAATCAGTATACACTGAATTTCCAAAATAGAGCCGTTGTAGCGTTCTGCCATCCCATTTTGCCGAGGACTGCAGGGTACTATAAGCTCCTGCTTAATGCCACGATCTTTTAATATGTGTCTTAAATGCTCATTTGCAGTATTCACCCCCATCGTGGTCGTCTGTTCACATTAACTTTATTCTTCGTTTAATTTGATTTTCAACTATAGAACAAAAAATGTTTAAATACATCTGGAACTTCATTTTTGGTCTTTAAAAAATTGCAGAAAATCTTTCTATAGTTGTTATCTATCAGGTTAAATATATATTTTGTACCACCCTAAGATTCTACTTCCATTGGACCTACGAGATCTGAATAAATTTGGTCTAATTTATTTTGAGCACAAGCAGAATACACCCGTATGCTTTTAATAGAGAAAATGTTTTCTGGCTTTTCCCGTAGCCAAACCATTTTTTAGCAAACTCATGTTTATGTGGTTAAAATGCCCCCATCGTTGGTGCACCATTGAATTTACAGATAGCCCGTTTACTGAAAAATTTGGAACACATTTTATTTTTAAAATGTCCTTTTCAGCTTCACTTGGTTTTATTTTGACAGCACTTGTTCCAGTTCCTTTGACATATATACATATATATATATATATATATATATATATATATATATATATATATATATATATATATATATATATATCTTTGATCGATTTGCTACCCTATTTTGTTGATCGTCAGGTTTGATAAAATGTTAATATTTCCAGTCGTGTGGCTGAAAACTCTTCTAGCTTACTAGCTATGTACCAAGTCGACTCGTTCATATTGCCTCCTAGCGTATCAGTAAATAAGCAGTTCTTGCCGGGTTGTATATTTTCACTGAAACTTATCCCCGTAGACAAACCATTTTTTAGTACCTAACTTATGCTTATATGGTTAAGATGCCCCAGCCATTTGTGCTACTACACTGGACTTTTCTGACGATATGTCAATCCGTATAAACCGTCCACGTGAAGTGCTGTAGCTATTGGTTCTCCTTTAAAGGTAAAATGATCACGGTTCAAAATTGTATGCATTTCATGGTCAAAATATTCACAGAAACCTCTTGAAACCATTGAATTTACACAGATTTACTGAAATATTTGGAACCCATTTTATTTCTGAAATGTCCTTTTCAACCCCACTTGGTTTTAGTTTCATGGGACTAGTTCTTTTCCTTTGACATATAACTTTGGTCCATTTCCTACCGTAGTTTCTTGATCTAAATTCTGGTCCGTCAGGTTTGTTAAAATGTTAATATTCCCAGTTATGTGGCTGGAAACCCCACTATCTATGTACCAAGCCGACTCGTTCATATTGACTCCTAGAGCAGCAGCAAATAAGCAGTTCTTTCATCCGCGTCCAATTTTGTGGCCGCGCTTAAGTTCAACCAGTAAACATTCACCTGTATATTTTCTTTTATTTAAGAAAATCTTTATGTTATAAAACACCAAGCTTTTCTGATGCTCATTTTTTGACTATTTTGGGAGGTTGGATTCAAAATCATGGTGTTTTCATTAAACATGGCATAATACTTTTAAGGTAATTTTAATAAACACTGGTTAAATAAGGCTGTTACTCAAACGGATTAAAGAAAGTAGTTTGTGATTCAGGATTGCGCTTCTTAAAATAAAGGTCCATAGTCTTAAGCAAGCGGAAAAGTAAAATTTGTGTACGAAAATAAATTTTATATTATTTTACTTGTTGTAATAGTTTGCCGCTTCACCTATAAAGTGCACCAGCTAAGCGGTACGGAAAATTAATCGAGGATTTAGTAAATTTCGTACTGGTCCACTTGTAGTTGGGATATGCCTAGAGTCTCCATGCACTTGCCGCTAGAAGGTTCTAGCTATTTCCAGTGGAGCCTATACATTTCGAGCATTTGTTTTCATTTCTATATAAATGCGTTGCGTTGAATTTGAATTATTATTTCAAAGTAACGATGACGAGCAAAAGACAAGAAAAACAATTCGAAGCGGTGAAGTTATTGCGAGCATTATAGAGGCCTGTACTAGAGAAGCTGAAAATAATAGTTTGACTATTCCAATTCAAAACAGAACGCGCTGCATTTTACACTGGTGTTTCGGGAAGTAGTGTAAGAAAAATTCAAAGAGAACATAATGATCGCGCATGTTCTACTTCACCTTTAAAATCTCCTGGTAAAAAAAGACCCCGACTATCATACAAAGATAAAATTGACGATGGTGATTCGTCAATTCGACGAACAATAGAGGATTTTTATATCAACTTGAAGAAGGTTCCGACCTGCAAACCCCTACTTCGTGCTGTAAAGAACAAAATAGATTTTCCGTACGGGTATAAAACCTTAAATCGGCTTTTACGATCAAATGGTTTTGTTTGTCGCAAATGCCAAAATAAACGAAAATTGCTCATTGAGAGACCAAACATTTTTCACTGCCGGGTGAAATACCTATCAACTGGAAGGCAATAAACGCTACGACGCAATATTGTGTATCTAGACGAAACCCGGGTAGATAATGATATGACCGTGAACAAATGCTGGCAAAGTCAAAGTGTTGCAGGTGTTGTTCAGGGAGTCCGCTCTAGTAGTCGCTTTATTATAGTTCATGTTAGTTCAGAAGCCGGATTTGTTCCGGGTGCACCTTTAGTTTTTCGCTCGGCACTAACAACTGGAGACTATCACGGACAGAAGAATAGAGACAATTTTGAAAAGTGGTTGCTCCAGAAGCTTCTACCTAACATTCCTCCCAAATCAGTCGTGGTAATGGATAATGCTTCTTATCATTCTCACGTAGAAGATAAAGTGCCAACTAAATACTCTACAAAAGTTCATGTGATATCGTGGCTTAAATCGAACAATCTTGTATGTGATCCAACATGGAGAAAATATCAATTATATGAAGTAATATCAGCCAACAAGCCTAGAGAAAAAAAAGTATAAAATTGATGGTCTTTTACGTAACCTCGGTCATACACCTTTAAGGCTGCCTCCAACCTCAACCCTATTGAACTTGCATGGGTAGGAGTAAAAAAATATATTCGAGATCCCAACACCGGTAAACTTTCAGTTAAAGATTTAAATAAAACAACATTAGAAGCGATTGACTCAATATCGGCTGAAAATTGGAAATCGTATGTTAAACATGTTCGTTCTATTGAAGATAAATACTGGAAAGTAGACTGCAAAATTGAAACGGTTATTGATGATTTACACTGGGATCTTCAAGTAGTGACGACGAAACCTCATCATTTTCAGAGGAAGACAACGATTTAAAAGGAATCGAACCATTAGAATCCCAGCCGTCAACCTCAAAAATGGCTTAGTTTTTTTTTTTTTCATATATTTCGTAAAATTGTTCACAAAGTAGCTGTCAATAAACTGCTTCAAAATAATTAATTTTATGTTGAATACCGGGTGTCAAAAAATATCTAATATTGCAATAAATATTTGAAAAACTTCAAAACTCATATTTTTCCAAAATTAACACATCAATATAGTTATAGTAGGAGAGCCAGCACTGATTCCTGTGACCAAGATTTATCAAAATTTTAACTTATGCAGTTCGACTTTGGGCTATTCGAGTATGCCAAAAGTGACCGTTTGTCTCCGTCTGTCATATTACTTTGTACAGGGGGCGTCATTGTGAAGTACTATACAGGGCTTTTCCTAATTGCTTGCTAATATTAAAAGGGGGCGATTCTTGGACCTTTTTAAGAAAAAAGTTTAATATGAACCTAAAAGTCTTAACTTTGGAGATACAGGGTTTTAAAAAAACATTTTTTTAAAATCCCAATTCTGATGCTATTATAGATAAATAACTGTGTGAAATTTGATACACGTCTTTTATGCATAAAAGGGCATTTTTTATTAACAATCAATATTTGAAATTTCAACCAGTGACATGCATATGTAATTAACCTAGGTAAATCCGTATGCCTCTTAATGCATAGAAGACGTATATCAAATTTCATGCAGTTATCTACAATAGCATCAGAATTGGGATGAAAAAAAATACTTTATTTTTAAACTTTACCATCCTGTATCTCAAAAGTTAAGACTTTTAGGACATAAAAACACCCCCTTTAACATCAGCACGCAATTAGGAAACGCCCTATATAGTACTTCTGAATGACGGCCACTTTTGGCATACCCGAGCAGCCCAAAGTCGAACTGCATAAATTAAAATTTTGATAAATCTCGTTCACTGGATCTGATGCTGGCTGCCTTTGTAAAATCTGGACTTGTAAATCGCGTATCACTATACTGGGTGGTCCAATAATAGTGGATGTAGGCAGTAGCCCCGGAACTGTTAATGACAGAACTCAAGAAAAAATATATTTATAGGTAAATCGATCAAGAAAAATCAAAATTAAATCATTTTAAAACTTGCAACACAATATAGAAGTGTGGTACACGAAAGAAAAAAGACAAATATAGATAAAGGTTCATTAAGTATAGTTACATTTTTTAATTATCTCAAGTGCGTACGGAGGAGGGAGTACCATATTATTTAAAGAACGACGAAAAAAGGAGTACCATATTATTTAAAGAACGACGGGACACCACTGGTTTAAAGAGATTTCTTGGCCGACCTTCTTAAATCGATTGACTCCGCCCGGTTTGCTTTCGTGTCAAGCACTTTACTTCTTCAAATTTCTCGCTAAATTGTTCTATGACATAGAGGTATGATACTTGACCATCCCCGTAACACTTTATTTTAAAAATTCTTTGCTCATTAGATAACATTTTGATAAGAACTATTGTACATTCAATGATTTCATGAAATAATCATAATTATTTTAGAACCTAGTAGGTAGTCTGATTAAAGGTGTGCTTGAGAATATTTACCTGGGATTTTGAAAAGAAATGTAACAAAACTGATAGTCGTAATTTTAAATTTTGTAACGAAATCTTGCATTTCTGCTTGAGGTTTAAACGAGGTATGTTTTTTACGCAAAACAACATTTTTGTATTTTTTATCCCCCTGTAGAAAAAATTAAATTTTTGATAACGCGAACCTCATTTTTTTTCAAGCAAAATCTTTTATCAAAAGTGACTTTTTTTTGTATATTCCAATTGAGACATGTTTAGTCTTACGTAAAATTTTATGCTCTTTGTATAAAAAATTAAATTTTTCATAACGCAAACTTTATTAATTTTTGAAACCAAAACTTTTATGAAGAGTGACTTTGTTTCTTATCTTACAAAATTAGACATTTTTACTCTTAAAAAAAATAACAAATATATAAAAAATTAAAATTTTAATAACGCGAACCTTATTTATTTTTCAAGCAAAAACTTTTATCAGGAGTGACTTTTTTTCGTATCTTCCAATTCTTAGTCCATTAGATCTCTTGTAAGTCCATCCGCGGACATACTGTACAGTGTGTCCAAGATAAGAATGCACAGCATGGTGATCTCGGAAACGGTAAGAGATATAGTGTCGGTTAAATTAGACAAAAGTTGCGTATTTTGATACCCAATAAAATCATGTTTTACTAATTTGAAAATTCTAAGCCGTTCCGGAAATATCCGAGAAAAACCGAAATACTGCGATTTCGTTTTAATTTTCTTTTTAAGCTATTTGAAAAGATATGAAAAAACGGAAAACACTTTTTGGTTCTCACTTTTTAAGCTGTACAAGGTGACGTTAACAAATTTTCATTACAACGTTTCGTTTCGATGGAACCACCATCAACTTCGATTTTTCTTATGGGACGGAAAAAAAGTACACCCAATATTAGATTGCGCTTTCATTGCAAATTCAACGATGTACTACACATATGGCTACTTATGTTTTTATCCAGAAAAATGGCTTTTTAATATATTTCTAGCATTTTATTATAATAGGCCATGAAATCCTAACGATAAAAGGAAAAAAAACAGTAACTTCACCTTGTACAGTTTAAAAAGTGAGAAGTAAAAAGTGTTTTTCGTTTTTTCATATCTTTTCAAATAGCTTCAAAAAAAAATTAAAACGAAATCTCAATATTTCGGTTTTTCTCGGATATTTCCGGAACGGCTTAGAATTTTCAAATTTGTAAAACGGGATTTTGTTGGGCATCAAAATACGCAACTTTTGTCTAATTTAACCGACACTATATCTTTTATCGTTTCCGAGATCCCCATGCTGTGCATCCTTATCTTGGACACACTGTATTCTGCGAGTTGTGCGCAGATGAGAAAATCTTGCACACCATAATTAATTATTTAGGTATTAAAAATGTTAAACAGTATTTAAAAATATTTAAAGATATTTAAAAGTATTTAAAGGCAATTGAAATTATTTAAAATTTATCAAAAGAATTTAATTGGAATAAAAAAACATTAAAAAAAAGAAAACTACTTTTTTATATTTGGTTATAGTTTTAACAATGATTCTCACTTAATTAATCGGGGAATAACCTATCAAATAATAATATTTGTTTTTATAATAACCAAGATGGTACCTAATTTGACGTTTTGAGTCAAAACATATGAAAATAGGTCTTATCAGATTTTTATTTATAAGAAAGACCAATATATTAAATTATAATTTTAAAATATGCCTTAAATTTAAGTATATAACTTTTTTCTATTTTCACAAAAATATTTCTGTTTTTAGTCTCAACTTGCTCGAGCTGTCCCGACATGAGAATAGGTTTTTTAGTAACTATTGAACAAGTTTTTAACACTCAAATCTAATTAAAATGTTATTTGTGCCAAAAAAAACATCAAAAGATATTATTTTTACTCATTAGCTCAATTTCAAAAAATCCAGAAATCATTTTAAAATTCATATTTTCGGAAGCCAGTGAAAAAAAAATCATCTTTAATTTGGTCCAAGAGTTTACAAAAAATTGAAAATATATTCCGAAAAATCCAGAAAAAAATTTTAGCCGACCTTTTTAAAAACCAATTGACTAAGGAACGTCCTCAAGAGTGGAGTTTCGGAAAATCTATAAGTCTGTTTTAAATAATTATTTTTGAAGCCACTGAAAAAAAAGAATTGGTTTAAAATCTCACTAAGTTAAAGACATATTATAAAAAAACACAGTTTACTCTCTTGTCGGAGAAATTTCAAAAAACCCGGAAATAAATTTTTAAATATTAATTTTTAAAAGATATCGATAAAAGAATCGTCATAAAATCTCGTTTAGTTAAAGAGATATTGTAAATAAGGTAAAAACACATTTTATTCCCTTAGGGGTGGTAATTCGAAAAATCCAAAAATTGATTTTAGATAATTATGTTTGAAAGCCACTATAAAAGAAGTTTCCCAATTTCTCCCCTTCTAACCCCTTAGGGGTGGAATTAAAAAAAATCTATTTGTAGAAAATTATTTTTCAAAGCTATGAATGAAATAATTCTAGATTCAGCAGGTATACCGGAAGAAGTAAAAATAAATTTCAACCCGTTTTAGATTCTTATGGAGCGGGTTTGAACTTAAACATTTTATCTTTAATAGTCCACATTTCATCTTTTTTGCAATCCCGTAAGTTACAATCTCATTGAATTCAAGACACATTGTAAAAACCTAAAATACATTTTAGCCCTTTTCAAATTCTTAGGCGCGAATTTAAAAAAATCTTTTATCTGGCTCTACTTCACATGCCAAATTTGAAGGTTTTATTTTTAACGGTACATATTCATTGGAAAAATGCAAAAGTGTATTTTTAGATTATTGCTTTTGAAAGGCATGAACGAGACAAGCGTTTTAAAACCTCATTTACTAAATAAGTATAAACAAATCTCGAACTTTTTCGCCAAATTATCGTTATAATTTAGAACGATTGATAAATGGATTTTAAATTAATTATTTTTGAAAGCCCTTAAGGAAAGAATAGTCTTAAAATCTCATTTAGTTGAAAAGATATTGTAAAAACACATTTCGCTGATTTTCACCCTCTCAAAGAGTTTTAAAAAAATATTTGCTTTCCCTACACTTACGTCACAAACTGAAAATTTTTCGTTTTATTTTTGGCACTCTCATAGATATAGTGGTCGATGAATTTGCTTTATAATATGTATAGATTTGATTAAAACAAGTTTATGTGTTCTCCAAAATTAAAAAAACATATAACATTTTTCATAAAAAAAATCAAATATCTACGCTAATTATTTAATAATTTTATGTCGTCAAGATATATGTCTACGTAACTATATTTTTTCACAATCTGATTGAAATTTTGGCTTAAGTATTCCTAAAATGATTTTCAGAATATTTGAATCCCCTAAAAATTATTAATAATCTACGCCTATTACACCTCAATTATATATTATCTGCTTATATATTATACTCCTACAAAGTGACCATTAATTTTCCCCTATTCAGGGAGACAATACCTCATTTTGTTGCCATTAAAAAATGGTCCCCAAAACATCCCCCATTTTATATTGATGTCTCCATTTTCCATTTATAACCAGTTAAAGCGTATAATACATATAAATTTTCTTAATCTTATTATTTATAATACATTTTTGAGAGAATATTAAAAAAAATTGTAGATTTGCATGTATTTAAATGCAGTCTTTAAAGAAATGATAAATAATAAATATTAATTCAGCATCTCTTGTTTTAAGAAAATGTAACTATTTAATTTTATCTCTGTTTTTTTTTTAGTTTAGTTAACTACATACTTCCTTATACTCTTAAGTGTTTGTGGCACAAAAGATTTTTCGTTTTGTTTGAATAAATATTTATTTTAGGTATTATACGTATAGAAACGTGTCCATGGGCTTTCCTAAATAAGTTGATCTTTTTTTCTTAAAAAAATGTTATAAATATGTTTTTTATAGTACCAACCAATATAAAAGGCAGCAGTATTAGGAAGCTTATTAATACCATCTATTTTTGGTAGATGTATATTTATCTTATAATTATTGTTTCCAACTGATAAAAAAAATATTATAATAATCTATTACTTTATTAAGAGATATAATCTTCAAAGAAAACCATTACTCTCTCTATGCCAAACAATATTAAATTAAATACGAGTTTAGGGTACAAGAGACAAAAATGGATACTCAAGGATATTTAAGGAACTAAACATATGTTGAAATCCAATTAATAATAATAATATTATTAATAATAATAGTAATAAACGTCTTTTATTAATAAATTCAACACTTATGTTACAAAACAATATCAAAAACAAGTAGTTTTGTTCCTCTTCCTTTGTTTTCTTTTTCCTTGTCCAGAAACAAAGGGACCTATTGGAAGCGGACTTAAATCAGCTACAGTCGTGTTAAGCACGCTGTTTGTTTTCTTTGAAGTTGTTGGTTCATCTTCCGTTTGATTTTCAGCACTTTGTTCACTTATTCCTGTTTTATTATTTTCTTTGCTTGTAGTAGGCAGATTGTCATCACTAATGTAAATATTGGTTGTTTCAGATGCTTCATACATATAGTCCGGGAAAATATCTGCGTTTAATGGAAAAATTCCAGTTTTTGCAAAACCGTTAACCGTTGCGGCTTTTCCATATGCTTCATGGAGCAAAGCACTTATTTGAAATTGTGTTATTACCCTTCCCGGATGACTTTTAAGCCACTTGGTAATTTCTTGATCAAAATATGTTTTCAAGGGACCAAAAAAGGATACATCCAAGGGCTGCAGTCCATGCGTATAGTGGGGTGGTAAGCAAAGAAGCACAATTCCATGTTTTTTTGCATAAATAAGTGCATCCAAGTACTTATGGCTTGAATGGCCATCCACAATCAAAAGAACTTTTTCTGTAGGTGAGGCTTTCGCATATTTTTGAAAGTGATTTAACCACTGTACAAATACTGGTCCCGTCATCCATCCTGATTCCTGAGCAATGCCAATTGCTCGGGGTGGGGCGTAATCCAACAACTCATTTTTCATGTTTTTACGTGCAAATATTAGGGCAGGTGGAATGTAACTGCCATTAGTATACATGCAGCAAACTAAGATAACATGCGATCCTCTTTCGGCGCTAGTAATGGCACCAACTTGCTTCCTGCCAGAAGTTGCAAACACTTTTTGAGGACCCTGTACGGTAGAAACAGCAGACTCGTCAACATTATATATCCTCATGTAGTCGATATTTTCGTTCTTGATAATATCCTCTAGAAGAGTGAAAAACTGGGCAACTTGTGGCCTATTAAAAGCTTGTGCTCTTGCCGCAGATATTGCCTCTGGCTTGCGTAAGGAAATATCAGGATTTCTTCTTCTAAACTCTCGTAACCAATCTTTGCCAGCGCTCTTCTTTTTGTCATTAAAGGTGTGCTGAATCCCATTTTTAACAGCTAATTAAAACCTCCTTTCTTCTTAACCCAAAAAATCTAGATTCCACTTACTTCAGGTGTTCAACTAACTCCCGTTCTACATTCTCCGAGAAAATTGATTTAAATCGCCCAAGCCGTTTTTCTCCTGCTTTTATAGACTTATTTTTGTTTTGAGCATGTCTTCTAAGTGTCGCTTGAGGGAGACCATACACTTTAGATGCCCTAAGCCATCCCATTTCATTATTCGCAACAGCTTCTATAGCCCTTTCCATCGAAGCTGAGGACCATGATTGCCTGTTCGTTTTTTTAATGTAGACACGTGGCATTGTTCTGCAAATAAAAAATTAAATAACATATTAAAAAAATAAATCGGGTAAAATGACGTACTATGCCATTTTAGCCACCTGTGCTAGGCTATGCGATTTTACCCGACTATAACACAATTTATAAAACTTGTTTTTTTGTAAACAAACTAAATATTTTAAATATTATAAAAGATGTAATTTACTGGGCAGACATCAGTAAGACATAATTTAAATTAGCCAACTTACCTTGTGAGCTGTGATGATTAAAAACACGCAACTTTTGTGCTTTGTTTAAAAAACTTTCCCGATCCAAAAATAAATTGAGAGCAACGAACCATCTCTTAGCTTGCTAAACGTATACTAAACGTTCTGAAGCGCTAATAAGTAACACGGCGAACTTCGTTACGATTGTTTAGATCGGAAGAGTTCGCGACAAGTCGGAAAAACACTGCTATGTCATTTGACCCCACTATGTCATTTTGTACACCCTTCCCCTACATAATATAATTTACCAGAACGACGAAGTTTCGTTATATAAGGGTGTGAAAAAGCAAAATAACATTTTTCAAATACTGTTTCTTCAAGACAAGTAAGTTCATTTGGTAAAGAGTTGTAAAGTTTAATAGCATTGTAAGTAAATGACCTCTGAAACACGGCAGTCTGGTGACGGGGTACTGTTATCTTATTGATAGATCTGACATTTCTTAAATGAACATTTACACGAGATATAAACTTGTTTCTTATAGACAAAGGTAATACAGGGTTTTTTAAGATCTTCATGGCAAAATTACCCAAGTGAAGTGTTCGGCGTTACTCCATTTTCAACCAATTCAGCTCCTTAAATGTATGAGAGATATGGTCATATTTTCTTAGATCCAAAATAAGACGTGAACAGGTATTTTGAACTTTCTGAATTCGACTTTTGTCCGTTGAATCAAGACAGGGTCCATACACAAAATCACAGTTGTTAAAATTAGATAGAACAAGTTATTCACAAAGCATTTTGCGTAAAGAGAAATCAAGTATATGTATACTATTATATAATATTTTTAAAGATAAGTATGACTTCTGAATTAGAGATTTAATATATTCCTTAAAACGCAATTCAGTATCTAATATAATACCCAGGTTTTTGGCAGAGTTAACCATTGGAAGCCTGACTCCATCGAGACAAATATTTAGATTCTCATTCAAAAACTGCTTATTTTTTTTGGTCCGAAAATCATTAGCGAAGCTTTCAAATGATTTTAATTTAAGTTGTGCTCCAAAGAAAGTTGTTTTAATAAGTTTAAATCTTCATTTATTAAATTGGATGCATCTTCGTAATCAGAATGTTTAAAGTGAAAATATATTTGTGTATCATCAGCGTAGGCTTGAACTTTACAGTGTTTCAATGAACACAAAATATCAGCTGTAAATGTATTGAAAGGTATTAAGAAGGTATCAGAAGGTATTTAAAGAAAATAAAGCATATTTAAAAGAGTAAATAAGTATTTAATAGTATTTAAAATGTACTTAAGAGGAAGGTGTACACCATATTGAGAGATTTGTGCGCCTCTTGGTATATTGTCTTTCAAACATTTTTATTGGGCGCCGTTTTTTTCCATCAAATTAGTTTCGTACCAGTATTTTACCAGTCTCTACCAATGCTACACTTGATTTGTTGCGCATAAAATAATTTGTATACGCAGATTTTTACACTCATTTTTTTTCTTAAATCAATAAACCGCTATTTTATTCCATCATGTTGAATTCGTACCAAAATTTTAACAGTTTATCCCTACAGCATATTCAATTTTTATAAAAAGTGTAGTGAATTAAGTAAGAAAACATTTTTACATTAATTTTTAAACAATTTATTCCATTTTATTCCGCCATCTTGAATTCGTACCAGAATTTTACCAATTCTTTCCTACACTTCACACTTAATTCTTGCGGACAAAGAGGGAAGTAAAAATTTTATAGGGAAGGGTATAAAATTTCGAGAAATTTGATAGTGCTTGAAATAAGAAAAGGGCAAGAAAGTTTGTTGAAAATAAGATAAATTCATCCAAAAAATATGTGAAAAACTTAAATCTTTATTCTCTTAGAAGAAATGAGATTAATAAAAATATATTTGTTCCGTTACTAATATTTTATCAAATAAACTAGAAATTGCTTTTTGTATTTATTTTTTATTCTTATATTATTTTAATTCCAAAACATTTTAAAATGGCATTTTAGTTTTTATTTGGAATTAAAATGCCGCATTAGTCCTTCCAAAAAGCGACTAATATATATACTTGCAAAGTATTTCTAATTATCAAAAAATCTATAAAAATTTGAAGAGCAACCCAAAGCATCAAAATATTTAACAGATGTGAGTCATTTAATTCATTAATAAAATTATATAATACATTAATAATCACATATTCTTACTTCATCTATTACAAAATCTTATTTTGTCTGGAGCACATTTATAACCACAATTTGCTCTATATCCCTGGTCGTTGCATTTCAATTTGAACTGCGTAGAGAAAAATAAATATTCCTAAAATTAACACATAAAACTTGTGTTGCGATTATAATTGTTTTACTAATTATTCATGCTTCAAATAATTTAACAGTGTATATAGAGTCTATTTAATGTCTAATTATCTAAAACATCTAATTTATACAGCTTACGTTAGCGTAAAACAGTTTTGCACAATTCTTTTATAAAGTTGTGTAAATTTGGGTTAATATTATGCCTATAATTGTCAAGTGTTTAAAAATGTTAAACAATAGGAGGAGAACTACTCCAAGTATTTAAAATATGTGAATAAATTATTTTATTAATAATATTGAATTATATATTAATAGTCACACATTCTTACCTCATCAATTACAGCATTTAACTCTGTCTGGAGCATGTTTACAACCACAATTGCACAATTTATTGATAATTATGTCGCTGCTGGTCTTTGCATTTTTATTTTTAATTGAACTGCTCCTAGAAAAAATAAATAATTGTTAATACACTAAACCATCTGTCTTGTGACTTTCATTACTTTACTAAATGAATCCTTTATATTATTTTGCAGTGTATGCTAAAAGTCTTATTCAATTTTGGTTATTAAGAAAGGTATTATAGTATTATTTTTCACATATTCGTATCTAATTTAAACATATTATATTAGCTTAAAACGTTTTTATATAATTCTATTATAAAGCTAGCTTTGGGTTAATATTATACCTATACTTGTCAGGTGTTGATAAATATTAAAGAAATAGCAGGAGGGCGACCCAAAAAATGATATTGAATGATATATTAATAACTCCACATTCTCACTTTTCGATATTACAAAAATAGTCAAGCTTTGTTGTTTTGTTATTTCGTCGACGTATTTTGTAATTTGTTACAAATGCATGGAATATTACTGAATAATTAAAACCTATTACTTTAATATCGATGTAAATATATACAGTTTCACTAAAAATTATACACTTTGTAATAGTGTTTTTTTCGTTCTTGATATTATTTTTATATTTTTTTCTTTTAATAGCTCAGTGCCCAAAGAAAAAAACACAGTGAAAAATCCGAATCCAACTGCTTCGTTAAACAATTTAAGTCACGTCGGAATTAATTTTTCGTAGACAATTTTGGATCCTTTTAGTTTGTTTCTGTTTGTTGTGTAACGTCCCTTTACTCGTTTTTTCATTCACCCAATCAGAAATATCTGTTTCAAATTAAAACTTTAGTATCATTTAGTCATAGAATATCCTGCTTGAGGATTGAACTTCTATGGATTCACAGATGGCGCCACGGAATTTTTCCTTTAAAATGCTTTTCCTAAATATTTTGAATTTTAGAAATAGCTAATAATGATTTCACATATATGTTTTGTCTTTGTAGAATTTCGAGTGTTATATGTCAATTAGTAAAACAGTGATCCCTACTGTCTTACAGGAACCGCAGTGTTTTTCCTTTAAATATATATTAATTCTTATTACAGCATTTAACTTTTGTCTGAATTGAACTATCTATTTATTTATTTATTTCATTCCAGTGTGACACTATTTTATAACTTTGATAAATTTAGCATTAATTATTAAATGCAAAAAAAAATATACTGTCTTTTCAAACATTTTTGTGGACCCGATTTTGTTTCAACATATAGGATTCCTACCAATATTTTACCAGTTATTATCTGTACCACATTTGATTTTTGGGCACAATAATATTAATTTAAAATAATTTAAAATAAATTCAATAAGTAGTTTTTACAGTGATTTTGTTAGGTCATGTTGAATTCGTACCAGTTTATCCTAGGAAAATTAAATATGATAATTAATAAGCCAAATGAATAAGGCGATTTTTTACGTTGATTTTTTAAACATTTTATTTGGCAGCCATTGTGTTCCGCTATCTTGAATTCATAACACAACTTTACCATTTTATCTCTATGTCATACTAAATGCTTGCACAAAATTTGAAATTAGTTTAATAAATAGTTTTTTCGGGCGGATTTTTTAAATATTTTTTTAGACCGCCATTCTGTTTTGCTATCTTATACTCATACCAAAATGTTACCAGTTCGTTCTGATGTAACACATGATTTTTGTGCAAAATTTGAGGTAAATTGGATAATTAGTTTTTTTTAGTCACAATTTTTTTAACGTTTCACTAGGCCGCCATCTTGATCCGGCATATTGAATTTTTACCAAAATACTACCACGCCATTACCATATGACCTTAATTTCTGACTAAAATTTAAAGTCAATCTGATAAGTAGTTTTTAAGCTATGCCGCGAACTGACAGACAGACAGACAAATTGATAGAGAGATAGAGAGGGTGAGTTTATTCAGATTACATAAATTTTATTTAGCCGCCTTTTGTTTCGCCATCTTGAATTAGTACTGCAGTTTTACTAGTTAATTTCTATATTACAATTAGTTATGGCACACAATTTGAAATCAGTTCATTAAGTAGTTTTTTTCAGAATAAATTTTTAAATATTTTATTAATCCGCCATTTTGTCCCTCCATATTGTATTCGTACCAAAATTTTACCAGTTGATTCCTACGTAATACTTGATTTTTGTACAAAATTTAAGATAAATTGGAGAATAACTTTTATTAGTAAGGACTAGGCCACAATCTTGTTCCGGTATACTGGATTTTTACCAAAATATTAACAGGCCATCCCCATATAAGCCTGACAGACAGACAGACGGACTGGCGGAATTAACAAAACATATTTTTTTGAGTCTAGGGATGCTAAAACGCGAAGGTATGCAAAGCCTAAGGGGCTGATTTTTTGAAATTACAAAAAATAATTTGGCCGACATTTTGTTTCGCCATCTTGGATTCATACCAAAGTCTTACCTGTTGATTCCTACTTTATACTAGGTTTTTGTGCAAAATATGAGATACATTGGATGAGAACTTTTATAGTAATAAATTTTTTAACATTTCATTAAGCCGCCATTTTGTTTTGCCATATTGGATTTTTACCAAAATGTTACCATGTCATCCCCATATGACACCTAATATTTGACCAAAATTTGAAGGCAAGCGGGTAAGTAGTGTTTTAGGTGTGAGACAGCCCGACAGACAGAGAGACAGACCGACAGACCGACGGCATTGAGAAAACATATTTTTCGTTATCTAGGAACCCTAAAACGTGAAGATCTAAGGGTGATTTTTTCACGATTACAATAGTTCTCCTTTACGAGGTAACAAGTATAGTATCTATGCATAAGACGTCACGTGACTGTATATAACTACAAAAATGTCCAAAAGTGCTCTAGGATGTAGTAGAAAGTCCACATTATCATAATTATTCATGAGTCTGGTAAGTGGCAAGCTCTGAGCATGTCCGATGCTAACCCTAGTGTTTAAGAGCAAATTATGATGCTTGAAACTTCTGATTGAAGCACACAAACTTATTTTTTGCGGCATATCATGTGAATCAATCATATTATTTAACAACTTAAAAATAAAACACATATCTAAACATTTTCTCTTAATTTCTAATGAATTCAAGCCAAAATACTTTTTTAGCTGTGCAATGTTGAGATGCGTTCCCTTTACTCCCCATCTATACCGAAGATATGTCAAAAACTTGTTTTGCATAGATTCGATAGGGGCAAATGGTAGAACTATACTCCAATACTGATTTTACAAGGGAATTAAAGAGCGTCAACATACAGTCCAAACTCTGAAGATCCCTTGACCTTCTAGTGATCAGTCCTAACATACGGTTAGCTCTATTGATCATACATTGATAATGACCAACAAAGCAAAGCCCAGTCTCCAAATGAAAGCCCAGATCTGTAACCACGTTCATTTCTGGTAAACCTATCTGATCTATTCTATATCTTTTCTATTTACTTAGTCAGGTAAATTAAATATGATACATTTTGTATAATATGTAACTACTATGTTCAGAATAAAAGTGCTGTGTAAAGCCAATTTAACTATTTGTTACGGTCTTACGGTCTTTTTTTTTGAAAACGATTGGTTACAACTTTTTAAAATTGCATCCTAATTAGAGGTAACAATTGCCTCTATACAATGTAGAGAAAATACCTGATTATAAATTTATACCACAAATCATGCGGTTTGCTAATTATTGGTTGTCATTTTATATTCAGCAGTAAAATTAAATCCATCTAAATTAGTGAGTGACATTAATTAACTAAATTTTGCAGGAAATTAATAACTTGCTCTGTACGAAATAGCATACATTAATAAACTATCTCTGGACGTAATTACGAAACAAAAGCGCTTTGATGAAAATTTGCTCCTTGTCAGTTTGCTGCGGTATGTGACAAACAATCGATTGTCACTGTAAGGTTGTTGGCCATTCTGAAACTTCATACCAGTTATTTAATGTTAGAGATAATATTTAAAATTCGCGTTTATTTATGTAATAAAAAAAATGTTTGTTTGTCAACTCAGAAATACGTATACTGAACAGCATACGTTGCCGATTTCAACAAATCGTTACAACATTTTTAATAGCCTATTTTAGATTTTTACTTCCCTCATAAAAGGGTACTTCCCTTTGTAATCGTGAAAAAATCACCCTCTGAGATTTTTTTCAGATCTTTACGTTTCAGGCAGTGACGTAGCTACAATGGTTCCGAGGGTTCGGTTTAACCAGGCCTGCGACCTCAAAGGGCTCGCGGCTGGCCGCGTTCGGTCTGACAAAAACATAAAACAAATATTCCCATGTTCTTTTTTAATTTTATTGTTCGTTGTGAGATATTTACTTATAAACAGTGGATTTGGAAATAATATTTATTAATTAAAAAATTAATAAATATAGCAAATAATAATAAACAAAAACCATACATTCAGGCCCCAAGACCCAGAAACCTTAGACAGCGTTTTTTATTCAGAACTTAATCAGAAATTGGCTTCGTATTTTTCTAGAAATAAACATACATATAATAATTTAAGCCTCGGCGTTAGTTGTACAGACAGCTTACGTAAGTATTAAAAATATTTGGATTAATTCGAGGATTAATTTTTGTACATATTTCAACATTTATATGGCATTAATCATGAATTTATAGTAATAGCTCAGTAAATATGCATACATTATTAGACCAACGACCATCAGTAATAATAATAATAATCAAAGTGGTATGCCTGAAAATAATCGCAGATTTATTGCCACACTTGCAAATAGTAATATCTGGCAACTGCGCCAATCGCGTGCCGCGCCCGCGGAATCACCGGAGTATTTTGGTTCCACAGTAATCCACAAGTCAACGGTTTTTCATTTTAAAGTGTTAGTATAACGACTTAGTGATTTGATTAGCATATTAACACTTGGAAATTTTAAAATGAATTCCAGATACAAATATCTATCAGGTGCAAATAAACGAAAGAGAAAAGCCGAACGAAAATACAAAAAACGAAAACTTTCAAAAATTGATTTAAGTTTAAGTAGTTCCACACCAACTAATCCTGTTATTAGTAATATTGATCAATCTGATCGGATTGCAATAAAGTTTATAGAATATTTGCACAGTAGTTTGTAAAAACAACAGATAAACTCAGATACCTCTGAAAAGAACTTTACAAATACGAAAGAATATGTGACATTGTGTTATTATTAAACATTTTCCAGGTGAGAATATTTCTGAGGACGACTCTTAAAAGTAACTTGGAGGGCTTCGACACAGTGCTTCTGCTTATTTAACAATCTAGAATTTTAAATTGCATAGACACAGTATTGAAACTCTTAGAAAATGAGCAGCAAGATATCCAAAACTCTAGCAAACTTTTTGAAAATGTATTAAATGACATGTAAACTTCGGAATGAATTTTTAGATATAAAAAAAGAAGCCAATATTACGGCAAGTAAATGGAATATAATGCCAGAATTTCACCAAAAACGTATTTGCAAACGCAAACGTTTTTTTGATGAACTTGCAAACGACCTTGTTTTTGAAACTGCTGAAGATATTTTTAGAGTTGAAGTTTTTATAAGACCCTGGCTATTATTATCTGCCAGTTACAAAGTAGGATAATCAGTTTACATCAAAAAGCCACTAACTTCAATATTTTGGATACACAAGTTCTATTAAATTCTACTGATACAGTAATATATCAAATGGCGGAAAACATTCGTAAAATATATGAAGGTGATATTTCAGATATGCTTTCCTATCAATTATTAGCTTTTCGAAAATGTTTTTCTGACGAACTTAAAAATCTTAAGTCAGTAAAAGATTTTCTAAAATGTATTATGATTTACAATTACACATCCAGTAGGAGCTTTACCGAAATAATCGCACTATGTTTTCTATATCTTACAATTCCTGTGACTGTTGCATCGACAAATTGGTCGTTCTCAAAACTAAAATTAATGAAAACATATTTAAGGAACTCCATGAGTTAAAATCGATTATAGTCTTTGAAAATGCCTCCATTGAAAATACAGTGGCCCATTCTATAGATTTACAGGGAATTATTTCAACATTTGCCGCTGCTAAATCTAGAAACGTAGCTTTTTAATAAACATACATTAATATATTTACTTATAGTTTAAATTTAAGTATTATTTTTAATATAATCATTATTGTACAGCAAAAATGTTTTCACTAAACTTGAATTTTTAATTGAAGTTCTACTCTTTGGTTTTTCGATTTAAGAAAACCGTTTTGTAATTAAAATTTGAAAATGTTTTGTTATTTTTAAAGGATTTCGACGCAGGGCCATTATATTTATGAAAACATCAGCAAAAACTTTCCCAATTTGTGCCAGCCTTATCTTAAACGCGCCATCAGTCCTTTCACGGAATTTCCTTCCGGCTTTTTACAGAGAATCTAAGTTTGCTTTAAGCAGGATTTAACAAAGTTACAACAGAGAGAGGCTACTATCGTTTGCGTTATCCTTTTGTGTATCATACTTTTTGATTATTATTTATTACAATGAATATTTAGATCCTTGACGTAAAAACACGGAATTAACCATTTATGTTTGATTTATATCCGATAGTAAAATTCAACGTCAACGATATTAAAATAGAGACAATAATTGAACTAAATTGAGCTCTACATAGATTAAGGTATATTTATTTCTCACTATTTTCCTACATACATGTTTTTATTAAACTTCAAATTCCAAAAATCTATCTAGTTATACCCATTATGTTTTTATATTAAAAAATTTTTTTCTTAATTCACTTCAATCTACTCAGTCAGATTCCAGTGATTTCACCGGAAATAAACCTTTTAAAGCTACATTATCCGTGATGGTGTTAAATCTAATAATATCATCCAGCGTACACGCATTTGAGAAATAATATTTGGTTTAAAAATGGTGTAAGTGTTCTTACAAACTCTAACATAATTTGGTTAGGGTAAGAAATTACCCTTAGTTGAATGAATATTCCAGACAGCTTCCAAATCATAAATCTAGTAAAGGGATCTACTCTATCTACTGTTAGTTAATACATGAAGTCAGTAATGCATGGTAATTTTAAAATTAAAGACAATGAGGTAATAGGTATATAGTAACACAAATTAGGGCTTCGAGAGACCACAAGACTAATCTTGATCTTTTCCTGGTCTTGGTATCAAGAACAACCCGAAGACCTGTAAATCATCTCAAGACCAATACCAATACTTGACTCTCGAGACGAAAACTAATACCAAGACCAAGACTGCAAGACTGAGTCTCGAGACTCTTTTCCTGGTCTTGGTCTTGAAACTGAAATTAGAAACATCTTGTACTATCCTCACCAAAAGTACCTGGGACAAAAATTATTTATCAAAAGTTTAAAATTATAATGGTCCCATTTAATCGAAAATGCATAGCTTAATAAATATTTGACACTAAAAATTACGTATATTAGTCCAAGACCTATTATGATGATGTCCCACTTGCTTTTGCTGTCGATGGTGGGAACTTGTACTAAAAATCATAATTACATAAATACTCATAAGAAATAAATATAATTTTGTATATTTATAATCCCGAAACAACTATTGCTTGGGAAGTCCAGCTGGCCAAGAAACTGAGGATATTTTTTAAGCATTCATAGTGAAACTACTGAAATCGGGAAGAAAAACGTATATGAGACATTTTTTTATGAGCTGAGTTTTGTTTTGGTTTTGACCCACAAGATCAAGAGCATGACCGCATGTATTTTTCAGGACCAAGGTCTTGGTCTTGGGAAGACCCAATAAAAATCGGCAAAATGGAACTTTTTTCGTTATGAATGTTTCCTTTTATTAGGAACAGTAAAGTGTGGCTCAATTTAGTTTCGCACATAGTCAATAGTCGTTTAGTAACACATATATACCGTCTTTTCAAATATTTTTATTGGGGGTCATTTTGTTCTTTTTATGTGGTCATTCGTAAAAATATTTTACCAGTTTCTACCTATGCTAGACTACCATTTTGTTCCGTCATGTCGAATTCGTACCAGTTTAACCATATACCACATTTATTTTTCCGCAAAATTTGAAGTCAATTAAATAAGATGTTTTCTTTAAGTTGATTTTTAAATATTTTATTTGGCTGCCATTTTATCCCGGCATCTTAAATTCGTACCACAATCTTACCAGTTTACCTCTGTATCACTTGCTCAATGCTTGCATACAATTTAAAATTAATTTAATAATTAATTTTTCAGCCTTATTTTTAAACATTTTATTATGCCACCATTTTCTTGTGCTACCTTGGATTCGTACCAAAATGTTACAAGTTCATTTATATGTAACACTTGATTTTTGTGCAAAATTTGAAATAAATTGTATAATTAGATTTTTAGTAACAATTTTTTTAACATTTCACTAAGACGCCATTTTGTTCCGCCATATTGGACTTTTTCAAGATATTACTAGGTCATCCCGATATGACCTTTAATTTTTGTTAAAATTTGAAATCTATCGCGTAAGCAGACCCTCGCCTAGCTAAACTTAGCTCCTTCGTCAAACCGGAGGGCCTTTTCTGGTTTACAGACGACTCTATAATGGAGGAGGGATATCGTGCGGGAATCTATAGCGAGAGACCTTAGGCATGAATTAGTCTTTCTCTTGGACGGTATGTGACTGTATTTGAGGCCGAGTTTACAGCAATCTGGGACTGCGTATAGGAAAACCTTTCCAGAGGTTATCATGACAAGCATATCTATATATGCTCTAATATACAGTCGCGATGTTGTTAAAGCCGCAATTAAGGCTCTATCGAGCATTGAGGGTGGTGAGGGAGCGAATCAGCTGGCTCGGGAAGGCAGCAACACTGCTTTTATTGGGCTGGAACTTGATGTTAAAATTGCTCCTTCAGCTGTCAAGGCTAGGTTTAAGAATCGCACTGTCGAAGAATTCCATGCTGACTAGCACCAGCTAGCAGGACTCGGACAGTCTAAGGTCTTCATATCAGGCCCTTTTAGCCATTCTGAGACTAATAGAACTAAACAGAGGCCAACTTAGAACCGTTACTAGTGAAATATTATCTGCATAAGAATTGATTTAGCAAGGATCCATACTGCAGGTTTTGTGCTGAGGTAGATAAAACTATCGAGCATCTGGTCGGTCAATGTAATGCCTTAGTCAACGCCCGACGGCGCTTTGCTTGGGTGACATCTATGTGAAAATGCTTCACCTGGAAGGGTTATAAAAAAGAGGCACCTTCCGTGATTTTTTCAGATTTTTACGTGTCAGTGTCCACGGATGCCGAAAAACATGTTTTCTCAGTTCCGTTGGTCTGTTTGTCTGTCGGTCTGCGGTCTGTGTGTTCGCAGCATAACTAAAAAACTACTTAAATGACTTCAAATTTTGGTCAGAAATTAATGGTAATATAAGGATAATCTGGTAACATTTTGGAAATAATCCAATATGGCAAAACAAAATGGTGACCTAGAGAAATCTTAAAGCAATTATTACTAAAAACCTGCTTATCCAATTGATCTCAAATGTTACACAAAAATCAAGTATTGTATAGGAATTAACTAGTAAAATTTTGGCACGAATCGAAGATAGCGGAACAAAATGTCGGCTTAATAAAATATTTAAAAATTCAGCCTGAAAAACTATTTAATGGACTGTTTTGAAATTGTGTGCCATAACTAATTGTGATATAGAGATTATTTATGATGGTAAAGTTGTGGAATGACTTCAAGATGGTGGAACAGAATGACGGCCAAATAATTTTTACTTCCCTTGTAAAAGGGAAGTATTGTAAAATCACCCTTCGAGATGTTTTCAGATCTTTACGTTTCAAGGTTCCTAGAAAAACATGTCTTGTCAATGCCGTCGGTCTGTCTATCTGTCGGTCTGTTCGCGGCATAGCTAAAGAATTATTTAGCTTACTGACTATTGAAAATTAAGGGTCATATTGGAATAACTTGGTAACATTTTAGTAAAAATCCAATATGGCAAAACAAAATGGCGGTCTAGTGAAATATTAAATCCATTATTACTAAATAACTACTTATCCAGTTTATATAAAATTTGTTGGTACGCATCCAGGATAGTGGCATAATAAAACATTTAAAAATTCAGTCTGGAACACAACTTAATAGACTGATTTTAAATTGTGTGCTATAACTAATTGTGGCATAGAGATAAAGTACTAACTCAAGATGGGGGAACAAAATGGTGTCCCAATAAAATATTTGTAACCGTGAAGAAATCACCCTTTCAGGTTTTTACATGTTTTCACGTTTTAACGTCCCCAGATAAATATTGAAAAAATATTTTTGTCAGTTCGCGCTTGAAAACTATACTCATCAGAGTGAGTTCAAATTTTAGTCAAAAATTAAAGTCATATAAGGATGACCTGACAATATTTTGGTAAAAATTAACGGTTCGCGAGACCACGAGACTAGTCTCGGTCTCAAATCGAGAGACCGAGACTTGAAAAAGTATTACGAGACCGAGACCGAGACTTGGTGTTCGAGACCGAGAACCGATACCGAGACTTACCTATCGAGACTCTCGGTCTCGATCTCAAAGTGAAGTAGCAAAACAACTAATGTTCGTAAATTATTAGTTTTGACAAAATAATTCAAAAAATATATGTTTGGGGGCAAATTAATGGATGTAAAAAATAATTTTTCTATAATCAATTATATTATACTAGCATTGTATATATTCTTATAACAATGGTACTAGTGAAATAGTAATTTAAAAAACGATATAAATAACCATAAAAAGAGAATTTTCCAAATTTAGAAATTCTAGTAGCGAAATTGCACTTTACATGTCGAAAACCGTAAATTGCTACCCTGTTCTTAAAGACAGACACTTTATCACAACTATACTATATAGGATTTTGATATTGTGATCTTTATAAAGTTATAGTCGGTTTTTATGTTTAATTATTGAAAGTAACTTAGATCTAAAAATTTTTAGTTTTTTGGTTCAATAATTAATAACTAATAGACTGTAGCAACTAAAAACATTGCAATATCATATTCTTATATAGTATAGATACGGTAAAGACTCCAACAGACGAAGTAATTGCGGTGATTTTTGTTTAAAAAATTTCCGACTCAAAATAAACAAAAAATTGTTAAAAAAAAATCAGTGAAAATTTTTCTTAACATTTTCTTCATTAATCGCTTCAATAGCTTGCTAAGAAAAGACAAGATTTTCAACAAACAAAACACAAAGTAGAATTTGGCTTAGGATTTTAAATAAATGATCAATAAAGCTAATTCAACTATAACGCTTAAAAAATAGGGAACTGTCCTAATAACAAAGTAAAAATTTAACTTTCCAAACATACATTATAAGCATATTTTTAGATTTTATTTCAACATATATAATAAACCTAAAAATATTATTTTCAAGTTATTTTTATACCATGAATGAATACATAATAAGAATTTGTTTGAGGTTTCATTTAACATGCTTCTTAGTTTTCTAGTAATTAACCCTGCTTGTGAAAATAAACGCTCTACTGCAACTAAGGCCGCCTGTATAGACAAAAGATCTTTTGCCATTTCGGCTAAATTTGGAAATTGTTTATCGCGTGATTTTCACCATTCTAAAATATCTGTACCCTTTGGAGCCTTTATCTCGCTTTAATCGTAATAATTCTTTTATTTCTTTTCTCCAATTTTAGGAATCACTTTTTTTTTAAATAGTGATGTATAATCGATGTCATAGTTATCATCGCTTGAGGAACTTGATATTACTGGTTATTCAGCAGGCACAATATAATATTTATCCCTGTACATTTTCTCAAAAAAGGCTATAGATTGATCGTTCAGGCGAAAAATTGAACAAGTAGATATTTGTTTAATAAATAAATTTACTTTTAAAATCTACTAAACTTTTAAAATTTATAGTTAATTTACCAAATAACAAAAATAGTTGATTCACAAGTAGTATTATGAACCATAGCCGCCATTGTGCAAGCACAACGTGCAGACCCCTAAGAACGGTCCTGGTTAAGAAAGCAAATACGCATCAAAGTAATAAAAGTTTGGTTCAAAATAGCAAAGTTTACAGAATACCTAAGGGTGCTTTACTTGGCCATCGATCGTTTTGTACCTATTGAATTATAAGGTCTGTCCCGAGAATGCCTAGCACGTTGCTTGCATGAGTTCGGCAGCATTATACAGTGTGTCCTTATTTTGTGTTTAATTAATCTTGTTCCATTTGCATATCCTTCGAAATGTCAAATAATTGTTGTTCTGTGGATGGTTGTTTAAGTAACTCTAGTGATGTGTGGCATTTTTATTGATGTCCAAAGAACAAAGGATATGTGACAACTATTTTGATATACCTACTATTGTCATTATATCTTCTTTTACTAATTCCATCTGTTGGCAACATCATTTCGAATTATAGATTTTTGGAATAATTTTTTATATAAATATACCTACATTTTTTCTACTTTACTGAAATGTTCAAACATTGCAAAGCATCGAGACCGAGACCGAGACCGTAAACATTTTCCGAGACCGAGACTGATTCAGTCTCGGTCTCGGTCTCGCGAACCCCTAGTAAAAATCCGATATGTCGGAATAAGATGGAGGTCTAGTATAACGTAAAAAAATTTATAACTGAAAAACTAATTACCCGATTTCCTCAAATTTTGCACGAAAATCAAGTGTTACATAGGTATGAACTAGTAATATTTTGATATGGATGACAGGACAGGTAGCCTGACAAAATATTTAAAAACTCGGCCTGAAAAAAACTACTCATTAGATTAATTTCAAATTTTGTGCAAGCATTAAGTGTGACATAAAGATAAACTGGTCAAGTTGTAGTACGAATTCAGGATGGAGGAACAAAATGGCTGTCAAATAATTAAAAACAAAATCAACGTAAAAGAAGTCTTATTCAATTGAATTTAGCAGAAAAATTAAATGTGATATTGAGATATACTGATATAAATTCAAGTGTGATGTACGTAGAGCTAGTAAAATGCTGGTAGGAATCCAATATGATGGGACAAAATGGCACCCAATAAAAATGTTTGGAAAGATATTATATATGTGTCACTAAATTACTATATACTGAAGTAAATTGGGTCACACTTCACTATTCCTAATAAAAATAAAGGGTACAGGAAATATACCGTTTTTATCCATCAAATAGCTCAACTACGGGAAAATATTACCTATAAGTTATTTATAATTCATTTTTTATGCCTGAAAATAACATAACATAATAAATTTTATTGATTGATTTATGTGGTTTAACCATATATTTTGTAAATTCGAACAAAACATTTTTTAAAATGCAAATATGTTGAAACGTAATAAAAGCCAGGACCGTTTTATTACGTACAAACATTGAAGCATACGGCACTAGTATATCATTTTAAATTGACGGCAAGAAATTAAGGAACGTTGCCATATTTCTCTTGACAATATATACGGTCCCATTTCTGGCGATGCGATCATTAGAATACCTCAATAAAAAAGCCTTATGTTAATATCACACATTATTCAAAGGCAATCGTAATATGTTCTCAGCCAAAATCCCAATTATTAAATTACTAGCGGTAGACGAAATTAACTTTAGCACTGTTTTTGATGTTTCTTAAAACAATCTCTTAATTAAATTACTAAAATAATTTTAAAACAGATAAATGAAATTGGTAAATATAAATTGGTACTTGCGTCAAAATAATTTTTAAAAGTCTACAGCTTATATTAGCCTAACTATTTTATAAATTAATTCAACTTATCAACCTGAAATTAAATTAGTTTATAGTCTATACATTTTATTTTCTGAGGTAAAAATTTTATTTTTTACTTTTAGTCCTTTTATAATTTTTTAGTAATTTTATAATTTTTTTCCTGGCATTTCCAGAAAGTGAGTGTACTGAATTTTTGTAGGTGTTAAAATGTTTTATTTGAACACGAAAATTACGTGATACTCTAGTACATAATGTTAGCTATTTTTCGTCATTCCTATCTATGCAGGAGGTGGTGCAGGGTATCAATTTTTTGATGCCTTCCTCGAAGTAGTTTCCCGCCAACCCCTTCGTCCACTTCTCCACCTCCTCCTTTACCTCCTCGTCGGTTTGTAACCTTTTTCCACCCATGTGCAGATTCAGGGAGGTAAAGAGATAGTAATCTGAAGGTGCTATATCAGGGGAATGCGCGGGATGGTTCAGAACATCCCATTTAAACGAGGCGAGTCGTTCCTTCGTGGCGTTGGTCGTGTGTGGTCTGGCATTGTCGTGCAGCAGGCAGACTCCTTTTGTCAGCGTGCCTCTCCTCTTGTTCTGAATCGCAATCCGCATTTTTTTTAGGGTTTCACAGTATCTTGCAGAGTTGATGGTCTCCCCTTGAGGCAGATATTCGATTAAAAGTATGGCTTGACAGTCCCAAAACACGGATGCTATGATTTTCTGAAATTGTGGTTTTGAACTTTTTGGCGGAAGGTGAAGAGGTGTGACGCCACTGTTGAGACTGTCTTTTCGTTTCAGGCGTGTAGTGTGCTACCCAAGTTTCATCTCTAGTAACGATGGAGCGGAGAAATTCATCTCCATGGAATTTCCAGCGGCTCAAAAACTCTTGCTCGGCCTCCACTCGATTCAACTTGTGTTGATCTTTCAGTTGTTTTGGGACCCACCTCGCGGATCCGAGGATTTCTGTAATTGTTTCGCATTGTAGAGATCTGGAGATTTGCGGAAACATCACAGAAAGTTCATTCACAGTCACTTTGCGATCGTCACGGAGCTCATTTCCAATTTTTTCCACAATTTCACAATTGAAGGTCTTCCGTTCTTCTGATCATCATGTATAGACCGTTATTAAACTCGCGACACCACTTGTACACACTCGTACGATTCATAGCTTTATCACCATATGCAGTTTTCACCTCATTATAAATCTCGAATGAAGATTTTCCCTTCCTAAACGAGATAACGGATGACGTATTTCGTACTTGACGGGAGACTGACATTGTTCACGAAACGTGTTGTTGCGTCGACAGTTCTCAACATACTGGCCAACATGATGAAAGTAAAATCCCTCCGACCGTGAGAGCTTCAGTACACTTATTTTCTGGATATGCCTGGTAATATACATCGAGGACATAAGGTCCGACGCCGCCCGTCTAACTTTTGAATCACTCGGTATATTTCCAGGAAATTTAAAACAACAATATATAAGCAAATTCTCCATAAAAAAAAACACCTTTAAATGTGAAGAAGACAGCTGGGCGCAGTTTCGAAACCTTTTCTTAATGGAAGGGTGGTCGAGTGAAACATCTTTTTAATCTTAATTCAGTTCCCGATTTTAAAAGTATTTGATTCAGCAGTTCCCAAATGATGACTAATAACAATGTTTCGTAAATCAATATTAAACTTTTGGGATATTTTTTTGAGGTTACCTACTAAGTGAAGCACGAACATGAAACGGTAAATATATTATTAGAACAGTGTAACAGTTAATAAAAAACTGATAAAACGATTATTTAAAAATTGAAACAAGCAGAAAAAGAAAAACCACAAATTTTTAAAAGATGTTGTAAGTGTCCGCCTTGCAGCTCTTGACAAATGAACATTCTGTTAGTGATTTCTTCCCTCACATTATGGAGAGTTTTAGAGTTTATTTATGCACACACGTCCATGGTACGTTCACGCATTCGTCCAGAGAATTCGGAGTCATTTTGAAAACTAGAAATTTTACATAGCCCCATAGGAAAATATTCGAGGGATGTAAGATCTAGCGAGCGAGCTGGCCACTCTGTCGAATCTCGGCGACTATCATCCAGATAGGTTACATTCAAGTAATCTCTAGTGCCTCTCAAATAATATGTCGGGGCATCGCCCTGTTGAAACGTAATGCCAAAGTGGTAGCGTTGGGTCACATGACTCTTTTCGCGCTCATTTCGTTCAGCTCACCCATGTGAGTCGTTAGCACGGAGTCGTTCAATTGAACGATACGATACAGCGAAATCTCGATCGTATGCTCCTGTCTTTCGGGCTAGCTAAGCTGCCGCTCCGCCTCTTCGTTCGTTATATTTCGAAGCAACGATATTCCAGTTCAATTCACTCTTAATGTTGAAGTTGATCATGGTGGTGTGATTGTACGATCTTTTCCGTCTCGTCGTACACGTTGAAACAATTTTGATTTGAATTATGTGTTAAGTGCACATAACTATAATATTTCAAAAATTAAACTTTTTTGCTGTTCTGTTTTGAAGGCCGCTAGACATGGAAGCAAAAAAAAAGTGAAGCGTGGACTTTTTTTAAGCAAATTCCAAATCAAAAGTATTTGTTCCTTAAAAAGCAGGGCAAACATTAATTGATAAAAGAACCAAACTTAAGGGCGAAAAAGTGTCCATGCTTCTTTTTTTAAATTCAATATTATAGTTATTTTAATTTGTTGCTTTTATTATTTCATATTTTATTTTTCTGATTATTTGGAATCTAATGTTTATTTTATTACTTATGTATTTTTTCAAAAGAAATAAATTTTTGTTATATTTCATATTACAATAATATTAAAATAACTCCAGACTGTTCAAAAACTCAGTGTTATGTTTTTCAAAATATAGTTCGTATATTATATTTTACATATATATTTTATTTCCTTTTTAATATTAATTTTTTCTAAATTTTACACACCATGACGACACTGGTGCACCTGTTAAATTGTAAAACGATATTATAATATATCATCCTTACATAAACAACCTGAAATACATATGATAGTTTATATAAAATATAGTTCATTAAAATTCAACGTTTAAAATTAATAAGTAAGCAAAAACTATTTTTATTGGAAATTCGAAATGCAGGTAGGTAACACAACAGGCATGTCTGCAACTCATTATGTATAATAATTCCGACAACCGACAACTCGTCAATGAGCGATGTCAGGGAGGAAACCGTTTGTTCGTTCAGTTCGATGCAGTACGGTGCTGGATATGATACTTATAATAATAATGGAGTTGAATGAGTCATTCTGCAAAAAGGAGTTGTTCCTTCACCGCTCAGTTCAACGAGTCGTTCAATTCAAAGAAGTCGTTCAATGCCAGAAATTCAAAATGGAAGTTTGGGTTCATTAGTGCAAAGAATGGAAGACTGCGTTATGAAATTTTTGTTGATCAACGAAAGATCATCAAACACGTTAACCAAATTCGATCTAATTATAGAATTATAGTTATCACAGTTTTCAGCCGTTAGGGAGTACTGATCAGCAAGAAGAAAATTTTAATCAGGTTACTTCTAGTAATGAAAAAAGTAGAGTAAAGTTACATCGGTCTTTTAATTCGATTTCTGAAATGTCTAGATCAGAAAGTCCAGGTGATGCACAGGTATCAACTGAAACTCCACCCAGTCAAGATAATTTCCAAACTCTAACTAAAATTGTGCAATCGAATTCCACTTCCAATGTATTCAGAATAGGTCAACCAGAATTCGGAAAAAAAACGAAAAACTTGAGCTTTGAAATTTCTATGACGAAGTTTTACATATACTTTGCCCTATATATTTTCATATACCTTTTATCTATTTTCCTTATTTGTGTAATTTGTTAGTTGTCAATAAAAAAATAATTTGAAAGTTACATGCAGGTACAATATATCAGAAATAATACGAATATAATTTATTTTTTTGAGGAAACTGGGTATTATGACCTTCGCGAAATACAAGAGAGTTTTCATCACTTCAGTATCTAAAATTTTAAGTTTTGACTTTTCCATTCAGGAGAAAGGTCATCAATAAAACATAGCGCAGATAATTGGTATTTGCTGTGCTCTTTTCTGCCATAATCTCGCAAAACTCTAGTCGACTATCAGGGTCATCTTCGGCTAATTCGTAAACAATTCTCATTTTATAAGGATAACATTTACTGGATTTTAAAATGTTTTTAACAGACGAACACGAAATATCACATGTCTCAACTTCTTGCTTAGTACATTGTCTACGATTTACGACCATTTCAGCTATGACTTGAATTTCACGTTTTCGCTAATTTTGGGCCTCCCAGATCTTAGGGCATCTTTAAGCTCTTAAGCGATTACTCATTTTTTTTTTGTTACACGACGAGGAATGCATTTACGCACGAACTATTATGCACAAGGCACTCCAGAACAGTGTGGGACTCGGTAAAGCCACTACCCACTAAAACCCTCCGTGTTCTTACACGACAATGTTTGCCCGGATCTAACGCAAAATTTCAAACAGATGTCGGTATGATTTTTTGCTTACTATTTGTCCTAATTTAGCCAATTAGTAAATTGTCAAAGCCGAGTTATTTGTCAAAATCGGGTAAGGTTTCAAGTCCAGGTAAGTAGTATAGGCCTGTGGTGAGTCCATGCGATGAAGAAAATAAGAGGTTATTATTTTATATTGTCAAAATCGGGTATGGTTTCAAGTTTGGGTAAGTAATATATGCCTGTGGCGAGTCCCTATGAACAAAAATACAATAGCTTATTATTTTAACTTGTCAAAATCGGGTATGATTGGGTAACTGGTATATGCCTGTGCTGTGGTGAGTCTATATGATTTAGAATATAATGGGTTGTTATTTGCTAAATTCTGAAAAATATTGTATAGATGATACTTCCTAGCAATACAAAAAACGACACTTGTGCTAGATTTTAATTTCATAACTACCTATTTATTAAAAGTCTGTAGTTTCCTTTTTTTGTTTTTATTTAATACATTATGGTTATGTTTAGAGCAATAATTATTAAGAAATGTATTTGAAATGCTACTAAAAAAGATTTTTGAAACATTAATTTTCAGGTGGCTTTTACAAATTTCAAAAGGAGTTTAAAGTGTATTTTTATTAAAATAACTTAAAAACAACTCACAAAGAAAAGATTTTTTTTTGTAAATATCCAAAAATGTATCTTCAAATTCATCAATTAGCTTTTTAAATATAATATATGCGGTTGAAATTATATCTACTACCTGTTCTCGAGGATATAAAAGAGCACCTCTACTTAAGGAATTAATTAAATTATAAGAATCCTCTACAATACAAGGTTCATTGAAAATTAACTTTTCTTTGCAAAAACTACAACTAATTTTTTTAAAAACAATATGGCAGCAATATTCGCTTAAATAGGTTATTACTGGGAGTTCTGATTGTATAGCTTCGGTATCAGACTGTGTAACTATGATTTTAGATAATAAATTATTAATATGTTCAGAATTTAAATTGGTGTCTAATGACTGTGTTTCACATTCTGGAGGTTCGAAGAACTGATTTATATTAATGTCCCCATAATGTCTAGATTTCAGAGATAACATAGACTGAATTCTAAGTCTTTTTTCTGATTCATATAGCTGTCGAACTGAGATATGATAATGACCACCAGCTAATTGCCTATATTTTCCAAAACGCCCTTCCAATGGGTCTGTTTGAAATTTGCCCAGTAATACATAATTCATATTAAACTCAGTTAAATAGTATTCAGTAACTTCAAGAAACCCATGAATGGTATGGTTTAATGCAGTGTGTGTTTGTCGAGTCAGTGTATTTGTAAAATTAGTTGGACTCCAAGTATCTAGCCAATTTTGCATTTTTAGCAAAAAACTAAATTTAGGATTATCATTGGGGGCTGTTAGTATTTGTTTGGTAAAAGGTACCTGATTTTTATCTAACAAATGTTTTCCCTTAAGGGGAGTTTTTACGTTTACAATTTTCCACCATGTCAATCTAGTACTAATAAAGTCTGCGGTGTCTTGTGAATGTAACAATTTTTTAACAAAACCTTTTAGAGCGTCTATAATAAAGGGATTAAAGATTTTAAGAGCTAATTTTACATTTTGTCTTTCAAGAGATGATGGAAATGGAGCCTTTAAACTAAGTGAATAACCATGCTTCAATAGTTTGTCTTGTTCTGGTTCGTATAGGTTTTTGATCACAGAAAAGGAAGCACATTTTTTTGGCCTGTCTCAAAATCGGGATAAGAAAATGTTTGGTCAGATTTTGAATTAAGCCAGTTGCTAAAGATACATTTCAGTAAATGAACAGTGTCAAAAAGGTAAAATAACGGTCTTACTGGGTTAATAGGATGTGGGAATATTATACTGAGTTGATTAAGGGTGAAAAATTACTCATTGCTTTGCTGTTTACTGCATTATTGTCACTAACTGTAGAAAATACTATGTACCCAATTTCTTCTAAATTTTCTATAGTGGTCTTGATAAAAGTATATAATATTTCTGAATTAAGTTTAGCTACAGGAGATATATGAATGACTTCTTTCTGTAAGTCTTGAGCAAGGACTAGTGATCATAAATGCTACTGTAGATGATGCTAAGGTATCTTTATTATTTACTTATGTTCCTACTGTATTGCCTGCCTTGTAATCCAAATAGGGTTCGATGTGAATTTCATCAAAAAGTAATGTAACATATTTTTCCTTATCTGTTAAATATTGAAAAATTTCTTTCATCGATATGATGAACTATTAAAAATCTATTACAAATAGATTTTACTGTGTTAGGATGAGGTAAGATAATAGGAGCATGACTTCGCAAATATTTATAGCAATGAGGGCTTATTGTAAACGAAATTGAACATAACACAATGGTGCTTGGTGAATATCGATACCCTTCTTTTGAAGTACTTAACAAAGTTAACTGTTCTGAGACAAATTTTAGATTTTGAGTGAGTTCGTCAGAACCTTTTAGATTTAGAAGAATATCAGTCACAAATTTAAAAATTTTTTTTATATTGTCATTATCAGGCTCAACTTTATCTGAATTGGGAGTTTCTGTGGGAGTTTCACTAGTACTGGGGAGTTGACTTGACTCGGTATGGTGTAAATCACGAGTTTTACTAGGATCAGGAATGTCGCTATCAAGATTTATCGGTATTGACATCATATTGTCAATTGTGTCAATTAAACTTTCTATTTCATCCAAACTGCTAGATAAAAATGGTGATTTTAAATTTGTTATTAAAACAAAAACAGATTGACCATATAAAAATGTTTCTAATTTTAAATCGCTATTTATAACAATTGCTCAAGTTATTAGGGGACCAGGAGTATATTCAAGTTTAAATAAAGTTATTTTATCTGTATCCTTTACCGAAAAACCACCCTTTTCTTAAATTAAAATTTAGAAATACTAAACTCTTCAAAAGTTTGAAAACATGTAGCCTCTCTATGTAAATTAAACTCTTCTTTACTTTGCTCTATGGCTTGCAAAAGATGTAGTTCATCAAGATTCTTATTTTTTTCATCTTTACTTTTTCGGTCAAGAACAGTTTTTGACAAATAATTGGGGCAATTTGGGAAAACCGTTGGTACAGCAGAATCTTCTTTTAATCGTGTTTTTTTTTAAATGTGCTGAAATAATTTTACCTGTTCTCGGATCATGTTCTGAAATATCCTAAATTATACTACCTTTAGAAAAATGTAGCTCACACACTTTAGTGTTTTTATTGGGCACTAAAACATCCCGCGGAATTGCACGTAGCCATTTTTTTTGCAAATCACTGTTTCGCGGGAAACTAAACACGCGACTTTTAGTCCGGTTTTGTAATTACCCCGGCAGTTAGGCGCACAACACTTGAACGGCTTGTTTACGTGAATTTAAACGTACAAAAACTAATAAATATAATTAAATTTTCACCAAAAATGGAGACAAAACTACTCTATTTACTCTAATTCACGAACAAAGACATCATAAAAATGGCACTGTTTTGTTTTCGGTTAGTAAATGCCGGTTGTCGGCCAGTACGTCTAATGGCCAGTTATCACGATACGACATAAGCAAAACTGCATTGGTCTATGCTTTAATGCATTTCTTAACTGTCGGCCTAGATGTTGTGACGTCAGGCCTATTTTAATTTCAGGTGGTAAGCCTCGTTGTTTAGTAAGTATTGGATAATTCAGGTTAGCCTCGCCAAAGGTACTAACTGCTTCGATTTTATCTGCTGAATCAAATGTTTTCAAAATCGGGGGTTGAATTAAGACTAAAAAGTTTTTTAAAACAATGTCACTCGACGTTCTTTCCATAAAAAAAAGTTTTGGAACTAGGCCCAGCTGTCTTCTTGACCTTTAAAGCTGTATTTTTTTTTTCAAAAAATGGGGAATTTGCTTATATATTATCGTTTCAAATTTCGTTGCAATCCGAGCGGGACATAAGTTAAAGACTTTATGTCCTTACTATATAATCTCATAGGAGTATTGTGATCGCGAAAAATGTCAAACAATATGTGTCGGGAGTTTTCGACAAATTAGAATCCCTAAAACGCAAAAAAATATTCTTCATAAAAAGGCCACACATGGGCCTTTTTTATCCGATTTTAAACTGAAAATAAAAATAATATTGGTAATGTCTTGGTCTCAATAAATTATTTTAGTCATTGGCGCAGGTAATTATTTTTTTGTGTTACCTACATTATCTTTCTTTTAAGTCTCATCTCGTGAACTGGTACTGCGACTTTGTTCAGATTGAAAACAAAAGTGTAGTGTATGGAATATATTCAGACTTTAAGCCATAATTTTTTTTTAAAAATCAGATTATCACATCTCGTTTATCGTTTTCAAACAAATTAATTATGATCAATTATATTTAAAAGGGTCACATTGGCATACATTTTGATAAGTTTAAATTTAAAGAAACATTTATTATTATATTTAGAAAAAGCTGCATTTCTCTAAATTTAAGAAAAAATAAATTTAGGTAAATATCCATCCAGGGACAGTTGAGCAATTGATGTACAAAGAGGTAGTTATAAATTTCTTCCTTAAGGACTCGTACGCTGATTTCAATAAAACTAAGAAGCAAAAATAATTGGTGTAGGTGAATATCTTAAAGTCATAAAATTATAAAAGATAGTTATGTAGTACTTCATATTTTTTGGTTAATACATTTTTTAGAACCAAATATTTATAACAAGTTCCAGAATTTCAATATAGTTATCAGCTGTTAAATTTCCATCAAAAATCGTGTTGCACTATATTTGTGCATTAGATAGGGCCCACCACACTAAATCCAAAACTACCCTGTGATGTTCGATCGACAGTAATGTTTGGATTTTCATTAGCCCAATACAAATTATTAAGGCGATTGATTATTCCATCGGTAGATATGCGCACTTTATCTGTCCATATTACTTTTCTGAAGAAATTATTGTCTCTCCGGCAATTGCACAAATAGCATAAGCAAAATTGCCGTCTACGTTCTGCGTCCCCTGGATGTAAAACTTGAACCTCCTATAGCAAAATTATCGAAATGTGTGCTTCTTTAATTTCTTCTTAATTTTTTTTCTGTTGACAAATTTTCAATATTTTTAGGGTGTTCTGGAAAAACTGTAGTCGCTATATATAAACTGATTGAACATTTTGATGTTTGATTTATAAACGAATTTTAACCATGCTTAGGGATCGTGGCTAACTTGATTCGTTATTGTGTGGCTCTTTTCGAAATTTGGCCATTTTTGATAGGGTCCTGTATCTCGCTCATTATTGGTGAAGAAAAAAACAAATGTGTGCCTTATGTAGTTTTTACGTACAATTCAGTGGCGTTCTTTCTTTTTTTCTGTCTATTTCGGTTTTTAAGATATGACATAAAGTTATGTTTTTTCAATGGGATACCCTGTATATTTTTTCCTTAATCGATTAGAAATGTAATTACTTTTTCAGCGATATCAAACACTTAGTGTATGAGTTTTTGCAAAGTACTCATTTTTAAATTTAATTGTTTTTATATTTTTCCATATAAGCGGGTTTTAAACAAACCAACTAAATAAGTTTGTTTAACTCTTTGAATGCAATTCTCTATTGAACTTCAAATACTTACACAAAACTAAATAACAACATAACATTACACAGAACACATATTAAACATATATAACAATAAAATCAATAAACTTCCAAACTATTAATCCAAAAATGCAAAAGCAATAATAATTCTAGTACTTAACAAAAAAATTTAACATATCAACTTATCTCCTATTTTCGATTTGGAGACCACAATTCGCCAAGCACTCTTCGCAGCGCTTCTCAACACTCCTAAAAACATTGAATATATGTAATCGCGCCACTTTTCCCCAACTACGTCTGAAATGGGTTTTTAATTCTTGAACAATATTGTTCTTATTTTCGTAAATGATATTCTTTAAAAAAACCCAGAAAAAATTATAATGGGGAAGGTCAGGCGACCTAGGTGGCTCCCTTACCGACCCATATGTACCCCACAGCTTATTAGGAAAATGTCGATTTAGAAACTTAGCTACTCTTCGGGCATTATGTCTTCCAGCGCCATCTCACCGGAAGTAACTGTTACTCATGCCGTAAATATCCGGCATCAGATTACTCCAGAATTTCAATATAGTTATCAGCTGTTAAATTTCCATCAAAAATCGTGTTGCACTATATTTGTGCATTAGATAGGGCCCACCACACTAAATCCAAAACTACCCTGTGATGTTCGATCGACAGTAATGTTTGGATTTTCATTAGCCCAATACAAATTATTAAGGCGATTGATTATTCCATCGGTAGATATGCGCACTTTATCTGTCCATATTACTTTTCTGAAGAAATTATTGTCTCTCCGGCAATTGCACAAATAGCATAAGCAAAATTGCCGTCTACGTTCTGCGTCCCCTGGATGTAAAACTTGAACCTCCTATAGCAAAATTATCGAAATGTGTGCTTCTTTAATTTCTTCTTAATTTTTTTTCTGTTGACGCCTATTGCGTCTCTAATCTGCCTCGAAGATGAAGTTGGATTAGCTACAACATATGCGATTGTGTTTATTCTACTTTATTATTTTCCTTTCTCCTTGGCTTCCGGTATACCCATGCAGCTTAAGATCAGTCGTTTAAAAATATCGGCATGTGATTGCCGTTTTTCTACAGTTCCGACAACACTCATATTGAATTTTTGCATATTGTCGTACGGCATGTTTGCGGATTTTATTGGAATATGTGTAACTCAAACTTTTAATTGTTAAAATATTATAAAAGATGGCGATGGCGTCAAAAAAAGCCTACTCTATAAATAAGTTTAAATGCCCCTCCGGAGCGCCATATTCAATTCGACTCTAAGCAAGCTTTGAAGATGTTTGTTTTCATTTTATACCTTCAGAAGTGCCATTTTGTTGCAGGAATGGCACTTATTATTATTATTCAAATCAATTCAAATAGGTTCTGAGGAAAAATAAATAGACATAGGAGGGAAGGTAATAATTAAAAATCTCAAACATTGAGTGAAGTAGGTAGTTTTTTCGATTCACTCAATTATTTTATCAAAGGTATTGTTCAAATTATGTGTAATATCTTCAGATATGTTATCAAGTGGTTTTTGTAGTTATCAAACATGGAGTTTAATCAATCGCATCCAATATTATAAATATAATATAAATATAAAGCTTAGTTGCCGTGTTTACCGCAGTCACACGGAAAATATAACGAAAAAATGATTATATTTAAAAAATTATTATTCTGCAAAAACTGAAACATTAAAGGTTTGGTATAACGTGGGAAAGGTAATTTAATTTCCAATCGACTAAGAAAAAATATACAAGGTGTCCCTTTGAAAAAAACATAACTCTATGTCGTGTCTCAAAAGCTGGAATATATAGAAAAAAGCAAGAACGCTTCTGAATTCTACGTGCAAAACTCCATAAATCATCAGTTTACTTTTTTCTTCCATCAGCAATAATAAACGAGATATAGGACCCTATCAAAATTGACTAATTTTTGAAAATACCCTCAATAACGAGTCAAGTTGGGCATGACCACTAAGCACGGTTAGAGTTAATTTGTAAATGGAACTCGAAAATGTGCAATCGGTTTTCATGTAGCAGCTACAATTTTCTCACATCCCCCTAAAAGATCTGAATCAAACTTTGCAAATATAAATATCTGATGACCGCAGAGGTCCCATGCGCAGAGCAAATGTACAAACATTATTGACACTTGTTGCCATCTTAAAGGTAGGTACTGTAAAGTTATCCCTTCGAAAACCGCGACACTCATATCATCGTCAAATAGTTTAAGGATCTAAATATAACGCAACTGCGGGTTGCAATAGCAGTCCTGTTTTTTAATTCATGAAAAGCATTCTGTATTTTCTCTATGGATAAAACTTCACCCAAAATAGTGTTGAACAGGCCTTATAAAAATTTTTATCAAACTGTTCTTAAGACGAAGGTCTATTTAAAATATTTTTTAAATGTTGATGTTTTTATAATATTTGAATTTGGGCTAAAATTGGACAAAAGATTTTTATATGGTTAGAATTTAGGCGGCAGAGTCTCGAGGCATCAATGTACTTAAAACAATACCCTAGAACTTCAAGAGATACGGCTGAATTATAATAAATTTTAATGTGGGTCAGTGCAGGAGAAAATCTCCAAAAGAAAAAAAAAATGCACGCAAGTATTTTTTCTCGTGAAACATTTGGTATTTTTTAATGAAACTAAGTTTTAGCGAAGGACAATAAAAAAATCGGTAAAGTCGCTTTATCCCGATCTATTCTCGTAACGAATTTCACCAGGAACACATAATACAGTTTATCTTTCTTTATATTTTTTTTGTATATATTTTTCTATCATTTTTGTTACATTGTTATATTGTTTTTGTCAAGCCGAAATTTCCATTCTCTTGTATAGTTATATTACGCATGTGCAAATAAAAATTTATGACTGTTTTATTAACAAATATAATAATCTTTCAGATTGAGACAAATATACGTTTTTTATTTCCACAACTTTTATTGTTCAGATCTAATATACATATATACATTTGTTTATACAAACATTCTTTCACTTATCATGCCTACTTAAATCAAAATGATGTTTTTAATTTGTTATTATTTTATTTTTAATATGTATATAATATTTATATTTTTTGTAAGTTCATAAATGACAAAATTTTACTAGTTCATATTCTTTAACACTTGATTGTTGCCCAAAATTTCAACTCAACTGAATAAATAATTTTTAATATTGATATTATTAACTTTAATAAATAACCACCCTTTTGTTCCACCATAATTAATAATTACCAAAATTTGACCAGTTTATCACACCTGCTTTTTGTAATAAATTTAGAATTAATTGAGTAAGCAGTTAGTTAAATAAGTTAGATGCAATCGAATGGGGCTAATGTATAATATTTGTAGTTTTTTCTTTATTTTGAGGTTTACAGAATTAAATTCGGTCAATCAAGCAAAAAGTTATAAACTTTATTTAGTACAAACTCATTACAAGCTAAAACTTAAACTAAAGTAAAAATAATTCTTTCTGATTAGAACAAAACGATAAATGGGATATAGGTATACATACAAACATAAAAATAAGTAAAACATCCAATATTCAAATGAAAAAAATGGGTTTTCTTTAATTAACCTTCAAATGACACTGAAAATATAAAACTACAGCGTCTATTAATAGCTGGCTCTGGCAAAACCATAACAATATCACTTGGCCCTACAGTGTCCGTACTCTCCACTATTGGCCATGAAAATATGTTTTTTGAAAATTTCGTGAACTTAACTACCCAATCATCATCACTTGCCTTGGGCACCATTCCAACAAAATGCTCTACTCGGGTACTTTTATAATGGCTCAAGAACTCAAGACTACATTCAAGTCATCTGCCTTCGTATATGTAATATCAGCTACATGTCTTTTCTTGATATAAGTTCGCATCATGATGTATCTGAAACAACGGGGTAAATGTGTCACATATGTCACAATTTCCCCAAAGTTATGTTTCACATTTGCCCCAAGAGACAATTTTTCACAGGGTAAAAGTGATATAAACAAAAAAAATACGAAGCCTTGATTTTTTAGTCGTAATAATAGGTACATATTCTATACAGCTCTAAAAAATAAACTTTAAAATACTAACACAGACTTACCTCAACAAATATTAATTTCACATAAAAATTGCTAAACACGTGTAGACTTGAATGTTAGGTTATATGTTATGATGCGCCGCCTGCCCTGACACTGGCTGAAATGAGGGCGGTTCTAGTGTGGCGCTTATTTGTATGCAAGCTTATAAGTTTCTACGGTAGATGGCGATACTGGTTTTAGATTCACGTTTAATTAATAAACCATTCTCACCTTTGCCCAATTATCACATTTACCCCACACCACCTTAACAATTTTTTTAACATTTTGATAAGTCGCCATTTTGTTCCGCCATACAAATTATTACCAAAATGTTACCGTGTCATCCACAAATAACTCTTAATTTTTGACCAAAATTTGAAGTCGATTGGATAAGTACTTTTTCAGCTATGCCGCGAAAAGACTGACAGACAGACAGAGCGACGGAATTGAGAAAACGTGTTTTTCGGCATCAAGGGACCATGAAAAGATGTGAAAAATCTCGGAGGGTGATTTTTTCACGATTACAATACTTTACCAGGAAAGCGAAAAATTTTAAAAATATATTTTTTTGAACATACCGCGATAATCGTTATTTGCTTAGACTTTTAAGAAGAAAAGATTTTATAAGAATTTTTTCTCGATCCTTGTTTTAGACCCAAAAAAGAAGTTTAAAAATAAAAAAAGAGAATATTTCCCAAACTTTTATCCCGCCCTTTTTCTATACGGTTCATAAGACAGCAAAACGAAACGTTTTGTAAAAGTTTCAAATCAATATTTCACACACACGCACTGGAAAAAAGATATTCTTCATTAATAGAACGAAAACCAAAAATGATACGAAAATCCGTTTCACACCATTCGAGAGCCCAAAGTGTGCTCTAAAAACGTGCCGAATTTCAAAAGTTCATCTGAAACCGTCTCTAAGATATAACGACCGAAAAGAACAAATATATGTCGTAAAATTCAAGCACATGCAGCAGGATATTAAAGTAGCTATTGAAATTGATAAACATCAATTTTTATGAAGCGCCTAGAACGTTTAGTGTTTAAGAAAAGTTTCATAGTTTTATATTTTTGAGCTTGGAAAAAAAAATAAAATAAGCAATTACGTTAATTTTGTTTGTTTGGCAATAACCAACAAAATACAAGTATGATACATTTGCATGATGCAGGGATTTGCCACTCCGATTACATTTCTGATATATATACAAAAAAATAAGAATTTACTAAAGTTGCTGAAGACGGGGGTAGAATTTTCCCCGAAACGTCCGGAAAACTAGATATTTTTCAATCCGTTCCTCGGGTACCTTTATAATTGCTCAAGAACAAGACTACATTTAATTTTAAGGTAATTTGTGGCGTATTAATACTCATAATATTTTTTTTCTTGAATCGTGAATCTGCCACTACAATTTTGCAATTAGTCTAAACTTTGTTAATAAATTAAGAATGCAAAATTGAATTGAACTTGCTGCATTTGGTTTTGCCAGCGATTCTGGGTGTGCATAACTTGATGGTCAAAATATAAAACATGCTGCCAACGCTAATTTTCATTCAACTTTATTAAAATTTCATATTTGGCACTGGCTTTAGTATAACTTTATGCTGTCACAAATTAATTTTCTTTGAGGCTCCTCGGACACCCCTTACTCTTGTACGTTTAAGGGAAAAACATGCAGTAACCGCTAATTTTTATTCAAATTTCTTAAAACTTCATATTGGGAGCTGGTTTTAGGATTACTTTATGCTGTCATAAACGAGTTTCCTGTGTGAGGCGCCCAAACCACCCTTTACTCTTGTACGTTTAAGGAAAATTCATGCAGTCCCCAATTTTTATAAGTCTCTCACTACAAACCTTATTCTTTCTTTATATGATCTTGAGACTGTTCTTTCTGCCTTACTACCTCAATATAATTTTTATATTTTTGGTGGGGATTTCAATGTTGACTTCCTGAACTCAAAAACAAATGATTTCAAATTATTAGATAATATTTTTAATACATTTGGTCTAGCGCAGATTATGTCTCAACCCACCCACATTGCAAATACCTCGCAAACCCTTTTAGAACTAATATTTGTAACAATTCTTTAATTGCCAAGAACACCAATGTAATCGATAGGAGTAACCTCTCTGTAACTTGCAACTTAAACTTAAAAAACCTAAGGCGGAAATTAAGCTCTTTTGATTATAATGATTTTATGGGCGACCTCGTAGGAGTAGACTGGAATTCATGTTGATGATATATTATATTTTTTTAATAGTAATCTTCACTGTCTATTCGATAAACATGTTCCCCTAAAAACGTCTAGATTCACAAAGGCGCCTGCGCCCTGGTTGACTGACACTTTAAAATTATTGATCAAGCTTAGGAAAAAAGCTCTTTCTAAATATAAAAAAAATAAAAACGGATGCTGCTAGAGACGAATATAGGTACTTCGTAATTTTGTAACTATGGCTGTTCGCAATGAAAAGAAAGCATACTTAAACCATAAATTAAAATCGAATCCTACCGATTTTTGGCGCACTATCAACTGTTTAAATATAAATTCTAAGCCTTAATGCAATTATGGTATTCATCATTCAGCTGTATCATTTAATGATACCATTGTCAATGGTGTGTCAATCTCTCTAAAAAATTATGAAGAAGTTATTTCTAATTTATACGAAAATAGAGTCCATCCCAACATTGACCGCCAAATTGAATTCGCTGAAGTCAGCCAGGAGAAAATTGAGAAACTCGTAACTCTCATAACATCACGTGCTAGGAGTGTGGATGGCTATGACGTAAAACTTAGATCCCTGATTATTCCGTATATGACACCACATGTAACCTATCTGATCAACAGATGCCTAAATACTGGGACATCTCCCACTCTTTGAAAAAAAGCTAATTTAGATCCCGTTCCAAAAATTACTAAACCAGCCTTAGTTTGTGACTATCGTCCCATTAGCATTCTTTGTACCATGTAGAAAATACTAGAAGAAATAGTTGCTGAGCAATTAAATAATTTTCTTTACATTAATAAATGTTTACCATATACTCAGTCTAGATTTCGTCTGGGTCACAGTACTACAACAGCCCTTCTAAAGATGTTGAATGACTTGCTGAGGGCCCAGGATTGTGGGAAAAACTCCTGCTTAATCCTATTAGACTTCAGCAAGGCATTTGACACCTTATGTCATGCTATTCTTATAAAAAAGTTTAGGTTCTTTGGTCTAGGTGGCACGACCGTTGAATTTATGCGCAGTTATTTGAGCCATAGACAGCAAGATTTAGTGAGTACTGGGGAGTGTTCTGGAGCCTTTATTATTCTCTATATATACTGCAGATTTTTCTAACTTTCTTATAATCAATCTCATCAATATGTTGATATCATGCAGCTTTACCATTCATTTTCATATAACAGTCACCTAGAGGCTGCCACTTATATTAACAGGGATCTTGCAAGTATAGCAAGAGTGTCAGATACTCATAGACTATCGCTTAATAATAGGAACACAATGGTTCTTATTTTTGGCAAGGACAGAGAGTTAATCTGTAATGATGCACAGTTTGTTTTGGAGTTAGGTAATAATATTTTAAATTTCTCCCGGGCCTGTAAGAACCTCGGAGTACGTATAAATGATGATATGCGCTTTGACACTCACATCTCATTTGTTGCAGATTTGGTACTGTAAACTAAAAACGTTATATTTATTTAAAGATTTTCTTAGTGCCGCAGTCAGATTGCAGCAATGTAATAGTCAGTTGGTAAAAATAGTCTTTAAATACTCCAGAATTTCTGTATAAGGTTTTGTTACGGATTGAGAAAGTTCGACCACAATTTTATAGCCAATCAGAATGGTTAAACATGGAAAGTCGTTTTAAACTGCATATGGCTTCCTTAGGATTCAGGATCCGAGTATCTGAGTCTCCCCGTTATCTTTTTGAAAAGTTAGTCAAAGGCTCAGATTTTCATAGTCTTGCTACTAGGCGCCGTAATTTGTATACTGTTCCCAGACACAACAACACAGCGACGTTTCAGCGATCCTTCTTCTATTGGGCTGCTATATAATACGTTGCCTGAACATGTTAAGGCTTGCTCATCGGTTCTTGCTGTGAAAAAACAATACCATCAGTATTTACTTAGGGCCAGAGATTAAAGTGTTTTTTTTAATTTTGGAAGAAATACTGTTTGCTCTCAATCGTTTCAAATACTATTTGGATACCATTTCTTTTATGTATTACTGCTTAACTTATCACTTGTATATTTTTCTATCATTATTGGTTTTGTGTTGTCTACACGCAAGTATTATTTATTTATATAAGACTATGTTAGTAAAAATGTTGTTACCCTAGTTATTTTTTATGGGGGTTAGGTCTCCAATATATTTAACTTTGTATTTGCCCCCAATAAAAGCCTTTTGAATTTGAATTTGAATTTTATTGCATGTTTGAAGAAAAACATGCTGCCACGGTTATTTTTTATTCAAATTTATTAAAACTTCATATTTAGAACTAGTTTTGAGTTTACTTTATGCTGTCATAAACGAATTTCCTCTGTGAGACTCCTAGGATACCCTTTATTCTCGTACGTTTAAGGAAACATTTCCTGCCACCGTTAATTTTTCTTCAAATTTATTAAAATTTAATATTTGAAGCTGATTTTCGGATTACTTTATGCTGTCATAAACGAGTTTCTTCTGTGAGGCCCCCAAACCATCCTTTACTCTTGTACGTTTAAGGAAAAAAACATTGTGTCACCGCTAATTTTTATTCAAATTTATTAAAACATCATATTTGAAGGTAGTTTTAGGATTATTTTATGCTGTCATAAACGAATTTCCTCTGAAGATTTAATAAATTTAAATAAAAATTAGCGGTGGCAGCATGTTTATTCATTAAAGGTACAAGAGTAAAGTGTGTCCTAGGGGCCTGACAGAGAAATTCGTTTATGACAGCATATAGTAATCCTAAAACCAGTGCCAAATATGAAGATTTAAAAAATTTGAATAAAAATCGGCGGTGGAAGCAGTTTTATATTCTGACCATCAGAATTATTGGAAATATACGGATCGAGCTGTTTTTAAAGAACTTTTATTCAATCCACTATTTTTTATATAGTCATACTTAAGAAAAAGGAGAAACTAATAATATAAACCATGTAGCAAGTAGATGTGACAACGCAGCACCACCAAACCCAAGTGTTCATTTTCAAGGTTAGCAACTGATGCCAACAAGTCTCTCGGGTCGGCACGACTTCACATCTAAGTACCATACGTTAATGTGTTTTTTTTTTAACACAGTAATTTCTTTCAGGCAGTTTCTATGCGAGGCCATTTTTTGTTGGCCGCTACTGAAAATGCAAATCAATAATCTCTTCTAGTATAATATTTTCTATAATTTATTTAAATTTATGATTTTTCAAGAAATAATGATCCATGATACCCTAAAAAAACTCAGGTGTGCTAAACATGTATTTTATATATATTAATATAATAATTAATTTTTTTACTAAAATTTTTTATAGCAAATAGTTAATTTTTATTGCCAACTGCTTAGTTGTCAGATAGCATAATTATTAATGCAAATATGCAAATTATAGATTGAATCAGGCGCTTTTTATAATCCAATATTTAAAGAACTAAAATTAATAATCTTGTACAGGCAAAATATTTATTTAGGAATTCAATATAATATATATATATATATATATATATATATATATATATATATATATATATATATATATATATATATATATATATATATATATATATATATATATATATATATATATATATATATATATATATATATATATATATATATATATATATATATATATATATATATATATATATATATATATATATATATATATATATATATATATATATATATATATATATATATATATATATATATATATATATATATATATATATATATATATATATATATATATATATATACATCGACGTTTTATATATATATATATATATATATATATATATATATATATATATATTCACTCAAAAAACCTTTAATTAAAACCAAACGACAGTAAAAATAAAAATATATCTAAAACAAATTAATATTATACATAGTACACACGTTGGAAACATCTCGAAGCCTGTTTTAAAATAAGACTGATTTCGATAGGTGTGGAATTCTGCGTGTTTGTATATAAAAACGTAACCTTTTTTCCTTTTTTTTATTTACTTGGATTTTATTATTGATATACCGAGCTTGGGTTTATGCTATTTCTGAAATGTACGAGGTTTTGTGGTTCATTAATATTTAGATTAATTTACTTAGATATTAGACTGTCATAAATGTGGCTTAGATTACTGATGTCTTTTTTATCATTGACCGTCATTGACGGCATCTTTCTTCTTTTTAATTTGTATCATTTCATTTATTGAGAGTTTACAATAATTAGTCTCCTGCTCTAAAATTTGGGTTATGTTTGATTTCTTTTTTTTTATTACTTTGCTTTTCAAGGGAGTGAAAAGACTTTTTCATAAGTTCTGTGCTTTATGGCAGACAGGTATGTCGTGTTTAGACAAGTGTTTAGGGCATTGCAACGTATTTAGTATTAACATTTTTTTCTTTTGTTGCTTTCTTTATGTTATTATAAAATACATTAGTTCGTTGTTTAATAATTCGTAGTATATATATATATATATATATATATATATATATATATATATATATATATATATATATATATATATATATATATATATGTATATATATATATATATATATATATATATATATATATATAATTTTTGGTAGTTTCTTAAACCATTTATTTATATATATTTTACTTCAATTTTCTTGGGTTTAGGTTTATGTAAAAATAAAAACGCCTTCTTCCAACTTTGTTCTCTCTATTTTACGTTTCGCCTAACTTATATATATATATATATATATATATATATATATATATATATAGATTGTTTTACAGATGTAAGTCAATATGTAAGCATCGAATGTCAATGTCATCCCCATATGACCCTTAATTTTTGACCAAAATTTAACGTCACAGTGATAAGTAGCTTTTAAGCTATGCCGTGAACTGATAGACAGACAAACTGACAGACGGACCGAAGGAATTGATAAAACATATTTTTTGGCATCTGAGAGGGAGATTTTTCGCGATTACAAATATTTTGTATTGTATCTTAAATTAATACCACAGTTTTAGTAGTTCATCTATATACCACAATTATTTATGGCACACAATTTGAAATCAGGCCGTTAAGTAGTTTTTCAGCCTGAATTTTTAAATATTTTACTAAGCCGCCATTTTGTTCCGTCATCTTAAATTCATACCACAATTTTTCCATTTGATTCCTACATATTACTTGATGTATGTGCAAACTTTAAGGTAAATTAGATAAGTAGATTTTTAGTAACATTTTTTTAACATTTCACTAGGCCGCCATTTTGTTTAGACATATTGAATTTTTACCAATCAATCGGGTAAGTAGTTTTTTTGCTTAACAGGCCAACCGGCAGACACACAGACGGACGAAATTGACAAAACATATTTTTCGGTATCTAGAGACCCTGAAACGTAAAGATCTGAAAAAAATCTCGGTGGCTGATTTTTTTACGATTACAACACTTCCTTTTACGAGGGAAGTAAAATTCAAAGGCAAAATTAATAAAAAGCTAGATGCAGTAGAACTCAAACTACTCCAACCAACTTTTTTTAAACAAAACAGTATGTTTTACTGATCTTATGTTATTAGACAATAACCTTAATACTTAACTATAAACTGGATGGGATGTACGTACGTAGCTAACGCAAACTATGTTGCTGGAAAGAAAGAAAAGTTTCTTAGTAATTGATCTTAGCTTACGTTGTTGACTATCACCAATTAACCAGTTAACCAGTTTAAACATATTATAATGTAAAATGTCCAGACGTTCTTAGACTGATTCCAAAAAAAAAAACAATTATTCAGTATGAAACTTATAAAAACAATTTGTATCCTTGTTTAGGCAAATTAAAACTTTACATTTTTTACATTGTATAAAAACTTTTTACGCCACACAGGATGGTGGTAATATCCATCTGTTCGCACATCATGCGTTGGAAAATCAAACTCTGGCCTCCTTTTTAATTTGTTTTCTAAAAAATATTCCAGTCCAGCACTTGGATGACCCGTCTCTTTTTGTGGAGGTGCTTTATTGGCTTTACACATATATTCTACAACCGCCATTTTGAAATCCGCCAATGTTAGACTTTTTCTCCAGAGTATTCACGTGTAGACTAACATCAAATCTAACGGATGAAAAATGCACGCATGTATCCTTTTTTACATTAGTTTGATTCTGTAATAGCCTAACATAGAATCAAGGAGATCCACTCCTTCTATATATTTGTTATAAATGGTTATTACTTTTGGACATGGAACCATTATATGGGTATTATCCTTTTTTGAAAACCGTGTCACATCTACTATGGGAGTACTGCCAGTGTATGAGGACATCACATTGACGACTTTGTTGTCATACCAAGAAACAATAGAGATTTCGATGCCGTCAATTGTGATTACTTCTTCTACCATTGCGCTCCGACCCATTTTCTTTAGTTCAGTTTCTGTTGGTATCTCACAACTTCTAACTCGATTTATTCTAACTTTTTCAAGTGGCAATAGTCCTTGCTGGGGTAAATACACTTGTAATGGTACACTATTGAACCAATTGCAAAAGAGTAATTTTTGATTTATGTCGTTAAGACTGTGTAATTCGAGTAACCACCTTTGAACTCATCCCTAGATCAGAAAAACCATTGGGAACGATATTGGACTGACCTTCAGCAAAAATTTCATAATCATATTAGAAACCGCTTACGCCGCTGAGAACAAATGCTTTATAGCCCCATTTATGGATTTTTTTGGATTGTATTGTTTGATGGTCGAACGAGATATTCTTTTTTTGGAACTTTCAATAATTGTGCTTGCAATTTGTTGAGCAATGGACAAATTTTTTAAAGTTTGTCATGGCCAGGCAAACCACCGCACATAACATTATTATTATTACAAAAATGTAAGAAGCGTTTTATCTCTTCCCATCGACTGCAAGACATTAACCCTGAAACTAATTTATAATTTAGATTTAAATTCCAATAATTTCTGGCACGAAGTAACTGTACAATTGTATATTGTCTAACATGACACATGTTTCGTTGGCACAGCAACTTTTTTCCATGCCAACGAAACATATGTCGTGTTAGAAATATACAAGTAAAAATCGAAAACGAGTGTTTTTATCTAATAATTATTATTATAGATTTTCATCAAGGGCCGAAACCATCAAGATGTACAAATATGTTCCTATGCATTATTCGAGTTCTTGTGTAGAAAAATCAGTCGGTTTTTGTGGTCTTTTTTGGGTAGAGTATAATATAGTTTCTGTCTTCATATCTGTTTTAATTTCTTTAGTTAGAAAAAAATTGAAAAACTCGTGAAGGACATCTACATCTGTAAACTCCGTAGGAAAAACACCAGGACTACCAAGGAGCAATGTCCTCTTCGCTTCCCGAAGATTCTTCCACATCTCTATTTCTGGTTGATCATTTTAATCACCTAGACCGTCGTAATTAGATTCAGGATCAGCCAATATCAATAGAGCTTCATCATTATCATCTGAAAGTCTCTCGTCTTAACTATTGTCGGGTATTGTCACAATAGTAACATCTTTTGATCCATAAAATATCTGTCGATATGATAAACTGTAACGCATGTTGTGTCATATATGCCCATAGCGATTTAGTACAAACACGTACAGAGGGGTCCAATAAAATACGACGTCGGCTGCAGCTCGGGAACCAGCTCATTAATAATAGAAGTTAAGGAAAAAATATTTATGGTAAATGGCCAAAAGAAATTGCTGTAAATTATTTTCAAGTTCGAAAATCGGCCGCTAGGGGGTCCAATAAAAGACGACGTCGGCTGTAGCTCGGGAAACAGCTCATTAATAATAGAAGTTAAGAAAAAAATATTTATAAGTAAATGGCCAAAAGAAATTGCTGTAAATTATTTTCAAGTTCGAAAATTGGCCGCTAGGGAGCTTAACACCAACACAAAAGTGTAAATGCCAATTTTCTCTTAAATTTCCATTATTGAGATATGATGAAAATATAAGCTTTGTATTCTTAAACCAATTACGCACTTTTTTGCTTCGGACCATATTTGCCTATTTTCAAAAGTAAAGTATTGGGGGAAGGTCAAGCATTTTTACTTTGAAATGTAAATATTGATGTTTAGATGAACCGATTTTATTCAATTTTGTGTGAAAAAAATGCTTTTTTTTCTATTCGTGGAGCTATAAACTGTATCTATTTTGTTAGAGGTCACTAGATGGCGTTGTTTCGGAATTCTCCAAATATTGCTGATTTTCAAATTTGAAAATCAAATGGTACGCTACGACTTTTATATCACAATTTATTTGGTAGTTAAAAGGGCTTTAAATAGTGAAATAAAACATCTAAGTCCGCAAATGCTGAAAATGCCGGCCGTCATTGTCAATACACAGTTGCATCCTTTCCTGTATCGATTGGACTGCAGCCTCTACTTCTGCTTTAGAGATATTTTGGAAGGCATTTCTAATACGGCATACTATATCGTCTCTTATAGTACGTTGAGTCACATATACTAAATCTTTTTAACTTAAAAAGTTTTCAGTGATTTTAAATATATTTGTGGTTAGTTTTTGTTAGTTGTTAGACCATTTTGTTGTTTTTTTTGTTGTTTCACTGAAGCAAGGTACAACTCGGTGTAATCTTTTTGCTTAAACCGAGTCCTGCCCTGCTTTGCCCTAGCTTTAGCTATTTTATTGCCAAGCTTATGTGATTATGAGACTGACTTTTAGTATTTTTTGCTTTCTTCCTTTGTTAAGTTTTTACAGTTATGCATGATTACTAAATGAGAAAAATGAGAAAATGTTTACACTTTTGTGTTGCTGTTACGTTCCTTAGCGGCGAACATTCGAGCTTGAAAATAATTTACAGTGATTTCCCTTGACCAATTTACCTATAAATATTTTTTCCTTAAGTTCTGCCATTTACCCTTTACCAACCTGTACATAATTTCATATGACAAATACAAAAAAAAACACAAAAATATTGATATTTACCTCTACAAGCACGTTCTCTATGTCACAGGTTATGGATGTATATTTTTTTGAACACCCAGTAAGCTTAAGGTGACCATATTTTTTGTGAGTCAATACAGGAAATATCAGGAATTTTTAAAAATTTACAGGGAATTATACAGTGTCGAAACGGTTGCTTACCATGCCCTTCCTGAATTCAGTGGTATCTTAATATAAAATAAAAATGTATAAAACATAGAAATTTATAAATATTTTTCTAAGCTATGGACTTTCTTTAAGAGCTCAAAATTATTGGAGATTTCTCCGTAAAACTGTAACTACACCATAAGTTAAAATGAACACAGATCTAATTTCTATAGACAATTGAGATTTGTCACTTATCTATAGCCTATCCACAAAAGTAAAAATGCTTTTAGTGGGTGCATTGGTTCCCGGAAAGCATAGAGAAAATTCTATAATATGCAAAATATTTTAAATGAAATAAATATTTTTAGATTGAAAATGATTAAAAACGTCTACCCACTTTTGATCAGTATTTACTTGTTTTTACTTCAGCAACTAAAATACCTTTTCGTTGGGCAAAAATTGCAAAAACTTCATCAAAAAGCTCATTTTCATTAGTAGAATAACTCTTTAAATATTTAAATTCAATAAAAGAAATTTATCGGTCCTGAATTTCATCCCAACTGATTTTTTTATTTAGCATAACTCACTTTAATTAAAAGTTAAACAATGAACAGACCACTTATCCGGATAGTCATAGGCATTTCTGTAAAACATTCTAACATAACTTTCAAACACCCCCTTTATTTATTTGTTCATTTTATTCCAATGTTAAATAATTTTTTAAAACTAATGGCACAAATCTTTCAATTTTATTTAAAAATTATTAATCTCATTAGCAACTTCTAGGAATGTAAATTTTATCTTTATCTTCACAGTAATAGAAGAAGAAAAAAGCGAAGCGTTGTCAACCTGGTAATCTCTCCTTTCTCCTTGGGGCACGGGGAGCGGTTGACCACGTACCTGGACTTCCCCTTGCCCCTCTGTAGTCTCTCTCGTTTCTCTTGCTACAATTTGGCCTCGGCATTCAGGCACTAACGAATTTTGTAGTAGGTACCTGCTGGCAACGGCAACTCTGCGCTCATCTAGAGCATGTCCCAAAGATGTTAAATTAGGAAGACTCTCAAGAGACTCGGGATCGCGAGATTGATGTGCCAATCTTGGCCTCCGCCTGACCCTCAGATGGTCCTGCACCCGTCTGTCCTTTTCCCCTGTGTTAGGAAATGACTAATTCGTTGGTAACTCGTTGTCCTTCTGATTCTAAGGGCGCTATCAGCCCGTTTGCTGCGAGCTGGCCTTCTTTGTTAGTGGTTTCCATGCTACTATGACCTGAGGATGGTCGTCAATTGAGCAAAACGTTGCTTTCTCGGATCCAACTGTTGCACAAGGTAAGTGTTTACTCTATGCAGGTGTTTACAACTTCGGGTAAGTATTCTGGCTTATGCTATGATCCTACCGGGATTACAGGACTCTGCCGTGATCCTGGAGGACTCCCTGGATTGGTTCCTACAGGGATATCAGCTAGCGCTATCCTCCTGTTTCTATGCCTTTAATTCTTATTAATCAGTACTCTCTAAGTTTAGTCCATTTAGTTCACTCTCACTGTTTGTGTTATCGGGATTTCCGGGATTTTCGGATAGGAACAGGTTCCTACGGGACTCCTATGTCTATTCCCACCAGAAAACCGGGTAGCACTCGACTCCCTGGCTTTCGTTGCCTTTTTCTCTTATGAGAGCCTGAAAATTCCAATTTAATTCTTTGTTGTTAGTTATCCCGACTTCCAGAGTTGTCCTATAAGGATATCGGGACACCCTTTGGGCTCAAGTTTCGTTTACCTGAAATTGGTTATAGGGAAAGTATCTAGTTTTACATATTCTAGGAGCTTTTCTAAATAACGGAAAATAAGAATTTTGCTGCGGAAATGCGTCATTTCCGTTCTGCACAGTTTAGTATACCTGAAATCAGTTACATGAAAACTTTGCATTGCATCTCATCCCAAACTCTTTCCCAAGCACGAAAATGTTAAAATGTGACTGCGGAAATTTGTCATTTTCATTTTCTGCGGAAATTTTGTATAGTTTAGAATATCTAAAATCAGTTACACAAAAAAAAAACTTTGATTTACATTCTAAATTCTTCTACATTTTTTAAGTAACGAAAACGAAGGCATGATTGCGGATGGAGCTCAGCCGTTATTTTTACATTCCGCAATCGTGCCCTCACTTCATTTTGTGAAAAACTGAATACTAATGTTTCGTCCGCAATCGTGCCGCGCCCTGGAAAAGCGCTCAAAATTTCCGTGAAAAATGTAAATGACAAATTTCCGCAGACAAATTTTTACATTTTTATCTTGAGGAAAAAGTTTAGAATATAAATCAAAGCTTCTTTTTTATGTAACTGATTTCAGGTAAACTAAACTATACAAAATTTTGTCGCAAAATTAAAACGACAAATTTCCGCAGTAACATTTTGGCATTTTGGTGCTTGGGAAAGCATTTGGGATGAGATGCCAAGCAAAGTTTTCATGTAACTGATTTCAGGTATACTAAACTGTGTATGAAAATGAAAATAACGCGTTTCTGCAATAAATTTTTTCATTTCCGTTGTTAAGAAACACTTCTAGAAAAGATTTCTTTTCCCTTTAAAGTATTTTTACCCCACCCAGCACCCCTATTCGCTCCAAGATCCCGCAAGCTTCTAAATTAAAAAAAAAAAAAGGGGTGTACAATGGAAATGACGCATTTCCGCAGGAAAATTTTTCATTTCCGTTGTTAAGAAGGGCTTCTAGAAGGCAATCAAATATTTTTTTTCCAAATAACCCATTTCAGGTAAACAAAACTTGCCCCTACTCTTTGTTTTGGAACGTCCATCGATGTTCCCTCGATAGCCTGCAGGAGGATACACCGATAGCACTTGCTGATTGGGGATAATATGAGACCTGGTGCACCGAGGTGTTAGTCTTAGGTGGATCCCACTTTATCCCGTTTCCCTGTTTTGTGCTATGGGAATAACTTGTCCTCTCAACTTTAGGGATGTCTGACAGTGTATGCCCAATCCTTTATAAGAGGAAACTGTTAGCACTCACTTATCCTGAATGTAATTTTTATTTATTTTTTCACTCAGTTTTAAGAGTAAGTTGCAGAATTTATTACATAGTCTGTATGATGTCTGTATGATTCCCAAGGTGGCTATCTCTTCCGCACTTCCAGGTACTACACACATTCGACGGTGGCTTCCTGTTTTCAATTTCACTAAGGAGAAAGGTAGTGAAAATAAAATAGTGATTTTCCAAAAATGCAGAAAGCGGAATCTCGAAAAAAAAAAGAATAAACACTACGCTATCTCCCGACCATAAAACTATCTTTATTGCAATTGCTAGCTGCAAAGTCTTGCTTCAAAAAGGTGTTTCACGGGTCCACTACCTGAAGGTCTTCGTCTAAGATTCTCTTCTAAACACTGTACTTGTAGTTCCCCTATCAAGCAAGCTTTTCGCTATCTAATGCCCCTCAGGTCCACCACCTGAAGGTCTTCGTCTTGGCTACCGTACTCGTAACTCTCGAACAAGTAGGCTTTCGCTTCTAGGTGCCCCACAGGTCTACTACCTGGGGGTCTTCTTCTTGATCTGACCAGGTCGCTGCTCTCGGACAAATGATCTCGACTCTACGCTTTTCGCCTTTTTATAAGAGAGGATGATTCCGTATCAGCCTAGTTGTGAACAAATTGAGCCAGATACATGGTGTGGAGCATGGTTAGACAAATAAATGGTGTAGGCGGTGGGATGGGGTGGATCTACGTTCTTCAATTATTTTTAATTTAAGTCATCCGGCCTCGAAGGTCTCGGACCTGCCCAGCCGAGGCCGATGACCTTAGATTTTTACTATTTATTTTCCCATTATTTTAACCTGTGCTTTAATCAAACAAATCATCCTACATATAAAATACATTTGGCTACCTCGGCATTCAAAATGATAAAATAACCATACCACATCAATATTTAATCATCAGGAATAAAATACAGGACATTTTGCAGGACGCCTGGAATACAGGGCAGCGGATAAAAAGAAAGGAAAATCCTGTAAAATACAGGACTAATGGTCAGCTTAAATTAGCTCTTAAAGTAACTGAAACACACTAGCAAAAGTCCCGTTATCTTACGCAGCCGTGAAACGCCCATTTTAGAAACTCCTTTGTAACTTTGGAATATCATTGTTATATGTCCCTACATTATTCAAAACATCATTCATTTGCTTTTGTAATGCTAGTTTTTAACATGATATTGATAACATTTTTTATTGTAGCATATATGATAAGTAATGCGTTAACAGGTTTCTAACGTAATTAAACCCCCAAATTATAAAGCTGCATCAACACGTGATTTGTTATCGGCTAGTTCTAAGAATGCGAATATTCACTTATTATGCCACTTTTCATATAATTTATTTAAATGTATTGTGTTATTTTAATCCATCCATTATACTTTTTAATGTATGCACGATCTCGTTTAACATTTAGATCAGGTTTTATTTTTTTCGGTTTGTATGACTAACTGTTCTCTATTGTTTTTCCGTATCATAAGTTTAACATAAAGTCAGGTGATATGGTATATAAGCTAATATAGTATTTTTTTATTATCCGAGACTGATAAAACAGATATTTCCTGATGTATTATTGACTCATTACATTTTATTAAAAAGTGTGCAGATTACGTGCAATGGCGTTTGTGTATTTACGATTTTTACACATAGTTGAAAAAATGTTAATTATCGTTTTTTATTAGTTAATGTCAGGGCCGTAGATAAACGCTGACAATCGGGAGGGCGGGGAGAATTAGAAGCACTGCGAGATTTTATTTTGGGGGACCGGCTTTTGGGAACACTAAGAGGGAAAAGTAACCAATTATAAAAAACGGTAATGACTTTTAGAATAATGTTTTTAGAATTACCCCTGATTCTATATATTGGGTTGAAGTACAGGGCTGCTTACGTTGCACGTCTTGTACAGGGTGATCCAATAATAGAGGATGTCGGTTGTAGCTCGGGCACCGGTAATGATAGAACTTAAGGAAAAAAATATTTATAACAGCAACACAAAAGTGTAAATGCCAATTTTCTTTTAAATTTCCATAATTTAGGTATACTGAAAATATAAGCATTGTATTCTTCAACTAATTACGCACTTTTTTGCTTCAGACTATTTTTGTCTATTTTCAGTAATACAATGGTAAGGCAAGGTCCAACATTTTTACTTTCAAATGTAGATATCTTTGCTTTATATGAACCGATTTTATTCAACTTGGTGTCGAAAAAAGTACTTTTTTGCTCTACTCGTGGAGCCGTAAACTGTACCGTAATAATTTTTTTAGTGGTCACTAGATGGCGCTGTTTCGGAATTTTCCAAATAATGCTGATTTTCTTAAAAAAATCATATAGTACGCTATGACTTCTATATAACAATTTATTTCATAGTTAAGAAGGGCGGGCATTGAATAGTCAAATAAAAAATCCAGGTCCGCATTATGATGGTCTTTAGAATCCGAAACGTCGGATTGGAAAATTAATCTTGTAGTTGTAGAGGAGAAAAAGTGACAATGACAAAGTGGAAATTATTTTCATCTCTCATTTCATTTAATCCTAAAACTTTTGGGAAAACCAAAAAACTGGAAAAAAGCAAGGCTCCAATAGAAATTTTAGTAATCTTGCATAACTGTAAACAACAAAGGAGCAAAACAAAAAATACTAAAACTCAGTCTGATAATCACATAGGCTTCTCAATAAACTAGCTAAAGCAAGGGCGAAGCAGGGCAGGACTCGGATTGGGCAAAAAGATTAAACGGAGTTCAGTGAAACAACAAGAAAACGGCGAAATGAACTAACAACTAACAACAAATATATCTAAAATTACTGAAACTACTTAAGGTAAAAAGATTTAGTATATACAACTCGACCTACTACAAGAAACGATATGGTGGACTGTATTATTCTATCGAGGAAAGATTGCAACCTTGTATTAACAATGACGGCCGGCATTTTGAGCATTTGAAAAAGTAGTTTTCAGTAATTTTAAGTATATTTGTTATTAGTTTATCGTTAGTTGTTAGTTCATTTCGTCGTTTTTCTTTTGTTATTTCACTGAAGCAAGGTAGAACTCGATTTAATCTTTTTGCCCAAAGCAAGTCCTACCGTACCTCGCCCTAGCTTTAGCGATTTTATTGCGAAGCTTATGTGATTATAAGACTAGTTTTAGTATTTTTGCTTCGTTAAGTTCTCTTCTTTACAGTTATGCAAGATTACTAAAGTTTCTATTAGAGCCTTGTTTTTTTCCAGTTTTCTGGTTTTTCTAAAGTTTTAGGATTAATTGAAATGAAAGATGAAAATAATTTTCACTTTGCCATTGTCACTTTTTCTCCTCTACAAGACGACAACATTAATTTTCCAATCCGCGATGTTTCGGATTCGAGACACCATCATCAATTTTTTTTTATTTAAATACAAACTAAGATTTTTTATTTTACTATGCAGTGCCCTTCATAATTAGCAAATAAATTGTGATATAAAAGTCATAGCGCACCATTTGATTTTATCGGGAAAATCAGCATTATTTGGAGAATTTCGAAACAGCGCTATCTAGTGACCACTAACAAAGTCATTAGGTTACAGTTGATTGTTCCATGAGTAGAGCAAAAAAAGATCAAGTTAAATAAAATCGTTTTATCAAAAACAAAGGTATCTACATTTGAAAGTAAAAATGTTTGAACTTCCCCCACCACTTTATTTTTAAAAATAGACAAAATTGGTCTTAACTAAAAATATGCCTAATTGGTTGAAGAATACAATGCTTATATTTTCAACATACCTTAATTATGGAAATTTAAAAGAAAATTGGCATTTACACGTTTGTGTTGCTGTTACGCCCCCTAGCGGCTATCTTTCGAATTAATAATTTACAGCAATGTCTCTTGATCGATTACGTACAAATATTTTTTCCTTAGTTCTGTCCTTAACGGTTTCCGAGCTACAGCCGCCCTCCTCTCGTTTATCCAAAACAACCTAACTCGCCCAGGCCGCATATACAGAGTTATTCCCGCAACCCGTTCTTTAAAAGTTTTTGATGATGCCATTTAGATAAAAATTTTAAATTTTGGAATTAAGGTAAGGTCAAGGGGTACTTCTTTTCTGAAATATTTTCAACTTCCTGTCACTTCCGGTTTAACCGGAAGTTGGTATCAACTTGCTTATTTTAAATAGAACACCCTGTATTTTATGATATTTTTGGATTCTACGGAGAATTTTAATGCTATTTTATGTAGCATGTCCTATACCTATGTTCAAGCGTTCTTAAGATACTTGACCTTCAACCAAAATGAGGCTTCGAGGTATCCAATTTTAAAATCTCATATTTTTGTAAGTTTTGAAGATATAATCTTCATATTTTGCAGACGATCGGTAAATAATCTTAGGTTTCTATTTTTTTTATTGAATTTGTCTATTTTTATACAGGGTGTCCTAAATTCAGCGGCAAACATTCACATTTTCAAAGTCGCTAAAGTCCGTTTTGTTTAAATGGGACACCCTATAACTTTATGCACTATCAAATGTAGAATTTAATTTTCTATCGAACTGTATTAAGTTCCCTATACCTATTCGTAACCATTTTCGAAATAATCAGGTTTTTATTAAACTATCATATGTATTTGCTAAATGCTTACACCTTCCCGTAGTAAGCCATGGAAAAACAATTGTTGTGCTTTTCTATTCAACATGACAGCTGATTTGAAACTTTTAAATTAAAATAAGATAACACTCAAAAGCTGATATTCCCAATTTATTTTATTTTCGCGGAGAATGTTACAAAATATTGGAGAGAACGTGCCATGTTTTTAATGAAAAACGTCCTCATCTATCGCCAATGAACAAGAAAAGATTGACGAGGATTGAAACGAAATTTTTTCGTTTCGGAAAAGTTAAAGTTATAAAAAATGTAATAAATTGTTTACATTATTTTTAACCATATCTACTAAGTTCGAGACTGTTCTAAACTTGTTTTAGTGAACTTAAAAATTAGCAATCTAACAATCAACAATAAATAAATAAAATAATAAAATTGAATTATAATAAATGTTCTATATGCTCTCCGTTCATTTGAAGACACATTTCAATTCTTCTTTGTACAGTTGCTGTGGCCCGTTGAATTTGTCCGTTTTCTAATCGGCAAAATCGTATCCTGTCCAGTAAATCTTGTTGGTTATTTACTGGGGAAGCATAGACTTTTGATAAATCTCCATAAATAAAAGTCTAGGGATGTTAAATCAGGCGATCGCGTCCCAATGGCCATCTCCAAGGGCCATTAGGACCAACCCAGCGGTCTTCAAAAATTCGAGATAATTGGAGATAAACTGCAGCGGAATTATGTGCTGGTGCCCCATCTAATTGATACCAATAATTTTGCAGCTCACCAATAGGAATTTCTTCTATAAATTCAGAAACCGTCCCTCGTAGAATTTCCAAATACTTATCACTGTTTAAATTGTCTTCATAAATACAGTACCGCACCTGATCATTTAATACTATACCGAAAACATTGAAGCTAAACCTGTCTTGAGAACGCGTTTCGCGTAAAGCATGCGGATTTTCTGCTGCCCAGAAATGTTCGTTTCTTCTATTTGTTATTCCTTCTCTAGAAAATTTCGCTTCATTGGTCCAAAATATTTTTGAAAGGAATTGAGGGTCCTCTTGAATTTTCAAAAATATGAATTCGCAAAATTCTACTCGTCGGACGTCATCACCAGGTCTCAAGGCTTGCACGTTTTGGAAGGATTAAGGGTGCATATGATGTTCGCTCAAGATTCTTTGGACAGATGAAGAAGAAATTCCCAAATCGTTTTCTGCAGACGGTATTGAACTTTGCGGGTTTGCGTGGAAATAAGCTAATGTGTTTATTACGTTATCCTCGGCATTTGTCACTGGTTTCGGAACATTTTTTGTAACTTTAACCTTGCCAAAACGCAAAAAGTTCGTTTCAATTCTCTTGAATTTTGAATTGTTCATTGGCAGCAAATCAGGGTGGCGTTCATTAAACACACGACACGTTCTCTCCAAAATTTTATAACATTCTCCATGAATATAAAATAGATTGAGAATATCAGCGTTTGAGTATTCTTCCATTTCGATTTAGAAGATTTAGTTTATCACTGACAGCCTTGGATAAATAACGCATACTAATCATCTGTCATATTGGATATTGGACCTCAATTGTTTTTCCGTGGCTCACCATTGGAACATGTAAACATTTAAGCAAATACATACGATATTTTGATAGAACCCAATTATTTTGAAAATGGTTACGAATAGGTATAGGAAACCTTAGTTCAGTTCGATAGAAAATGAAATTCTACATTTGATAGTGCATAAAGTTATAAGGTGTCCCATTAAAAAAAACGGACTTTGGCGGCTTTGAAAATGTGAATGTTTGCCGCTGAATTTAGGACACCCTAAATAAAAATAGACAAAATCAATAAAAAAAATAGAAACCTAAGATTATTTACCGATCGTCTGCAAAATATGAAGATTCTATCTTCAAAACTTACAAAAATATGAGATTTTAAAATTTGGTACCCCGAAGGCTCTTTTTGGGTTCAAAGTCAAATATCTTAAGAACGTTTGAACCTAAGTATAGGACATACTACGTAAAATAGCATTAAAATTCTCCGTAGAATCAAAAAATATCATAAAATACAGGGTGTTCCATTTAAAATAAGCAAGTTGATACCAACTTCCGGTTAAACCGGAAGTGACAGGAAGTTGAAAATATTTCAAAAAAGAAGTACCCCTTGACCTTACCTTAAATCCAAAATTTGAAATTTTTATCTAAATGGCATCATCAAAAACTTTTAATGAACGAGTTGCGTGAATAACCCTGTATACATTTCTTACCACGACACAACTAAGTTTCTTTCTGTAACGCATCAAACAATGTATAATATATAACGCTCTAATAAGTCACGCATTGCTTACTACGGTACAGCGGTCCAGTGCCGTATCGCAGGACCTTTTGTATTTCACATTAAGCGTTAATGTAATAGATACTTTACCACCGTGCACCGGAACTTCTTTCTGTATGGCAGTAAGCAATAAAATTCCAATAATACTCCAGGAATAATCACATTATTTACTATGATTACCGCTTTTCTATAATTTGAATGTGGTGCTATTTAGAACACGCATTCAAACATTGCTATATAAATAAGTTTATTTTCATGGATAGTTTCGTGAATGATTTATACGGCAAAAAAAGGTCATACTTGGAAAGCATCAAAATTGACTTATAATACTCGATTGTTAGATTAATGGATAGATAGAAAGAAAAACAGATAAACAGATGTAGATTTAAATAAATGCTTGTAAGAATAACTTGTCATGATTATATTTAACTCTTTCTCTAAATATGGATCGTTTTTACTTCTTTTACAAGAGGGCAGGGTTATAACTGTGAACAAAACACCCTCCCAGGATTTTAGAGATCTTCACGTTTTGGGGTCCCTAGATGCCCAAAAACATGTTTTTCCATTTCCGTCGGTCTGTCTGCCCGTTTGTGGCGTAGCTAAATCCAATTGACTTCACATTTTGGCCAAAAATTAAGGATCATATAGGGATAGAACTTTGAGGGTTTACTAGAAATTCAACATGACGGAAAAAATGACAGCCTAATAAAACGTTTAAAAAATCAGAGTTAAAAAACTACAAAATCAATTAACCTCAGAATTTGTACAGAAATCAAGTGTGATATAAGGATGTACTGGGAAAATTTTGGTATGAATTCAATAGGGTGAAACAAAATGGCGGGTTAATAAAATGGTTAACAGAATCAGTCTGAAGAAACTACTTATTCGATTGATTTTAAATTTTGCATAACAATCAATCTGATGCAAAATAAACGTGTAAAATTTTGGTATGAATTCAGAACGGCGGAACAAAATGGCAGCCAAATAAAACGTTTAAAAAATCAGCGTATAAAACCCTGGTGTATAAAATTTTTTAAAAATTCAGGGTAGAAAAGAAGCTATTCAACTGATTTTAAATTTTGCCCAAAAATCAATTAATTTACGTCACATTAGGTAGAAACTGCTGAAATGTTGGCACACATCTAATATTGTGGAACAATTAAAATCTAGAATTAATTGCCAATTAGCTAAAGAAACTTGAGAAAATTCGTTGACAATTAAGAAAATTACAAATAATTGAAATGGAATTACGGAAATATTCCATAATTAATGAACGTAGTGCATCTACAGAGTGATCCAGGTAACTCTTTAAATGGAAATATCTCAATTATTTTTGAAATTAGAAAAAAATGTTCCATTGTAAACAGGGTGTCTCAAAAAAGTAATACCACATTTTATAATGCTTTTGAATTTTTCATGAAATTCTGTATATTTTTTGTGTAATAAACCATGTATCAAAAATCAACGGTTTTCGAAATATGGAGGGTTTTAGAATTACGGAATCTACGAATTTTCGGATATAATTGCTTACCTATTTAGATATCTGCTGCTACCTGGAGATAGAGGTTTATTTTTCGAATGGCATGACATTGATCTTTGAAGTCTGATTTACCGTTTGAATCATTTTTATTTTGTGCTAATACTTAAAAATGAGGTATTCGATTGCTAAAAAGTTTAAAATGGTCGAACTTTATTTCAAGAATAATAATAACGCCACAAAACCCCGAGAACAGTTTAGGGAAAAGGTTCAGAGTGGTCAGAGAGTACCATATGTACCATCTATATTCACACAAAGAAGTTATTGCAAGAAACAGTATTTCTAAGAAGTAAGAAAGGAACGAAATGGAGCAAGGGATCATAATATATATTACTTTATTTTCAATAAAATCCAAGAAAATCTGTCAAAGACTGAGTCAAAGATATAAGGTATGGACCATGAAACTAGACAGTTTTTTATGGACCAGCCAAAGAGAACTTTAAAGCAAAATGGATACCACGATTTTAAAATTAGACCAGTTCAGCAATTAAATGACGAGAAAAAAGTATGAGACATGAATTTGCTCAAATTAAAAGATCAAGTCTTTGTCAAGGTCCAGATTATTTCAATAAAATTTTATAGACCGGTGAGGCAATATGTACCACTGCCGGTATTTATAGTTCGAAAAACTGCTATATTTGGTCCGATGAAAATCCACAAACTGCCGAGGCAATTCCTCTTGAAGGACGATCCTGAATACAAGTTTGGTGTGGTATTTTGGGATACAAGGGGTTAGGTCCGGTTTTTATGCAGGTGTTGCAGCCAGGGTCGTAGACAGAAAATGCATTTTGGGGGGGCCAGTTGGGGGCACAAATAGTTCTAGAGGGCCTATATACAGGGTCTGTCATTAGTGTGTCAAAATAGCATACTTTCCTACTAAAGATTTTTTTACATTATGATGGATTCTGTAACAAATAATATGTGCCAGTAAAAAAAATTAAAACGAATTTTCTACATTTATTTTAGGTTTTTGAATTAAATAACAAATTTTATACAAAAGTAACTTAATTAAACATCTGAGGAAACATATTTTTTTCACTTTTATTTAATGTACAGTTGTGAAGATATTACTAAAACTAATAAAAAATAAACATAAATAATATAAACTGTTAACTAAAAAATACAAAAAAACACAATTCATAATATTAATTAATTAATTCTCTCAATTAATAAAAAGTTTGATAGTCTGTCATTCCCAATTCTATTTCTCAAAAATGATTTTAATATTCTTAAACAAGAGAAATTTATCTCACATGAAGCACTAGAGACCAGGATTGTTACAGCGATTTATTACTGTTTATATTTTCTTTGTTTTAATTAGGTAAGAGTCAGCTCATATCTGGGATTCTTACTAGTAGAGATATTTTGGGTTGTTGTGGTTTGAGATTTTATTTCGTTAAGTATATTGTTCTTGTATGAGCGTACCGTATAATATATTTATACAGGGAGCAGTAGGGGGCCACAGGATGGAAAGGGGAGACCGCGGCCCCCTAGACCCCCCTCCCGTCTACGTCCCTGGTTGTACCTTAAATGGGTTAAGATATCTGAAACTTCTGAAGCAACTACCACTTTGAACTTAGCAAAATACAATTTGGCAATAAGATGGGGCACCACTCCATAATATTGTGGCAGTAAGAGACTTTCTTCAAAATAATTATCAAGTGTGGATGGAGAGATATCGAACAATCAGCTGGCCCGCGAACCGGCCAAATCTAATGCCCATGGATACCTTTCTTTGGAGCTATTGGAAAGGTACAGTTAATAAAGAAAGAAATAATAACATTGAAGAAATTCAGAGAAAAATTGTTAAAGAGAAAGGAAATTTAAACGAAAATAAAATATTTAAAAATAATAAATCTTACTCCAAAAAAAATTACTTAATATTTTATTTATTCCTTAAATATAGACACTTTGAAGTCGACGCCCAAATCAACCTCTCCCAGCCATTACAAAATATAGTTGATGTATTTTATATTACATTACATACAAACCGAATATGTAGCTAGCCTTATATCTTTTAAAACTGCTACCCGAATCACTTGTGGAACTTGCTACTGCTATTTCCATCCAATCGTTGAGCCCAAAGTCAATATTGACTTCCTATAGGATATTTATAAATGTCCAAACAAACCAATAAATAATTCGCATTTCGAGACATGCGCAGACATATTTTGGGGGCCTTGCAACTGTTGACTCGGTTAGTGCATGAAGATTTTACCATCTAGTTAAACTAAATGTAAACTATAAAACAACTCCAACCCCAGCAGCGACAAATTTTATCGGTAGTTCGACTTCAAAATAGCGAAGTAAGTTTAAGGTTACTAGTGAGTATAGGTATATGTATATTTTTTTGATATATATTATTACAGATTAGTCGCCGACTTTAAAATATCTATATTTAAGGAATAAATAAAATATTATTTTATACTTTTTAGCGATTTTTTTTTAAATTGGTTCTATTTTTTTAAAACATTTTGTACCTCACTTTTTAGTAATTTTTAACAAGTTACATTTTTATAAATATTATAATTTGTAGTATATCTAATTGTATGTAATTGTATATAGCCTAATACAAAAAATGACGAAGAGAGAAGTACAAGACACTATTAAAATTAGATTTTATAATACTTAAGAAAAATAAATAAAAGTATAAACGTATTTAATGTTTTCGAGATATTTTAGTTTCCATTAACTAATATGATAATTATAATAATATATATATATATATATATATATATATATATATATATATATATACGCACTCATCAAATACTAATTTATTAATTTGAAAATTTAAACTCCAGACTTCCAAATCAATAATATCAATCAACATAACGGGATAACAAAAGAGATACCTTTTAGCAAATGAGGATTTACGTCTTTTACACACCTCAACACACTTCGGTTTGAAAAGAGTATTAAAGAAAATGTAAATTTAATTATAAAACTCGCCGCCTTTATCGCTCTTATACCTGTGTTTTTTTATATTATTATTACAAAAAAAGGAGTGAAAGGATTTCAAACCAAAATATATGGGACTACCAGAGAAATGTCCTCTACAATTTGGCGTTTGACTCATCAACATCGGCCAAGCCGTTTAGACAATATGCGCGAACAAACATAAAAAAAATACATACAGGTCGAATTGTGAACCTCCTTCTTTTTTGAAGTCGGTTAATGAGTACGAAGCATTTATAAATGCACTGGAACACCAAAAAAGAATTTACAATAAATGTGACGAGGTTAATAATGGGGGACATGCAAAGCATTTCATTTAGGCTAGAAATTAGGGGTTTTATTTATTTTCTTTTTTTTAATGGTTGATTATAAGTTTTAATTAGTACCATGTTATTTTCAAATTTGGTAAACAGAATTTAAAACCTATGTAAAATGTTTTATCTCCTTTCGTAAATATTTTGTAAAATATTAGCACACAACAAATATGAGTCAAACAGTAAATCAGACATCAAGCATCAGTGTCATGACATTCGAAAAATAAACCTTTATCTCCAGGGAGTTGCAGGTATCTCAATTATCTAAAATCTTCCATATTTCAAAAACCATTCATTTTTATTACACGGTATATTATACAAAAAATAAAAATCAAAAACTTAAAAAAAAGTGGTATAATATATTAAAAAAAACAGAGTTGGTACTTACTTGCCTTGCTTTTTTTGAAACACCCAGTATACATTAAAATATAAGCATATGAAAAATCTGGATCACTCTGTACATTGTATATACAATGTCTTTCTTTACAATTCACCACCTCCGATATTGGTCTTATTTCCAACCATACAAAAATCTGTTGAATATAAATCGTTGCTTAGCGACGTCTACTTGTCCTTCAATAACAACCACCTCACCGCCTCAGTTTTTTGTGAATATAGAAAATATATATATATATATATATATATATATAGAAAATATATATATATATATATATATATATATATATATATATATATATATATATATATATATATATGTATATATATATATATATATATATATATATATATATATATATATATATATATATATATATATATATATATATACATATACAATATACAACCTTACTTACCTATTTCTCTCTATTCGAATCCCATCTCCCCTATGGCCTTCCCTTTTTGGGGCTGCTGTACCACCGAGCAATTTCTTAGTACTTTTAGACTTCAAAAGAGAGCAAGCCGCTATTTGTTTTATCTAAATAATAGAACGCACTGCCGATACTATTTCAAAAAATATGAAATATTCCACAATTCCTGCATTATTTATTTTAGAAACCGTCTGTTTGATAAGAAAACATATAAGCACATTCACAACACGTATATCCTACAAGAATTTCTAGGCATGACATATGCCTTCCCATTCTTTCCACAGAATTAATAAAAAAAAATCAATTATTTATAACTCCCTAAAACTTTACAATCATCTTCCAGAACATTTAAAAACCGTCCCTATGTTTGCACTTTTCTGAAAAAGAAACAAAAGCGAACCTCATTGAAAGACCTTTTTACTGCGATATTGATTTTTATAATGAATAATGTCATTAAAATGTTTTTTATTTGCTTGCTTACTTAAACCATGTTGCTGCAAGGCATTTGAAAATATTTTTTAAAAAATGAAATCTGATAGTCCGTTAATATTCATTATTTTTGTTACATAATAGATTAAAGTTTTACATTTTTTTCTAATACAATTTAATTACTACATTAGTTCAGTACACTTTTTGGTTAACTTCACTTATTTTGCTTGTATAATGATAACAAAATAGAGTTTAAGGTCGCGTAATTTTAATTTCAATGCCATCCAAATTATTCACCTCGCATATGTATTGCTTGTTTCCTTTTGCTAGGTCACCTGGATTCATTAACCGCTTTTCGGCAACGTTACGAACATAACGAATGTTATATTTACAATTTATGTATTTGCATTGACCTATCGAAAAATGATGCTTTTTCGATCAATATTTAGTTTTTTTCATTGTTTTCGTTTGAAGGTAAATTTCGCTTTGTCCATAAAATTGTAACAATTTTCCTGCGACAATAAGCATACTTTTGTTTGTTTGAAAATTGTGGTTTATATACTCAAAAAATAATAATAACTTAAAACGTAGCGCGCTGAACACCTTTTCATAAGAGCGACCCCTTGAGGAATTACAATCAGCAGTAAAAAATTCCGCTACAGACTCCCCCCGCACGCCGGCTTTCGCGCTTAGATTTGTTTACGGCGGTTGCTATGGCAACGCAATGATGAATATCCATAAGCCAAGTAGAGACAAAGTTTACAGAATTATGTTAATTCTGTAAACTTTGGTAGAGATTGGGAGCGGCATAAAGTGCCGCTGCAGGCTACAGGCGATTATTCGCTTGTTATAGAATTAATGTGAATTAGTGCGTTCGGATCATCGGAGGCGGAACGATGCAACGTGTCGTGTATCGTGGTATTTGTGGTACCGTAAAAGTTGGACGAAATGTTTCCTTTGTACGATCCGGTCTGCATTTTATTAGAAACACCATTTTCCCGGTGGAAAACCGAGGACAAAAGAGACTTTTTAAATACGGGGGCCGAAGGATCTAAGCCTGTCCTTGAAATAGAAAAACAAGGGAAGTCAAAAGACAGAGTTTTCTTTCGTAGGTTTCGAAATCAGTGGTATTCGGATTATACGTGGATGAGTGGAAGTATTTATTTAAACAAATTATTTTGTATGCCCTGTTTAACTGTAAGTGTAAAATCAAGCATATGGAATAAAGAGGGATTCAATAATTTTGGGAATGTGACGAGAGGTTGTAGTAGGCATGAAGCTTCTTTGGAACATATTCAGTGCGTTATTTCGTTTGCAAATTTAAAGAAAGGCCTCAGTACAATTGAAGACGCCTTGAGAAAAAATTCAAGGTTGTATATAAAAATGTGTATTGACAATTTTGTTCTAAATAGAAGATTTATGCAATTACCTATTCGTGCGACTGTTTTTTTGGGTATACAAGAAATTACATTTTTGGGGCGCATTGAATCTGATTCTTTGGAAAATCGTGGGAATTTCAAAGAACTTTTAGACTCCGATATAGCGATAGCATTCAAGAATACTACAAAAAGATATCCCCTATATTTTCTGCAAATTCAAAGACAATTCAAAACGAGTTGATAGGTTGTATTTCGGAATATATCGATGAAGAGTGTAATTTTTTTCTATCCAAGTGGACCATTCTACCGACATTATTCAAAAGTCTCAATGTAGCATAATGATTAGGTATGTTAATATTGCAGGAAAGAAAATCTTATAAATTCATATTATTTCCCCTAAGTATTAAAAAAACGCCCCAAAGCTGTGGATAATTAACATCATAAAAAGGTAAAAAAAGCCATTTTGGGCGTGGAACCCCGAAAAATTTTCGCCTGCGCCGCTATGCACCTAGCTACACTACGCTTCACCCGTTCGTAAATCCACGAGCCACCACTGAGAAAAATGCAATGTGGGACGGACGGAGAACGTTCTTTCTACTGGACTCAACATAAATACGTTGCTTGCAGGGTTTTTTCAAACCCTCTAAGGATAAAGGTATCAAACTTGGCATACATATAATTAGCAAGAAGATGATACAAAATATATAGGATGTTCCATTTAAAAGATTGTATTGTGCTACACATTTGTTAAATATTTTGTATACATGAAAAATTATTTTCTATAAACTAGGAAATTAACCCTGCAACTTTTACACCTTCTTTCTATATCCTAAAATTAAACCATTATTGGGCTTGACGAATTATGACAAAAATATACTGAGATGATGAGTAAATGACCTAATTTAAATTTTTTTTTATGTTATGTACCTATCGAAAGCAATCGTAGGCCAATTTTCAGACTATTTAAGGTATTTTTTTTATTTAAGAAAAAGGCAAAGAATTTCTATACAATTCTAAAGGCAACAAATAATCTAAATATTTAAAAATATACTGGCATTTTTGTAATAATAAACATTATACTTTTAGATGCAAAGCTTTGGTTAAGCTGTCGACAGAGTGCAAAAATAATTAATTCAAATTAAAATTCGTGACTTTGGTAAAATCAAAACGCCTTTGTAAGAAACAAATTAATGTTAAAGTTAATGTTAAAATTGTATAATTAGAATGGTTACTGACATTTTTTATTTTTGTAGTGAAGTTTAAACTAGAAACTGAAATTTACGTCTGTTTATGGCGGATAAACTTGATATAATTACTTAGCGCACTTCTTCGCACCTATGAGCAGATGTTATTTTCCATTACTTTATTGTTATCGTTAGTACGTGTATATTAACTTATAAAGCTCGGGATTTATAATGAAAACAAACAAAAACTTTCAACATAGGCTCTGCAAAAACGCAATCGTATAATTAAAACACGATTACTTACAAAATTGCGTGCTTTGAAAAAAAATTTGTCTAATGGCTAGCAAAAACACAACTCTATAATAAACTATTGCACACATTGATCAGTTAAGTTTTGTACAGTGTCTCACATAATGTCCGTTACATATTGGAACATTGTGTATTATTAAGATTTCGGAAAAATTTTTAAGCACCATCGCTTCTGCATGTCTAATAATTAATAAATCGATTTTTTACTTCCCTCGTAAAAGGGAAGCAAGCAAGAACATGTTTTTTCAATTCCGTCGGTCTGTATGTCTGCCTGTCTATTGGTCTATCTGTTCGCGGCATAGCTAAAAACTACTTATCCGATTGACCTCAAGTTTTGGACAAACATTAAGGTCATATGGTCAAATCCAATATGGCAAAACAAAATGGCGGCCTGGTAAAATGCTAAAAAAAATATTACTAAAAAACTACTTATCTAATTCATCTCAAATTTCGCACAAATATCAAGTATTATGTAAGAATCAACTGGTAAAATTTTGGTACGAATCCAAGATGGGGAACAAAATGGCGGCCTGATAAAATATTTGTAGTCGTGAAAAAAATTATCCACTCAGATTTTACATATATTCAGATTTTAGCGTCCGTGGATGCCAAAAAATATGTTTAGTAATTCCGTCGGTCCGTCTTAGCTTAAAAACTATCCATCAGATTGACTTCAAATTTTAGTCAAAAATTAAGGGGATGACCTAATAATACATATTTTAGTAAAAACCCAATATGAGGGAACAAGATGGCGGCCTTGTGAAACATTAAAAACATTACTAAAAAAACGAAATATCCAACAATATTTAAAAAAAAAGGCCTGAAAGAAACTACTTATTAGATTAATTTCAAATTTTGTGCAAGCATCGAATGTGATATAGAGATAAACTGCTAAAGTTGTAGTGCGAATTCAAAATGGAGGAACGAGATGGCCGCCAAATAATATTTAGTCCCTCGTAAAAGGAAGTATGATCTTTACGTTTCAGGGCCCCTAGATGCCGACATTCCGTCGGTGTGTCTGTCGCTCTGCCAGTCTGCCTGTTCTAGGCATAGCTGAAAAACTACTTACCCTATAGACTTCAAATTTTAATCAAACATTTGGGGTCATATGGGGATGACCTGGTAGTAGTTAGGTAAAAATCCAATATGGCAAAACCAAGTGGGAAGTTAGTGAAATGTTAAAAAAAATATTACTAAAAAACTACTTATCGAATTTATCTCAAATTTTGCACGAAAATCAAGTATTATGTACGAATCAGCTGGCAAAATGTAGGTATGAATTCAAGACGACGGAGCAAAATGGCGGCTTAATAAAATATTTAAAAATTCAGCCTGAAAAACTACTTAATGGATTGATTTCAAATTATGTGCCATAACTAATTTTGGTATAGATATGAACCAGTAAAACAGTGGTGCTTAATTAAGATGGCGGAACAAAATGGCGGCCAGATAAAATATTTGTAATCGTGAAAAAACCACCCTCTCAGGCCTTACATATTTTCAGGTTTTAGCCTGCCTAGATGCCAAAACATATTTTTATCAATTCCCAGGTTACACGAGTACCTCTAAGATACGTCAAACTTCTTTCGATACCGTCTATTTATGATTTCACGTCTCCATCTACATATAGATCGTTTATTTTTCGATTATCTATAGACTGTTTATATAATGTCTGTATACTTCATGTAAATTATTTCGAAATTTTATAGAGTTGTTATTATTAATGTTTAAAAAACACAACTCACTTTACTTTAAAATAATTTACAAAATATTGACTCAAATTGTGTATCTACTACATAAACCAATCACAAAATGTGTATAAATCGGCAGAAGAAAGGTAATTCGGATTTTTTCTTGAAATATGTGAATTTTAGTTGTCGATTATAAATGGACGTCTAGAAAAAGTGACCAAACCATTTTATGTAAAATTGACGTCTAGTAATAAGTGTATAATAAGTTTACTTTAAATTGTTTATTTTATATACCTTTATAATTCGAAACTTTATAGAGTTTTTTAGTTTATAGGTATATAATTATTATCTAAAAAATTAACTTCACATTAAAATAATTTAGAAATTTTAACTCAAATTGTGTGTTTACTATATAAATTAATCAAAAAAATGTGTAAATTGGCAAGAGAAAGATAATCCCCAATTTCCATTGAAACAGGTGAATTCTATTTGTGGAATATAAAAAAAGTGATGAAATAGTTTTATGTAACTTTGACGCAGTGGCGGCTCATAGATTTAGCACGGGTGACGCGCAGCGTAGCTAGGTGCACAGCTCCGTATGCAAAAATAGCGCCACAGGCAAAATATTTTCGGGGTGTCACGAATTTATAAGATTTTAAATATATTTTTTGTCCTTAGAAAACAGTTATATACCAAGATACACGACAAGATGCAAAACTGCTTCCCCCTCCGGTTTATGCTAATTCTATAACAAGCGAACAAGCCTCAGCAGCCTGTAGCAGCAGTTTTATGCCGCTCCCATCTCTATTTGGATTACAGGTATTCGCCATTGCGTTGCCATAACAACTGCCGTAAACACATCTTAGCGAGAAAACCGGCATGCGGAGGGAGTCTGACGCGGAATTTGTTAACTGCTGATTGTGATTCCTCAACGGGTCGTGTTTATAAAAAGGTGTTTAGCGCGCTACGTTTTTAAGTCATTATTATTTTTTGAGTATATAATGCCCTAGTTTTGATAGAAAATAATGGTATAATTAAGTAAATAATGTGAATTTATTTAAAACATACTACATTTTTATAATAGAAATGTCGATTATAAAATGCTTAATATTTTAAAAATATTTTTATTTGTAAGTAAATTGATGAAAATGTAGGTCCCCTGGCGAGCCGCCACTGATTTGACGTTTTGTAAAGAGTTCATATTAATTTTAATGTAAAATGTTTATAGAGTTGGTATATAAATAATTTTTGTAAGACTTCACATTAAAATAATTTACAAATTTTGACTCAAACTGTGTATCTACTAAATAAATTAATCACGAAATGTAAATTAAGTCAATAGATTACTATCACTCATATTTTTCATTTAAACAAGTAAATAATATTTGTAGACTATAAATAGATGTCAAGAAAAGTTTACGAAATAACTTTATGTAAATTTCGCGTCTGCTAAAGAGTGAATAATAATTCGATACTCTACAGCATAGATAATATCCAAAAAACTTAACTAACTTCACATTAAAACAACGTATAAAGTTTGACCCAAATTGTGAATCTACTATAGGGTTTCCATATCAGTTTTTTAAAACCCAGGACATTTAAGACCTAAAACCCGGACGAAACCCGGACTCTTTTATAAAACTGATATAGTAGTATAAATTTTTAACTAAAACAATAAAACTATAAATTAACGTACTTACTTATTTATTTTGAGCAAAAGTAAAACTTAAATAAACATTTATTATTAAAAAAAAGACGGAACAAAAGATAGAACAGTGCAAAACATAGGAACAAAAAAAAATGATTTCATAAAAAAAGGTGCCAAATTTCCTTATTTTATTTGATACTTTTCAGATTTCTGAATTTGATTTAGGACAGACATATTTTCAGGTGACAAAATAAAATCATAAAATTCACTGCAGGTCATATCATAATTAAAAATTGTCAACATAATCCCTTTTATTGAATCAAGGGTTAGCCTATTGCGTTCCTTTGTCCACTGGGCAGCAATTAATGAAAATATACGCTCAACATTTGCATTGTGTGCCGTGATGGAGAAAAAAAATTCGCATAGATTTAATAGTTCCGAAAATACTTCAATTGATACACAACTTTGAAAGTAAATAACCCACTTTTTCTGAGCTGACAAATCATGCTGCTCTTCAGAAAAACTGTTAGTTATAAATTGTTTTAAGGAAAAGTATTGGTCAAAAAACTTTGCATCGTCAATATTGACGCCTTTTTCTAAAAGATAGTTTATGGATGGTAAAATGTCCACCTCCCAGTCTTTTGCCTCCAAATTATTTAAGTTCATCCACTTAAAACATTTAAACTGTTCAAGAGGTTTTATCCAAATTTTGACATAATCGATAGCTTTTTCATACATACAAAATATATTTTTTCTAAATATATCGCACTCTGTTTCAAAACCTTCTTCTGAAGCTTTTTTTAAAATGTCACGGACTTTTAGTGGGATAAACCTAGATTTTAATCTGTTAGTTAGGTTCTCAATAACATTTTCAAGAATGACTAGTACCTCGACAACGGAATTATCAGCGCGTTCAATACGTTCAATATTTTGGTGAAACACTGACATCAAAGAATGAACAAAATATAAATAAGCTTCAGAAAATAAATTTTCGAAAAATGATTTAATAATAAAGGATGGAGTTTTTTCAGACAAAAAATACGACTTCAAAGCGTCAAACATCTTGAGCACTCTTTCAATAGCCGGAAATAATGAAAGCCACCTAGTTTTGGAATGGTATAACAATTGCATGTAATTTGTGTCAATAAAATCACAAAATTGTTTTAAACAGGCCACTCTACCTGTAAAAATGTGAAAATAATTAAACAGCTTTAAAACTATACTTTCTATGTCAATTGGCAAGATGTCACAACTGGTCTGAACCGCATTATTTATGATATGAGCCGGACATCCAATGCCGATTAGATTATTATTTATTTTAGATTTTAATCTGCTAAAAATATTATTTTGACCAGCCCTGTTAATTCCACCAAAGTTGGTGTTACAATTATCACCAGAAAATGAAATGCACTTTGTAGTAAGTTTAAGTTTTTCCAGTACGGAATATAAAAGGTCTGTAACAGTCTCCGATGTTTCGTTGTCTGAGCTTCATATATCAACTAGTTTAATCTGTATTCCCCCTTTTTTAAAATCAAAATATTGAATTAATATAGGAAACATCTTAATTGCATTATGGTTACTGGCATCTGTAGAAATTCCAATAAACGAAATACCACTAATCTGATTTGTGATAGCTTTTACTGTTGACGGTCCGAGTACTCCATTTACTATGGCTTCAACTTTCGTATGGCCGCAAGTCACTGATTTTAAAATTGATGAGTCCTGATACATCTTCTTGTGGATCTTAGTTGTACAATCCATTGAATTAAATGACTGGTGATGTTTGACTGTATGATATGCTAGTGTTGCTTCAGCTGCCTTAACAAGTTTTTCATTATCTTTACTTGTTGCCTTAACAAAAACGTCTAGTTTGGATGTGCCTAAAATTATAATAAATATAATTTAGATTTTCTAACACCGTTAACTAGTTTTTTTTTACTGACCTGCCTGACTTTTCAAGTTCTTTTTATGTTTTTCAGTAGCTATATGGTCCTCGATGTCTTTTTTGCCTTTGTGTGCAATGCTAAGATTTACAGTGCATATCTTACACATTACTTCAAAACTCGACTTTCCCTTTTTAAACGAAGGAAATGTATTAAGCATTTCATCCGAAACAACGCACTTTCGTTTTGGCATAATTAACTCTCAAAATAATATATTGATGTACTATGTAAAAGCACAAAACACAAACCACAAAAAACCAAATGCACAGAATGCACTGATTGGTCAAAACAAAACCGTTCGAGCCGTTCGGTTATAAAGGGGAATCCCCGAGTAAAATACAAACCAAAAACACTCGCATAGAGATGGGCGAAACGAAACGAAAACGCGCTTTGTAGAACTTCGTTGATATAGCGGATTTGGCCAATCTGTAATGTTGGTTGCGCGCCATCACGAGTTGTCGAAGGTCGAGTTAGTTGAGATTATATAAATTTATGAACTTTGCTGATGTAATGTTATACCTATTATTAAAACTATGATTTTCAACATTAACCCGGACATTTTTTGGAAATCCGCCCGGACGTCCCCGGACGCCTTAGAAACCCAAACATGTCCGGGCAAATCCGGGGAGATGGAAACCCTAATCTACTAAATAAACCAATCAGAAAATGTGCATAAACTTCCTAGATAATTATTATTAGTATTTTTTATTCGAACAGGTAATTCTTAGTTATAGGTTAAAGAAAAGTGGACAAACGAGAATTTTAAGTTTAACTACGAGTACATAATAATAAAAAAGTCGATCATATGATTTTATGTAATTTGACACTAGGACTGCCACCTTTCAAAAAGAACCCGGAGTATTGGAGAAAATCGCTATTCAGTGGTGTTCACCCGCACATTAAGGAAACGGCATACATTAAAGTGGGGACCTTTTTTTAGTCACAACACAAATTATATGAGCTCGGTCCCCTCCCCAAACCAAAATCCTAAATATACCACAAATAAAACATAATTTTATTTGTGGTGCGTATTTTTTATTGAAATTAAGTAAATCTGTTTTCGCACTGTTCTTGCCACCCGGAGATTTCGATGTTAAGCCTATAGCCCTAATATGCGCTACTCAAACCTGTATACTCCGGGTCAAACCAGGAGAGGGAAATGGGATGACGTAACAAAATTGCAGTGTGTCAATGTAAAAACTACTTATTGAAATTATGTCCAATAACGAAGTTTGGCATAAGTTGAAACTGGTAAAATATTGGTAGGAATCCAATATCACGGAACGAAATGGCACCCAATAAAAATATTTGAAAAGAGAGTATATCTGTTACTAAATAACTACGTACAGAACTAAATTGGGTCACACTTCACTAATGCTAATAAAAGGGAATATTTATAACAAGGGAAGTTCTGGGTAAAGGAAATTTACCGATTTTTACATGTGTCATTTGAAATCCAAGATTGCGGAAAATTTTAAATTTAAAGACTTTACAAGAAAATTAAAATTTTATGTTACATGTTTGTGAAATTTCAAAAAAATACAAAACATTTAATTTTTTTAAAGTAATTCCTATCCAATGAAAAATTTTTTCAAAATATTTCAAAAATAGGTTTGTCTAATCAAAAGTTATTTTTCTTGCTCCACCTAAGAGTATAGGTTTTCTTTAAAAAATCCTTATTTTAATATATACTCAAGAATTTTGTTGGCGCGCTATCGCGTGCTTTCTTTGCAGCAGATCTAACCGATCCTAACCTAACCTAGTTCACATTCTTATTATAGTTCACTTCTATAAATTCTTCTGAATGTATAACTAAAAAAATTAATGTGATTTTGTAACTTAAATAATAGTTTTGGGCTTTAATCATGGTTTTATTGACGTACCTGAGCAAACCACGAGATAAATTCACCTAAAAGTGTAGTTATTAAATATTCATGAAAATGTTAAGATTGCGAATTAAATTCAAATATCTAAATGTTTATATTTTCTAGGGAAATCAAAATAATGAAGAATTTCCGCAAAAACACTTTTGCATTTTTATGTTCAGAAAAGTTTTTGGAATGGCAAACAAAGCCAAATCTCCATGTAACGATTTCCGGTATTCCAAAGTATAGAAATTCCTCGGAAAAATGGAAATAACAAATTTCCACGAAACCATTTTTTCATTTTTATGTTAATTTCTTTTATGTAACTGATTTCATGTATTCTAAAAATTCTTATTTTCCGCTATTAAAAGAAGCTTCTAGAAGACATAAAACTAGTTTGTTTACTTATAACTGATTTCAGGTGAATGAAAGCTGATCTTTTGAAGCAATATTAAGTCAAAAAACAGCGTCAGGATATTACTTTCAGTAATTTAACAATCTGCAGGTGTGCCAACTGAGTAGAACGATACGAAAAAGCTTATATCCAACAGTAACAAACATACTTTTATATGCACCGAAGGGCTTCTCCTACTACCACGTTTCAATTTTATATTTCTTATAGAAGCAGATTTTATTTATTAAACAAACATGCCGACACTTTGCTTCGCCCATGTTCCTTTAAAAGTTTCGTGGCTAATTTATATATGCCTCGAAAATTCGGTTTTTCAGTAACTATCTAAAAAGTTTAAAAGTTTTATCACAAAATAGAGTCAAAATGTTTTTTAGTGCAAAATATACTTACAAAAATGGTCTTAATTTAGTTAAAGAAAAATTGTAAAAAAAAGTATAATCTCATTTTTCTACCATATAGGTAGAATTTCGAAACATCCAGAAGAGACTTTTAGAAAAATATTTTTAAGTCATTTACAGCAAAACTTCCGTTTTTTCCGTTTATCGTCTTAAGGGCCAAATATTGAGAAACCGATAATTATTTTTGAAAGTCACTGTCGAAAGAATCACCTTAAGATCTCATTTAGTTGTAGACATATTTAAAAAAAAGCCACATTTCACCCTCCTGGGTGGAATTTTGAACGATGAAGAAATTTATTTTTATATGAGTATTTTTGAAAGCCTTTAACACAACAAGCATTTTAACATTTCATTTAGTTAAACAGATATTTTTAAAAACTAAAATGATATCTCACTTGCATAAGGACGGAATTTCGGAAAATCCAGAAATTGCTTTTTAGATAATTGTTTTTGAAAAAGAAAGAATTGTTTTAAAACATCATTAAAATAAATAGGTAAAAACACATTTAAACCGCTCTTGTCTTCCATAATGTCGAAAAATCCAGATATGGCGGCTATTATTTGTAAAGCCGTGTATATAATAATAGTCTTATTATATCTCTTTTAGTTGAAGAGATATTGTAAAATACATTTCACTTCTTCTTACCAGACCTCTCCAAGGATGGAATTTCCTAAAATCCGGAAATTGATTATAAGGCAATTATTTTTTAACGTCATAACGAATTTAGTTGAAAAGACATTGGCGAGTTGAAAGACGAGTACATAGTCTCTATAATTGACCAAATTTCATTTTAGCAGTCATCCCAAAAATTCTTATTTTCTACTATATAATAGTTCTTTGTAAAAATCCGTGCTTAGACTAAAACATTGAAAAACACTTTCACTTTTTTAATTTACTCATTCATCATATACGGTGCTGAAAAATGTCCTTGAACTCTTTTTTTTAATTATATTATGAATACATTTAAATACTAACTTTCAAAAATAGAATTATTTACCCAATATAATATACAGGGTGCAAAAACTAAACCATCTGCACACTTTTCCAAGAGTTATAGCTGTGGTAAATATCCTGAATTTGAATTTTCACGTATTTGGTATTTTAAAACATCTTTTATTATTGAGAGAATTCGCATATATATCCCCAAAAATACACATCCATCATAATATCAGGTGGCTAACGAATTGAGCGGTATCGACCGATTCAACTTTCAGGAAAATTACCGATCAATTATTGCTGTGCCTTGTGCTGCGTATAGCTATCTTGTTTAATACTGCTTTTTGCCTGGGCATTTAGGCGTATTCCATCTAAGTAGCTTCATAGAATTTACAATTTCCAAATATTTTTTCTTTTTTATATTTTCATTAAAAGGCTACACCAAACATAACCTTTTATAGACTATTGAATCCTGAAATTAATATTAAAATTAGAATTTTCCATGCTCCAGAAAGGTATATTTTGTGAACTAACTGTCCCATAAGTGGTAAAGGTAGCTTCGTCGAAGTAGCTGCTCTCATAAAGAATTAATTTATATCCTAACCCCATAAATAAAGAACTTCCACCGATTCCGAGGTCAACCCGGAATTGTTTGAATAATATATTTCCATCATCTTTACCCAAATACTTATCTTGAAATGCTAACACAGAGTTCTTAGCGACCTGGAAAACTTGGAAAAACCTGAAAAAGTCAGGTAATTCAGAAATCCGTCTAAAAATCAGGGAAAAGTCAGGGAATTTGCAAAAAATAATAGGAAGTCAGGTCATTTTATACTAAACTTGGAAAAACAATAAAATTTATATTTCCACCAGCGTTGCTTGATTGTATTTAACCAAAATTATTTCGTCGCGTTTATATAACTATAATTTTATTTAACATATACATATATATATATATATATATATATATATATATATATATTTATATATATTATATAATCGTCATCTTTATTATGGCGATGTTACGCAGGGCAATTTTTATCGCCTAAAACTGGTATTATTGATCAACTATCGACATCAGAGGCTTCTGTTGATCCCAGAGTAGGTCTTTTTATGGAGATTTTTTAGAAAAACGAGACGTAACTGATGCAGACAAAATGTGGTGTTACAATGTAGTAATGAAACACAAATCGCTAAATTCTGTAGATCCTGACATTGCTATTATAAAGACAATCTTTACTGGCTATACCATTGCTATGGACTCTATTTTTCTGATAAACACTACAAGAGTCTTTGAAAATTACAACTATGTTTATTATATATTTTGACGCAACTTTAAATAATATAATAGGAAGTTTAACGGCCATTTGGACAAATAATTCTGCCTTTGAAAAGCTAATTCAGGTATAAGGTCCAAATCTCATAGACCATTATTTCGACAAGCCTTTAAGCATTTTTAATTATCTCTATCGGCACAATTGACGACGTTTCGCCTTTTTGTGGCTCATCAGGTCAGAGCAGCCATATGGTAGAGATGATGAAAAATATTCAACGGCAGTTTGACTATATACGATGGAAAGTTAAGGCAGTAAGAAATTAACCCAAAGAGTAAAGAAGCGTCATCTATGGGTATAAGTGTGAGGCTTGTTATTTGAACCTCTAGTAGTAATGTAAAAGTTAAAAACACAAGCGCGATATGCGAAGGCTTTCAATTTTCTGATTGCCGTGCGATACCAACTATTGTTGGCGACACGACGGCGCCAAAGGATGAAAATCCATGATATCGGTTTTTTAGACCAAAGTTTCAATAAGAATAAAAAAGTAAATAACGTCCGTAGATAAATTAATAGGAAGTTTAACGGCCATTCGGACAAATAATTCTGCCTTTGATAAGCTAATTCAGGTATAGGGTCCAAATCTCATGGACCATTATACAGACAAACCTTTAAGCATTTTTCATCATCTCTACCGGCTCAATTGGCGACGTTTCGCCCTTTTGGGGCTCATTAGGCCAATGCAGCCATATGGTAGAAATTATGAAAAATATTTAACGGCAGTTTGACTATATACGATGGAAAGTTAAGGCAGTAAGAAATTAACCCAAAGAGTAAAGAAGCGTCATCTATGGGTATAAGTGTGAGGCTTGTTATTTGAACCTCTAGTAGTAACGTAAAAGTTAAAAACACAAGCGCGATATGCGAAGGCTTTCAATTTTCTGTTTGCCGTGCGATACCAACTATTGTTGGCGAAAAGACGGCGCCGGCGCCAAAGGATGAAATTTGTCCGAATGGCCGTTAAACTTCCTATTAATTTATCTACGGACGTTATTTACTTTTTTGTTCTTATTGAAACTTTAGTCTAAAAAGCCGATATCATGGATTTTCATCCTTTGGCGCCGTCGTTTCGCCAACAATAGTTGGTATCGCACGGCAAACAGAAAATTGAAAACCTTCGCATATCGCGGTTGTGTTTTTAACTTTTACATTACTACTAGAGGTTCAAATATATATACCCATAGATGATATACTCTTTATAATTTATATATAACTTTATACAATATATATCAAATGCCGTTGAATATTTTCCATTATCTCTATCATGTGGCTGCATTGGCCTGATGAGCCCCAAAAGGGCGAAACGTCGTCAATTGTGCCGGTAGAGACGATGAAAAATGCTTAAAGGCTTGTCGGTATAATGGTCCATGAGATTTGGACCCTATACCTGAATTAGCTTATCAAAGGCAAAATTATTTGTCCGAATGGCCGTTAAACTTCCTATTAATTTATCTACGGACGTTATTTACTTTTTTGTTCTTATTTAAATAAGATTTTTTCAATGACGTAGACAACAGAGTGGAGACCAGATAACTAACTCCTACATTTTTAAATAGTCAAAACGCTGAAAATTTGGTTTTTAAATATAAAGAATGCTTAAGAAATCTTCAATAAAAAAATATATTGTAAGTTGGCCTAAGTACCTTACTAACTTTAATGTTTTTTTTAATCTGAACTGTGTATATTATTGTTTTTCATTCGTAATCTGATTTTTTGCGAAAAATAAAGTGTGTTATAGGGATAAACTGGTAAAAGATTTGTGTAAAATCTTATCAGAACAAAATCGCGGCCTAATAAAATGTTTAAATATTCTGTAAAATTCTATTTCCTCTGATAAAAGCATCTTTTATGAAGAGATGTAATAATGGACATTATTTGTGTAGAATGCGTAAATAATGTTGTGAAAAATAAATAATAATAAAATAAATATAAAACCAAACAAAAATTGAAATAAATTACAATTTATAGAACTTGTATTAAGTACCTTACTAACTTTAATGTTTTTTTTAATCAGAACTGTGTATATTATTGTTTTTCTTTTGTAATCTGATTTTTTGCGCAAAAATAAAGTGTGTCATAGGGATAAACTGGTAAAAGATTTGTGTAAAATCTTATCAGAACAAAATCGCGGCCTAATAAAATGTTTAAATATTCTGTAAAATTCTAGTTCCTCCGATAAAAGCATCTTTTATGAAGGGATGTAATAATGGACATTATTTGTGTAGACTGCGTAAATAATGTTGTGAAAAATAAATAATAATAAAATAAATATAAAACCAAACAAAAATTGAAATAAATTACAGTTTATAGAACTTGTATTAAGTTATTACCAAATAATTATGTTTATATAGACTTTTTTTGTAAGTTATGGAATTATATACGAGGGAAGTTAGGGGTAAAGATGAATTTACCATTTTTTTTAACATTGTCTGGTTTACAACTTGTTTAGTTAGATTACAGCAATATTAATATTATTGGTTTTGAGATAATATGTAATGCATATTTTATTATATTATTTATTTTATATTTTCGGTTTCTATAGATGGCCTGCAGTCAACCGGAATTTTTTCGGTTTATTGTGAGAAGAAGAAAATAGCCAAAATATTTCGGACCTCGGTTTTTGTGGGCTTCATATAGTAAATGGTTCATTACAAAGTGAACATACTCCAATCCATTGGGATGTGTGTGATTTTCTAGCGGGAGCATATTATATTTTAACAGATTCACTTACCAGGAGGGTAGAAAATGTTCTAGTTTGAGAAAGGGCTTTGCAATTAATCTCCCCTTAAAATGTGGGTGGAAGATAAAGCCACTAAGCTTACATCAAATGTTTCAGTTAGTAAGGCAAAAAAGGCTTTAAAAGATAAATTTTTAAGACCAAGACTCACATTTTCTTCTCACATTGCCGCCATTTTATGATGATCTATTACAAATACTAACTAAATTAATCGAAAGAAATTTTAAAACACAAGTTATGGATAAAGGTCTTCAACACATGTTAAAATTAAATAGTAATAAAGATACTGTTTTACCAATTAATAAGACTGACGTTGGTTTTGTCACTAAAAAAGCATAAAAATACGTAATTGTTCCTGAGAAGGACAAACTTATCTTTTGCGGAATGTCAGACATTTTTGATAAATCAAAATATGAAAAAAAAAAAGTTAATAGAACGTTGTTGTTTTAAATATAAGTTATTCATAAAATGAGCTTAAAATCAAATATCATGATTGATCAAGGAGTTTCACATATAATAAGTTACAATATTTGTATGAAAAAGGAATCATTTCCGCAGAAATTGCAAAAAAAAGTCGTCAACAGTATAGCCAGGTTTTAATATATACCGAATGTACAAATGTATGCAAACATATAATCAAATTAGTCCATTGGATACATTTTTCTACATTTTCTTGGGACAAAATGACTACTTTAAAAATTGTAGCATTAAATTAATTCTGATCTTTTCTCATGGAAACGCCACCACGTTGATTCGGGGTTTTCCATAAATAAGAATATTTTTGTTGAAAATATGTTGGAAGAGTTCATTATCTGCCAAAGACAAGTATATCACAAGTTTTGTTTTATAAGAAATATAAATTCTCAAAATATAACCTGGAATTTCAGTGAAATTGTCAAGAGAAAACCTGGAAAAGTCAGGGAATTTGATAACTCAAAACTGCTAAGAACCCTGTTAAACAGTATAACAAAAAGATTTTAAGGTTTTGGAGAAGATATTTCTTATTAAAAAGTTTTGATTTCAAGAAAAGTGGCATGATAATAATGTCCTTGACAGATAAAAGAATAGAATCCATTATTTCAAAATTTATGCGGACTGGCAGCGTACTTAACATTAAACAGAACAAATTCTCTTTAAGCAAAGGATAAAATGCTATTGAAACCATCTTAATGTATTCGGCGCATAATCCCAAAAAAGATGATATCTTGGAAATAGGGTATCTAAAATTAGGAATGTTGTTAATTTAAACACTTTTAAAATTGTAATTTCTTCAAAAATATAATATTTTTTAGACTTTTTTCTAGAGCATTAAAAATCCAAATATTAATATTAAATTTAGGATTCAATATTCTAAAAATATTAGTTTGGTGTGGTGTCTTTTAACGAAAATATGAAAAAGGATAAATATTTGGTAATGTCAAATTCTATGAAGCTAGACCACTTAGATATTAATTATATCGTGGTATTATGATTTAATTTTATTTTTGGGAATATTTAAAGAAGAAAATATATTCGAATTCAGGAAATTCACAACATGTATAAAGCTTAAAAAAGTTTGCAGACATTTGAGGTGCTACTTTTCAATAACTTACTTACCCAATTTTACGGTTCTTCATATAATCCATTAATTAATTTAATATCCAAAAAAAAATTAGGTTTAGCATTTTTGTTTTTTAAATTTATTTTTTTTGCACCCTGTGTACTATATTGAATAAATAATACTGTTTTTGATAATTTTTGAATCATTGACGCTTTTCAGAACCCTGTATAATTAGGAAAGTGACACTTTCTTTTAATGTTTTAGACTAAATAGGTGTTTTTATAAAAAATTACTTTTTATCTTAAATATCAGAAATAATAGAGTTTTTCTTCTTCCGGGGTCAATCCTTGGACACACTGTATAGAATGTAGCAAGCGCCAGATACCCAGTGATCCATTTACTATCTGAGAAAAGGAATGTACAGTAGAAAAGATCTTTTGGAGAACTTAATGAGAACAGATGTTTACATGCACAAAATTTTTACATCGATTGATGATATGAAAATTACTGCATCAGAAACGGCTTCTTGTAAATTTCGTCCGTTTTAATACGAGGTGTTAGGGATTTGACTACAGATATTTTAACATACGATTTTGAACGAAAAACTCTTATATACCATCGGTAAATTCTAAATAGGTTTTGAAATATCACAGTTGAAAATGTTTCTTTGGTGTAAGTTTAAATTATGTTCTTGATAACATGGCAACATTAATATTTGGTTGTACGGGCTTACTTTAATCTCTTTAGCTGTGGCAACAAACAAACATAAAAAAACCTGTAGGTTTGATACAGGTTCAATTAATTAACTTTGATTATTTATTTGGGATGTACGAATTAATTATTTGATAAAAAGGATAGTGGTTACTGGTTTGTTAGCGTAATTACGACGCGTATAAAAAGTAGAAATAACTTGTCATGGTAACTAAACCATAATAATTTTTAAGATTATTATTTATTTGTACAATTTTAACCGCACAACTCTAATTAAGTTTATACTTTCTAAAAATTAATAATAAAAAATATCAATTCCCAAGCACTTTAATTAAATCTAGGTAGGTAATCCACACAATAAATGGTGAATCCAACATCACAACCATGTTTTCTTTCGATAGAGCTAAACTATATTTTCGTCTTCAGGTGCTATTTGCCTCTGAGGTCCACGATTTATTATGGCGAATGTTTACACTTACCATATCCCGCACTGTTTGGAAAAACTAACACAAATGTATATCATTGGAACGCCGAGAAAGACACCCTATGTTTCCGGGTATTTGGGATGTTAAATGTGCAGTCTGTTTATATTCTTTATGAATAAGTAACATGAGTTAACTAACACCACCGACGGTTTCCCTTTTTAAAAAGTTTTATTTTTCTAAAATATTGTAAGTACAAAATATATGTATTCAAAATGGCTTCTTCTGACTGACTGACTCGGCTCCGCTGAAGCGTAATATTATAACAGCCTCGTTGACATAGGATCCGCTGGCTCAGCAGTTCTTGGGGATGGAACGTGACATAACCCCTCCCTCCTCAGACTTAACTACACCTGGTATGGGGTAGTTCAATTGGTGGGCGGCTAGTTTCTGGCTGGGTGGTTGTCTTCTTGAAGAACTTTCTTTGAACCATCACTTTGCACGATGCATAGCCGCATAGTATAATTAAAATAATGTAAATTATAATTGTCCATAAGCTGGGTAATTTTGAGTTTTGTCAAAAATAATTCGTGGTTGGTTTTTTGAAATCTTGTTGCGTCGGGTTCCGAAAATTTTCCTTATTTTCGGTTGTTTCTTCATAAGAATATTGTTCAAGAGGAGCGGTATTATATATGTCAGATTGGACATTTGCTTCCTTATATTCATTATTTACATAAGAATAAGAATTATTTTGGTCATAATATTGATACTGATATTGATCATTTTGATTATATTGGCAATATTGGCTATCGTCATATAAGAGTTGCTCTGGTTGGTATAGATCTTGAGTTTCGGCGTTATAGACCTCTTCAAAAACTAGTTTTGGAGGGTTATAATTTGATGTGCTAGGCAAGGGTTTAAAGACCGACGTCTCTATCCCCGACATAGGCGTGGGTGTTTGTAATTGTTTCTGTTGGTTTGGTTTAAAAACGTTTGTTCTGTTGCCAGGTTTGCCGAAAACTTGAGAGTTCGAAAAATATTTTGGTTGTGGCCTATTTGGGTTTGGGCGCACATTTATAGGTTGTGTTGGAAAGCTGGGTCTAAAAGCGTTGTGTGGTGTTTGCGAATTAAAAGTCAGATTTTGGTTTATTGCGAAATTGGGTTGAAAACTATTAAAATTATGTTGCATGGGCCTAAAATTACTATTTTTTGGGATTGCTGGACTAGATTTGGTTTGATTCTGAAAATAGTGTATATTGTATTCTTGGGTTACAAATTGCAATGCTTGCATTAAGTTTTCTGGCCGCATACACCTTATGGTTGTACCAAGCGGTTCTTTTAGCCCTGATAAGAAAGTTTTAAGAGCAAGATCATTATACAGCTCGCGTTTTAAATGTTTCGCAGATATAGTATTTTCATGTGAATCTATATATGAACATAACAGATTTAAAATGTGTAATACTCTATCATAGAAATCATTAGGCTTTTCATTCGGTAATTGTTTCATTATAACCATCTCTATTTAAACAAGCTTCATCTCTATGATCCGCAAAATTACGACGCAGGGTGTCCTTCAGACTTTCCCACGTACCAACATTTTGAATATTTGCAACTAATTTTGCATGGCCAGTAAGTTTCCCTATTATAGAGTTAAGTAAATAAATGTTTTGAAAATTTTGTGCATTATTCGTATCATAAAAACTATCGATAAGTGATTGGCAAGTTGAAAGATACCTATTTAAATCATTCGGATTTCCATCAAAAACAGGGACACAATTTAGGTACTCTGGCTTAAATTGAGCCATATTGCTTGTAATTAAATTATTTATTGATTGATTATTGATATCTAAATTTGTAGATTCTAAATTTTCACTAATATTATTTGAGTTTGTGTTTGTATTTAAATCTAATGCCTCTAAATTTGTATTAGAAACAGAGTCAGGTGAAGGTGTCGAAATTTTTAAACCTTGTAATTCCGCGACAATATTTTCAATAGACATCAAGAGTAAATCAATTACCCTTACAGAAGTATTTGAAGGGCAACTCTATTCATTTCTATAAGGCAAGCTTTGGTTGGGCGATTGAGGTCCTTCCCCAAATCTTTGTCCTTGCGAAGACAGGCGATATTGGTCCTATCCTCCGTTGGTCAGCTGTTCGATGGTAATCCACAGTTCTGCGATAGATTGGAAATTTTCGATGTTCGGAAAATTTCACTCTGCTTCAAGCACCTCCGACAACGTCACAACAAATTGTTCTTTTCCGGTTAATCCGTAGAAACGGAAAAATCAATACAGTCGATATGTATCGATTTCCGAAAATCCGTTCTGACTGCGCCAGTTAACTAACACCACCGACGGTTTCCCTTTTTAAAAAGTTTTATTTTTCTAAAATATTGTAAGTACAAAATATATGTATTCAAAATGGCTTCTTCTGACTGACTGACTCGGCTCCGCTGAAGCGTAATATTATAACAGCCTCGTTGACATAGGATCCGCTGGCTCAGCAGTTCTTGGGGATGGAACGTGACATAACTCATGTTTGCGTGTTCATTATTTGTATACATTTTAAAACTGACACTACGTCCTCAGTGAGATGCTACGTTCACGAATTGTTATGTTCATCGAGCCCGGTTGTTTATCAGCGAGGTTGTCCTTTTTAAATAAGAATTTTTAAGGTAAGATCAAATTAAAGATCAATTTTTTATTCTCTAAATTTAAATTGTTGGGATATTTTACTAAGAAAAAAACTGTAGGCATTGTGTTAAAAATAATAGGTTTAATTGTTTTACAAAATTAAATTAATACAAGTATTACCGTTTAGCTTATAAATTAATAAAACAAAATACAACTTTAAGGCCATTTTTTTCAAAACTGGTACGGTCTATTCCGTACGTTATATAAGACTTTTTTAATCAAAATGGGTCATACTATCATGTATTAAAATATTTGTAGTGAAACCTTTAACACCCTCTCATTTGTGGCAAAGCTTCTATAAAATTGGAAATTTTTCAAAGACATTTATGAATCTCAGATAAATGCATTTCACGACTTACCTTATGTACTTTTACTTGCCGTTCCCACTCAAGTAGATTTTTTTCTAACCAACTACTTTTTTTGCTCAACAAAAAGTCAACAATTGATATATAGTAAGTTTATAACATTTTGCACCCTATAATTATATTGCACCGCTCAGAAAGTTTTTATAAGGGGTCCACCCACAACTAGCTTTTTCTAAAATGTCATTTTCTTAAAGAGATATTTTTAAAAACTAAAATGATATTTCATCCGCACAGTGGCGGCTCGTGGTGAATTATATTGGGAGGTCAATAACAAATTTAAAACTAGGTATACTTAAAATAAAAATAAATATCTTATCTTTAAATTGAGCTTTAAATTCTCTTGAAGTTCAGGTCTACTCTTCGTTCTTTAGAATTGGAAAAATGCTGAATAATACGCACATTCCTTTTATCAACGATTTCTCGATACCTAACATTGCTAAAGCGGATAGTCTATCTTGGCCCAACTCCTCAACAAAATTTATAAGCCCTCGAAAAACCCCTGGATTTTCAGACAAAGCCGTTTCATCATGGCCACGTAGTGCCAGCTCGAATGCTCCACAACATTTTACACAATCTATAATTTTGTTTAAAATATAATGATTTTTGGATACATTTTCATTACAATCTCTAAGGGATTTTCTATAAGCTGGGTCTAGCTGAGTGCGAATATCAACACTTCCGACTGTAGCATAGTTCACCGAACATTTCATGTGATCTGCAGAAAAAGCATGTTTTTTATTTTTTTTTTAAGTGTTTTAAATCTTTAACACCGGTTTTGCACCATAATGAGTCCGACGAGTCCAACAGCAAACAAACATAACAGTAAAATGAGTTTGAGACTTCACAACCACATATCCAGTTAACTAAATCTTACATACTTTCGCGAAAGTTTCGATGAACCTTTTTATTTTTGTCTTTACTAGTTTGTCGTATATTAAGTTCTAGCAAATTGCGACCATATACCTTGAATTCGGTTATTCTCTCAAAATTAAGTTCGTTAGCACTCTTTAGTTGTTTAATTTTTTGCACTATCGACATTTTCCTTCAACTACATTCACACCTCAAACATTGACCACCTTGAAATTGGTTATTTTTGCAAAGTTAAGTTCGTAAGAACTTTTTAGTTGTTTATTGTTTTGCACTAGCGACTACCAACATTTTATTTCCAGTATATTTCCAACTCACACATGAATCATAAAAATAAAAAATATATATTACAAAAAACAGTATATAAATCAATTTTCATCGATTAAAAACGTCCGGAACAATATCGAGCCGATCGATCGAATTATGAGAAGAGACCGGCTGATGACCCAAATCGCGATTTCATATTCCATTTGCTATCGCGTTCGGCTGCCACTCGGTAGCTGTGAAATCTTCGGGTACTTTAGTTAAGCTTTAAGGCAAACAGGATAATTCGGACTGCCTAGCCTAGCTTAGTATTTTATTATGCCTAAGGAACGCAACGAGACTATTCGAACCGCCGCACAGTGTAGCGTGCCATGGACACAATTAAAAATAAACGAAATTTTGAACTATACAATTCTAACATTTTTTTTACATGTTTAGATAAGATATTGGTCACTGTATTACGTAAGTATAGTATCAAATCGCAGTAGGCCATGCTTTTGTTTATCAGCGTTTAGCAACTTTGACCTGTCAAGACTCGTCAAAATTTAAGGTTATAAAAGCAATTAATTACGTGTGTGAAATTTATTGTGTATATAATTAAGTATTTTGGTTTTTTCAAAATATTAAAATGGATTCTATTTGTGAGGGTAAGTACTTCATAATGCTGAATAATTTACATTTTGTACGAAGTTTAATTAAGAATTTATAATGGTTTAAAGTTTCCAGTTAAATTTTTTTGTAAATTTCGACATTTTGGAATTTGACTAGAGTTTTAAAAAAATTACTGATGATCACCTTCAATATTTTTTTATCAATTGTTCATAAACTAATAGTGTTTTCCTAGAAAAAGTTTTAATCACCATGGGTTACCATTAACGGAGTTATGTTTTTTTTTAGACAGAGGTGTTATAATAAAAAATATCGACCTGATAGATGTTTGGCTGAGAAGTCCAAAAGGAAATCGAAAGCAACTTGTATATGAAAAAATACTGGACCTCATTAATGTAGATGAACCTTCCAAACAGTAAATCTACCAGCAGCCGTAAAGTAGGAAGACCCCGAGTTCCATTTGAGGAAGCATCGTTTAAAACAAAAAGAAGGCGTATGGCAGAGTTAGCCGACAGAACTCCAGAGGAGCTACGATTAGCTGCAGAAGCTATGTCAGAAACTGTCCGTGGTCCAGTAACCATCAGTTTTAGTGCAATTGAAGCTTTAGCGCTTATGATAGACTTAGATATATCTATGAGAAAATATATTCTTCTTAGGTCTGTAATCAATGCAAAAGCCCAGAACTGCCTTCCAAGTTATTTTCAGATCAAAATAGCCAAAAATGCTGTTTTACCTTCCAAAATAATTTTCACTGATATATCTGCAGAAGTAGATCTACAAGAGCTTTTGCAAAAAAACATAGAAAGCATTTTGAAGTTAACTGAGGTAAATAATCAAAAACGGCTAAAACTTATATGCAAGTGGGGCATGGATGGCAGTTCTGGGCATAGCCAATACAAGCAGGAGTTTACTAACATGGAAAGCACGGATGAGTTTTTATTTTTAATAGCAATGGTACCTCTAAGTTGATGAGGAAACAGGAAAAGAGATGTGGAGAAATCTTAGGACCTCGTCAAATTGTAGGCCAATCAAGTTTTTATTTCAAAAAGAAAATTCAAATCTCGTGCTTAGTGCTGAAAAAGATATTAATGAAAAAATTAAAAATTTAAAACCCATCGAAATTGAAACTACAGAAGGTCGAAAATGTGAGATCAGAGCGGATTTGTGGTTAACAATGATGGATGGCAGTGTAACCAATATACTTTCGGAAACAAATTCAACTATGAAATGTATCATTTGCGGAGCCACACCTAAAGATATGAATACTTTAAACATAAGTAGTCGTCCTTCCAACCCGGATAATTACCGCTTTGGTTTGTCCACATTGCATTGCTTGATACGTTTTTTCGAGTGCCTTTTACATATCGGATATCGGCTTCCGATAAAATCGTGGCAAGTTCGAGGGCCTGAAAATAAATCCATCGTAGAAGGCAACAAAAAACGTATCCAAGCAGAATTTAAAGCCAAAATGGCTCTAACAGTGGATAAGCCAAAGCCAGGGTATGGCTCTTCAAATGATGGAAACACTGCCAGGAAATTTTTCCAGAATCCTCACATAAGCTCAGAAATCACAGGGGTTGATGAGAATTTAATTAAAAAGTTCTCAATTATTTTAGGAGTGTTAGCTAGTGGAGGCATAATTGATCTATATAAGTTTAGATTATTGCTGGAGGAGACTAGAAATTTGTATATAACGCTATACAAATGGTATAATATGCCCAACACCATCCATAAAGTGCTTGTTCATGGATGTGAGATAATCGAAGCATTTTCTTTACCAATCGGAGAACTTTCTGAAGATGCCCTTGAGGCTAGGCACAAAGAGGTAAGAAAGCATCGATTATCGCATACCCGGAAGTGCTCTAGGATAGCTTCCAATAAAGACTTACTCCACATCCTTCTTCTTACCTCAGACCCTTTTATTTCATCAAAAAGAAACATAACCACCAAAAAATGTGTAAGGTCAGATGAAGAAGTGAATAAGTATCTGAAGAAAGACGAAAATCTAAATCATGGTTTAGATTTAGATTTAGAGGAATTCATTAATTTTGATAGTGATAACGAATCTTCAAATTCTGATTAAATTGTTGTTATATTATTTTTGTATATATTTAAATTGTTGTATTATGTTACGGTTGTTAGTTCTTTTATTTTTTGTTAAAACTGTTCTTTATTTTTGTACACATTAGGTACTTATGAGGAAAAGTGAAATTAATTAGCCCTAACACGAACATAGAAGAATTAAATAAATAATTAAGTTACCTAAAAATGTAAGATTGAAATATTGTTTTTTTCCTCATTGTATACTCACTATTTTTTTACATTCTTTAGAGCTTACCATAAGTAATCAAACACCGTTTACAGAATCGAAATTGGTGGAGTGCTTTTTGAGATATCGAATTTTGTCCTTAACTCATATAACACGTCACACTGTGCGCCGCGCGCGGCTAATAGTGTAACGTATTTAACTTTTCCCAAGGTTCGCGTTTTATTACAAATATTAGGAGGGACGGTCAAACGAATAATTTATTTTCTAAAATATTTTTGGGGGTCATTGACCAAATGACCCTATGGAAGACCCGCCACAACATCCACATAAGGATGGAAGTGTGGAAAAACCAGCAATTGCTGTTTAGATAATTGACAGTGAAAGAATTGTTTTAAAAATCTCATTAAAATAAATAGATTTTTTAAATAACCTAAAAAACACATTTAACCCCCCTTCTCTTCCTTAATGTCTAAAAATTTAAAAATTGATATTTCGGCTATTATTTTTAAAAGCCGTGTATATAATAATAGTCTTATTATATCTTATTTTTGTAAAAAAAAGTAAAAATACATCTTACACTTTTTTACCTCTTTAAGGATGGAATTTCGTAAAAATCGGAAATTAAATATCAGACAATTATTTTCCAAAGTAATTGAAGGATTTAGTTGAAAATATATTGGAAAAAAACTAAAAATATAATTTACCCCTTCTCACCACCTTAAGGGTGGAATGTAAAAAATGTATTACTATGCCTGGTGATATTGCATACTGTGCCATTTCCCCCTTTGCAAACTTATGCAGACTAGAAATAACCCTTTAATTTAAAGCTTTGCTAATGGGGAATCCAGCATGATGCAATATCTATAAATATGTAGTCAACAATATAAACTATTAATGACCGTATGCAATTATCTTATGTAAGTTTGTTTTATCCTGTTAACACGATAATTTTACGTATATTCGTTTGATAACACAAATAAAATTGAATCAATTAAATATGTAGAGACATTAAAGTAAATACCGCTATCGATATAGAATGTAATATGGTGTTACTTAGAACAAATATTAACAAAAACATTAACAAAAGAGAAGGAATGATGCAAAAATATTTATACAGGGCATTTCATTATAATTTGTGACACTCTCATGTGCCAACTATTAAACAAAATGTTAATCGGAAAGTAAATAAATAAATATTGTTATTTTAAATGGAACACACTAATAATATTGTTTCGATAAATGGGTAACTGCTTACTGATTATAAATGTACATAAAACATAATAATAAATCCTGAACTTTCCTAGTTATAAAATGGAATCATAAATTGGTAAAGATATAAGGGAAAAATAAAAATAAAATAGAATACAATAAAAAATAATAAAAATATAAAGAAATAAAACATAATAAAACAAACAACAACAACTTTTTTTTTTGCTTTTTTTTATTGTTTTCCTTTTCTTATAAGAATTTAGTCACAGAATCACCTCGCCTCTTTTCTAACGAGGGAAGTTTCGTTAATTTACCGAGTCATTTATAATTCTCTCTCTATAGGGCTTAGAGGTTTAACAGTCCGGTAAAACACGAGAAAAATCAATTTTTCTGAAACATAGAAAGGATGAAAAAAATAACCGTTTAAATAAGTACGAATTACAGGTGTTTCAAAACAAATGCGAAAAATTTAAGGTGATGACTCTTGAATTTATTGTAAGGAAGTTCATATAAACATATGTCCTAAACCTCATACCTTTTGAGATATAGGGTGTTAAACTTTTCAGAAAAAAATCTTTTTTTTATATAATATTTGGGATATCATTCTAGATATCTTCGTGAAATTCGGTACACATTTTCTACGCATCAAGACACATTTTCTGGTGTACACATTTTTTTTCTACCAGCGGCGTCCGTACGAGATTTGCATTGCATATTTTTGAAGAAAAGATGGTACGCCACTGACATTTTTTTATTTGGATATTTGTTTGATATTGATATTGTATTGACAGCCTAGATATTTTTACATAAAAATTACCTATTGCGCTTTTCTCCTCAGATGTATCGTTTAAAAGTTAAAGTGCGGGACACGAAAGAAAACCGGGCGGAGTCAATCGGTTTAGGAAGGTCGGCCAAGAAATCTCTTTAAACCAGTGGTGTCTCGTTGTTCTTTAAATAATATGGCACTTCTTTTGACTATACGCACTTCAGATAATTAAAAAATGTAACTATGCTTAATGAACCTTTATCTGTATTTGTCCGTTTTCTTTCGTGTACCGCATTTCTATATCTCTTTGGCGTTGCAAAAACGGAACTTTCGAATTTTAAAATGATTTAATTTTGATTTTTCTTGATTGATTTACTTATAAATATATTTTTTCTTGAGTTCTGTCATTAACGGTTCCCGGGCTACTACCTACGTCCACTATTATTAGACCACCCAGTATAGTGACACGATTTACAAGGCCAGATTTTACAAGGGCAGTCAGCATCAGATCCAGTGAACGAGATTTATCAAAGTTTTAATTTATGCAGTTCGACTTTGGGCTACTCGGGTATGCCAAAAGTGGCCGTCTATCTCCGTTTGTCATATTACTTTATACAGGGGCCGTCATTGTGAAGTATTATACAGGGCGTCTCCTAATTGCGTGCTGAGGTTAAAAGGGGGGTTTTTATGTCCTAAAAGTCTTAACTTTTAAGATACAGGATGGTAAAGTTTAAAAAGAAAACATTTTTTTTCATCCCAATTCTGATGCTATTGTAGATAACTGCATGAAATTTGATACACGTCTTCTATGCATTCGGATTTACCAAGGTTAATTAGATATACACGCCGCGCCACTAGTCGAAATTTCAAAAATTTATTGTTAATAAAAATGCCCTTGTACGTGGATCAAATTTCACACAGTTATTTATCTATAATAGCATCAGAATTAGGATTTTAAAAAAATGTTTTTTTAAAACCCAGTATCTCCAAAATTAAGACTTTTAGGTTCATATTAACTTTTTTTCTTAAAAAGGTCCAAGAATCACCCCCCTTTAACATTAGCACACAATTAGGAAACGCCCTGTATAGTACTTCACAATGACGCCCCCTGTTCAAAGTAATATGACAGACGGAGACAAACGGTCACTTTTGGCATACCCGAATGGCCCAAAGTCGAACTGCATAAGTTAAAATTTTGATAAATCTTGTTTACTGGAATCAGTGCTGGCTCCCCTAATATAACTACGTTGATGTGTTAATTTGAGTTCTGTAGTTTTTCAAATATTAATTGCAATATTAGATATTTTTTGACACCCGGTTTTGAACCGAAAATTAATTATTTTGAAGCAGTTTATTGACAGCTACTTTATGAACATTTTTACAAAATATATGAAAAAAAACTAAGCCATTTTTGTGGTTGACGGCGGTGATGAGGTTTCGTCGTCACAACTTGAAGATCCCAGTGTGATAACTAAATCTTCAATAACCGTTTCAATTTTGCCATCTATTTCGCAGTATTTATTTTCAATAGAACGAACTTGTTTAACACACGATTTCCAATTTTCAGCCGATATTGAGTCATTCTCTTCTAATGTCACCGGTGGTGCGCTCTCGAATATATTTTTTTCCTCCTGCCCATGCAAGTTCAATAGGGTTGAGGTCGCACATGTATGTAGGCAGCCTTAAACGTGTATGACCGAGGTTATATAAAAGATCGTCAATTTTATACTTTTTTTCTCTAGGCTTGTTGACTGATATTACTTCATATAATTGATATTTTCTCCATGTTTGATCACATACAAGATTGTTCGATTTAAGCCACGATACCATATGAGCTTTTGTAGAGTATTTAGTTGACACTTTATCTTCTACGTGAGAATGATAAGACGCATTATCCATTACCACGACTGATTTGGGACGAATGTTATGTAGAAGTTTCTCGAGCAACCACTTTTCAAAATTATCTCTATTCATCTGTCCATGATAGTCTTCAGTTGTTAGTCATGAGCGAAAAGCAGCATCTGGAACAAATCCGGCTTCTGAACCAGCATGAACTATAATAAAGCAACTACTAGAACGAATTCCCTGAACAACACCAGTAACACTTTCACTTTGCCAGCATTTGTTCATTGTCATATCATTATCTACCCAGGTTTCCACTAGATACACAATATTGCGTCGTTCTTGCCTATATTGCCTTACAGTTGATAGATATTTCACCCGCTAGTGAAAAATATTTGGTCGCTCAACGAGCAATTTTCGTTTATTTTGGCACTTGCGACAAACAAAACCATTTAATCGTAAAAGCCGATTCAAGGTTTTATACCCGTACGGAAAATCTATTTTGTTCTTTAAAGCACGAAGTAGGAGTTTGCAGGTCGGAACCTTCTTTAAGTTTATTTAAAAATCCTCTATTGTTCGTCGAATTACTTGAAAATCACCATCGTGAGTTTTATCTTTGTATGATAATCGGGGTCTTTTTTTATCAGGAGATTTTAAAGGTGAAGTAGAACATAAACGATCATTATGTTCTCTTTGAATTTTTCTTACACTACTTTTAGAAACACCAATGTAAAGTGGTATGTAATACATGTGTTTTCTAGTTCTCAGAGGAAAATGTTCTAGTAGAGGAGGCAATTCTTCTTGTAGAAAATGAAAATATCACTCACCAGTTAATCTTAGAGGTAGAAAATGTGGCCCAATTAAATGTTCATCGACAATTCCTATCCAAACGTGAACGAATAACTGATATCGATATCTAGATTCTGTTATTGAAGGTGGATTTTCAGCCCATACATGCTTGTTATGAAAGTTTTGAATTGCATCTCTTGAGAAACTAGCTTTGTCCGAAAAGAGAATTTGAAAAAAAAAGGATTATCGGTATTCATTCGGTAAAACCATAGGGGAAAAAACAATTTCCGGGTTCGAAATCTCTTGGTAAGTGAGCTTGAACCCTTTGTATATGGTAAGGATATATCTGTCGTTCTTTTAATATTCTCAATAGAGTTGATGCATCAGTATTTCATTCCGCTGCAATTTTCCTGGTATTTGCAGCAAGCAAGTTCTAATTCTGGTGTTCGAACTTGTTGGTGTCGGCCAGTATCAAAAGTTGCCTCTGATGAAACTGTGATGGGGAGGTCTACGATTAGGATACGCTGGTGTATAAAAACATAAAAAAAAATATCTGCCATTTCTGCATTCGTGAAATTAACCACTATTGTTCTATCGATTTAATTAAAACTCTTATTGCTGCATAATTATTCAAATAGATAAAAATTAAACTAAACTAAAACTAATACAGCAATGTCAAATAAAGCAATATTAGAAAGGCACTAAAAAGTGACAGCGGCCCATTAGATTTTTTTTCTAAATCGGTTTTGTGAAAAAAATAGACAGAGGTAAAAAAGTTTTTTAATAAACCAAGCTATCCAAATTTATTTTTTTCCAAGTCGTTGCGTGAGTTTTTCTTTAAATTTAGTTGCATCTTCAGGGATCTTTACTTCACGAGATCGGAAGACTGAATGAGCTCGGAGAGACCCAGGCCGGCTATTTATAGTCGACCTGTGTTTACCGAAGCGTGACTCGGTGTAACGATCGGTTACCGCGTATGATGAAGACTGAAACCTGTATCTCTATAAAAATTGTTAGGATTCTTATAAATTTTAATAGATTCTCTAATTTTGAGTTTGTAGAATCCCGAAACCGGTTCAAGAACTTTGGTTTCTTTTACATTTATAACATGTCCGGTAGAATGATGGTGTTCAAATACAGCAGATTGTACGATTTGTTTATTTCTGATACATCGTTCATGTTCCTTAAGCCTAGTCGATATGGATCGTCCAGTTTCTCCAATATATACATCACCACAGGAACAAGGAATTGCATATACTCCTACCGTTTGGAAAGGAATAATGTCCTTTGGCGATCGCAAACATTGTCCAATTTTGTTGTGTGTGTTGAAGATTGTACGTATGTTGGACCGGCGAAGTAACTTTGCAATATTGTCTGTGGTTCCATGTATAAATGGAAGAACTACATTTCCTATCGGTAATTCCCTATTAGTATCATTTCGTGTAGTAGGATTATTATGTTTTCTAATTGATCGTTTAATATCCTGAGTGCAATATCCATTCCCTCTTAAAGCTTGAGTCAGTTTCTCTGTTTCCGATTGTAAAGAATTTTGGTTACAAATCGCGAGGGCTCTGTAAACCAATGAATTAATAACTGATTGCTTTTGTGCTGGATGATGATGCGAATTTGCATTTAAGTATCTATTCGTGTGCATTGGTTTTCTATATACAGAACGTACCAAGGAACCATCCCCTTTTCTTTGTACAAGAACATCTAGAAAGGGAAACGTGCCTTCTGATTCAATTTCTATTGTAAATTTTATATCAGCATGCTGTTGATTCAGATGATCAGGAAACCCAGGGAGGTTTTCTGGACCATATGGCCACATTACAAAAGTATCGTCTACATATCTGAACCATAATTTTGGTTTTAATGGAGACGACTCCGCTTCTTCCTCAAAAGCTTCCATGAAAATATTGGCTACTACTGGTGACAGTGGAGATCCCATGGCTGCTCCTGAGGTTTGCTCATAGAAAGTTCCTTGAAAGACAAAATACGTTGATGTAAGACATGCTTCAATTAGATCTAAAAGTGAATTGTCAATTTTATTATGGTGAAATAAGTCTGATATTATGGAAATTGAATCATTTATAGGCACATTCGTATATAGCGATTCTACATCGAAACTGACTAAGATATCTTTGGGATCTAATTGGATTGATTTTAGTTTTTCTACCAAATGCGTAGAGTTTCTAATATATGAATGTGTTTTTTCTGTAAAATTATTAAGAATATTTGAAAGATATTTACCAATTTTGTAAGTAGGAGATCCTATGGCACTGACGATAGGTCGAAGTGGTACATTAACCTTGTGTATTTTAGGTAGTCCGTAGAACTGAGTCACGCTCCGGTAAACACGGGTCGACTATAAATAGCCGGCCTGGGTCTCTCCGAGCTCATTCAGTGTTCCGATCTCGTGAAGTAAAGATCTCTGAAGATGCCTCGTGCAATCGAAGGCGAAACGTCGGAAAGTGATTCCATTTTGACACGGTCTAATTCCAAGAACCATGATTTCTTAATTGACCACAGCCGTGAAAGCTTTCGTTCTATATCTCCCTAATTGTTGATTTTTGACCCAACGTTTACAGCACTGCCCTTTATATATTCAAGGGACCAAAATTCCTTGAATAATGGGTGATAAAAAATTAAATATGTGCAACTAACAAGATAATAAGAGAAAAGCCTGCTGAGGTTCGGGAAATATCAAAAAAGAAGAAACCTGTGTCTGCAAAATTGCCTCCTAAAGACGTTAATAAAACAACATTGTAACCACCAGCTGTTACTATATCTCATTGCCGCATATTTTGATCTTAGTTTTTTTACCCTTAAAGTTGGTGTACTTCACAGTCACAGAATAATTTTTGATTTTTTATAAGTATTAGGTTTATGCCATTAAAAAAGGTAACCTCTGACTGGAAAAAAAGTAATAAATTAAATCATGTGTGCAAGATATTCGGTTATATTTTGACCCGGTATTACACGCTTTATTTTTTAAGATATCAAAAAATGTTAAATACAAAAGTTTTAAGAATTTGTCTGAACCGACAGGATTCGTTACTAGAAAAACACAAATTAATATCGGAAATTAACGAAATGAGTATTAACTTTGTTATACATGGAACACCCTATATAACATATGTCCGTCAAACGGGTCTCTTCTTTTTTAAATAGTGACGAAAAATTTCTGAAAAAAATGTAAAATGTCTTTTAAAACATTATACGGCGGATCCATTCAGTTATCCAATTATAATACAGTATACATATTTAAAAAATAATATATTATAAGATATTTTTAAACAAGAGACCTCATTAAAATTGTCTACTAAACTATGAACTTACAAGTAATTATCTCAGTGAGGATAAATTGGACAGACTGGGGCTTAAGGTTGAACCTGATTTAAATAATAGACCTCCTTCGAATGCGAGTAACAAATATTTAGACATAATTAAATTTATGGTTAACTACACATAATTTATCGAGTCTTCAGACACGGCTAAAACGTTTTTCACGAATAGCGTATGAAACCTAAACCAAACCATTCCATGATTGTGGCGCGACTTGCGGCGATTTGCTTAAATTGAATGACGTTATTGAAAATATCAAATCGAATCGAATCGAATCGAATCGAATTTATTTGCAAGATAAATGTAAACCAAAGCATTTAAACATAAAAGTTATTTCATTCAACATTGTTTGAGTGCCCGGGTGGTTAAAAGTCTCCTAAATGGTATAGAGAATAGAAACAATGTTCTTTACTTTGACAATGATATTGAACCTCAGTACGAAGCTAGTTTTATAAACAAAAATCTATTTTGGCTTTTTCGCAACTGAATAAAAATATTTAACTTTAAATTGATTGAAGCAAATATTTAATAAAATTACATATCTCAACATGTAGACTAGTCTATCTACAGAATGTTTCGATACATAATACATAAACATTCTGTAGACAGACTAGTCTACATGTTGAGATATGTAATTTTACTCGGTGCTCTATTAAATGCATTTGTTGCATATAAGGAATTAAAGATGCCAACATTATAATTGTAGGATTCTCAAAGGAAAGTTATCCATTTAAAAATAGCGTTTATTCATTTTTTGGTAACAGATTCTATTATTACATAAAAATCAACGCCTCCGCCAGAAATTATATTGCTACAAAAAAAAAACAGAAGCCGTATGTACCTTTGGCAATCCGAATCAACGATAATGCTCATCAGCCAAAAAGAGACATCAAACGGCATTGCCCTTAAGTGCAACATGTCAAAAAAAGCAGATTAGGGCTATGTTCTTTTTGTGAAGTACCCCAGTGTCTAGGGTGCTTTATTTGAAATATTGCATCGATTTTAACCCATGGTTTTCGTCGAAATGTCAAGAGTGTGAAGTGAATAGACATTATGTCAGTTATGAAAATCACTGTCACTGAAATATAAAATAACACGAGTGAAATATTTTGTGTGAGATTCAAATAAAACTCCTCTGGCCAAAGACAAATCTTCTTTCCAGGAATATCCTTCCAATATCTAGTGATTTATATTTTCGTTATCGAGCGCTGGCACAAAAAATAGACCATATCTTTTTTGTCAAAAAGTTAAAAACACACTCATCTCTTTACTTTTGGAGGTATTTAGTACCATTTTTGTTTATATTCTAAGAGTTACTCTTAAATAAATTACTTTTGAAATCATACCACACCGGAAATTTTTTTTAAATATATTTTTTACCCCTGAAAAATTTAAGTATTGTTTAATTATGCGCACCCCAATATTTGCCTTGTGATTTATGTCCTTCCACGCATTTGCTGAAAAAGGCATAACCGTGTCATCAGAATAATTTATAATACCACCGTTCAGGTCATATATGTAGATAAGAAACATAACTGGGCCAGGTACTGTACCTTGAGGGACCCCAGTAATTACTGTCCAAGCTCCACTACGGGCTTGTTCAACTTTTTCTTTTGTTCTCTCCGTAGGGTAACAAGCAGGGCCGCAGCCAGAACTAAATTTTTGACAGGGCTCATTTTCTTTGTCAGGGCTGATATTTCATGGCCCCCCCCGCCACGCCCCTGGCTACGGCTATGCTTACAAATCATTTTCCTAAAAACAAAGCATTTATTTTAAAATGTAGAAAAAATCATTCGTTTTAACTTTCCACATGATAAAATCACTTTATTCGTTCCATTTATCTGGCCCTCGTATATTATGAAATTAACTACGAAATAATGCCGGTCATAATACTGTGAAATAAACCTTATTAGCGAGACTTGCTGGCATCAGTACTTTACTAACCTTGAACTTTAATTTCGATTTATTTGATATCTTATTCTCTTGGTTGCCTTACTTAGCAACCGTCCGATGATTTTTATTTATTTGCTAAATAATAAAGTGACTCATAGGTCAAAAAGAGGTTTTTGTTATATTTACCGTTCATACTACATAATAATATATCATAAGAACAGTGAAACATATAAATATAAATTCTTTAAACAAACCACTGTTTAAAGAATTATATATTGTCCCCAGACAAATCATTTTTAAATGAACCTTTGAAACTTTCAATAATAATTTGCCTATTTTTAAACAACGTCTTCACACCTTTTACTTCAAACAGTTATTTTTGGTATTTTCAGTTTTTTCTCGGATTACTTAAAATATATGTATTCATGAAATAAAACAATAACCGCTTTATTGGACACATTTTATAAACCTTTATTACAAAGCCAACGTTTCGGCACCAATTTGTGCCATCATCAGGGCTAGTAAATTCAAATTTGGTAGGTAACACACAGTAACATGTGGTGTTGACAATCAACCCAAAAAACAAACAACAATAATTTAGCTGCAGGAAGATGAGGCCGCTGAGAACGTCGAAGGTTATAATTTATATTATATTAATATATGATGTAGCAAACTTCACTAAAATGGAAGGAGTCAAAAATTAATCCAGTGTAATACCAGAACCTGTCTACATCTTGTCTGTCTCAATAATTATTACATAGTATTTTTAAATATTTCTTAGCCCTTTTTAGGTATATTTAGGTAGCATAGAAAATATGTTACAGTCTTTTCAGCCTGATTATATCATGTGACAACCTTATTAACAGCGAATCTTCCATAAGAAGTCAACCTGCAAAATAACTAGTAGAATTGACCAAATATTACTGGTGTTATTTTCGAAAATTATAGGTTTTCTGAACCTTTTAACTATTCATTTTGGTATTGATATACCAGTTTTTCAAAACTCCATCCCCAGATCTAATCACCATGGTATTAAGAAATGGTAATTGCCCATCGATTTCTAATTCCATGGCGAACTTTAACCTAGGATGGTAGGTGTTAAAGTTTGATAAAAGGCTTTCGCTTTAGATTTTGGACAAGCCAGAAAAGTATCATCGACATATAGTTCGACGGATGGAAGTTCGAAAGGAAGTAGTTCCTCTATGCAACTGATCAGGTCATTCATGACTAAGTTAGCGAGTAATGGACTAGCTGGATTACCGATTGCCGACCCGTCGAGTTCTTTGTTAAATGAAAAATAACTGGAGCTAAAGAGATATTCAATTATATTAAAAATAAAAAAAAAATATTAAAAATAAGTCTCGAGGAATTGAAGTGTAGGCGATAATATATCTCCACTTTTTTCATACAATTTTTAATATTTATTATATTATACATATTTTGGAACATTTGTAAAAAGGGAGACTACGTCAAGAGAGATCAGGATGTAATTTTTAGGCAGTATTTCTCTTTCTCTCTTTAACAAATTCACCATTCCAAAAAAGTTTCTTTATGTTATAATGAAAAGTTTTTTAGACGATCGTTCATCAATGAATTTGTTATCAATAGTTTTTTTACTATATTACTGGCTTGTGTTTTTGAGTCAAAATTCAGTTTTTTTATAAGTTTATGGATTTTTCAATAAAAGGTTTATGCCTTCTATATACTCATCTCTCCGCATTAGTTTGGTAGAGTTGTCAGACCTCATAACAAATCAGTTAGGATGTTCTTTGAGAAATGATTTACATAGTTGAAAATCTATAGTTATTAATATATTTGAATCCTTACAGTTATTATTCTTAAGCTTATTAACATAATTAGTAGTTATATTAACAGATGGTGTCCTTATTTTTTATTTTTCTTCCTCAAAAATCGATTTAGAATATTCGAGATCTTATTATAGTGGAATCGGTAAATTGTGGTTTTTATTAAAAGGCAAAGCAAAATTTGGACCAGAGCAAAAAATTCTTTTTGTTTCCACTGGTACTATAATGTCTATGTCAGCAAAATTGTGTAAATATTTTTCATGCGTTTGGAAATCAAAAGTTGTTTGTTTATTAGATAATTGTTGAATTTTTTTTATAATTACTTTTTATAGACTAAAAACAGTTTTTATAATTGTTATGGCGCGAACTACAAAAATTAGTAAACATGTCGTCGTTTAGAATGCTTTGCATATTGTGCTTTTTGTTTGTTTCCGGTTCAAATTCAAATTTTTTCGTTTTAAAAACCTTGCAACTTGGCGGTAGTTCGTGGAAATCTAATGCCAATAACCTCTACTTTTCATTAGAACATAAAACTCTTTCGAACTTTTTGAATTTGTTAAAGAAGCCATACCACCTAAAAACTACATCTTTGTCTCCCTTGAAGTAGTCTCCCTTTTCAAAAATACAATAATAACAACTCGACGGCAATGGGTAATCCAGCTAATCCAGTACATGCTAACTTAGTGATTAATGACCTATAAATTACATATAGGAACTACTTCCTTTCGTTCCAGTTCCTTTCGTCAAACAATATATCGATGATATTCTCCTGGCTTGTCCAAAATCTAAAGCTGAAAGCCTTTTATCAAACTTTAACACCTACTATTCTAGGTTAAAGTTCACCATGGAATTAAAAACAGAGGGGCAATTACCATTTCTTGATACCATGATGATTAGATCTGAGGATGGAATTTTGAAAACCAACTGGTATGTCAAGGCTACTGCTTCAGGGCGAGTGCTAATTACGTATTATTTATTTTATTTGTTCCTTAATTTTTTATTACATATTTTTTGGCGTTGCAAAATTAAACGATGTGGTTTTATTATAATTAAAAACGACTAGTTTCAATTTGTTATCAAACAGGAGTCTTGGAAATAATATATGAATATACAGGGTGTCCCAGATTAGGTAGGGATCTGGAAAGCAAGTTTTCCAAAAAAACTTGTTATGGTTTGATCACTTCATAATATTTGAGTGATTCAGTTAGTTAGGCGAGTCCCCAACTCGTCCCTGGTAGTTAAATTAATTTATTTGAAAATTTGCATTGTCGGTAATGTTTGATCGGTGACGTTTTAATTGATTGGCGTTTTAATACTAACATCTAGTTAATATCATTGACTAATAACATTTTGTGGAATAATTTTCAAGTCAATGATCTGCTGTAATGCACATTTAACTAATTAACGGATATGCATTTGTTGTACGGACTCGTTTTCTCAAAGGCTTCGGAAATCAGACGGTTATATGGTGATCGATTCTCCAGTCGCCAATTCCGAATAGAAATACTTTCGGACGGGTAGATCGACGTTTAAGAACCACAATATGTTTTAGGTATTTTTATACCCAATAAGGCTAACTGCGGTAATAAGAGAACTTCTCGTACTATCGACCTGGAGCAAAATCTTTTAAATGCTGTAGATGAGGAAAACTACAAAGTCAATTGTACAGAGAACGTTTCATAAATAACTGCTCCATCCCTTCACCTTCAAAAAGTGCAAACTCTTACGCCAAATGATGTCCCTGCCAGGCTGCAATTTGCACATTGGTTTCTTCAGTTTCTTTATTAATTCTATTTTAGACACAAATGAAAGAGGATTTACTCGAAGAGGAATAATAAACTCCCATAACCTGCTTCTCTGGAGTGACGAGAACCCAAATGCGACAATCGTGGGGCGCAACAACAGGAATTTATTGTTAACGTTTATTGTTAACGTATGGGCAAATATATTTGGAAACAATTTAATAGGTTCATCTATATTACCACCAACATTACATGGACTCTGAATGCTGAACTCTCTTGTTTTGGAAATTAAGAACAAAAATTATTTGCTGCTGGAAAATAAGTTTTTGGTTGAAGAAAAAGTGAGATCTTTAGAAGAAAAATTAAAGCTGTTAGAAATGGAGCTTAAAATAGCGAAGGAAAAAATCACTAATAGTGCAATATACACAAAGATAAGCTGATTTAGTTCAAACGAACCATCAAAACATAAGTATTGCGGGACCGTCTAATTGTCCGCGCAGTGAGTTATCTCCACGTCCAAAGCCAAAGTTAGGTTATGTTGACGTTACGAATAATACCAATCAACGAAATCATAACAAAAATTAACATATTTTTTCAAGAAGATCTGTTAGTGAAGCAATTGATGCTTTGGGTAGCACAGTTGTTCCTCAGCGGAGCTACAAACAAAATACAGGCAGTGCCATTGCAGAAAAATCAACTGGTTTTATATCTGCCCCACAAAATATGTGGCTTTACGTGGGAAGGACAGCTCCGGATGTCTCATGTGATCGGGTTAAAAATTGGATCAAAATTCTCCGACGCTGATTTTGTAGTTGACCCACTTGAGACCAAAGGTTTTCGTGTCGGTATAAAACCTGAAGCGTACGATACTGTAAATAATTGCAATCCTAAACCAAGTTTCAAAATTTCAACCAGCAATCCGAGAAAAAAAAACCTTCTAGTATTTTATCAAAATGTTGGACGTTAAAAAACCAAACTAAATGAGTTTTCAAATAATGTAAATATCAGCAATAATGATGTTTTAATGCTAACTGAGACATGGCTAACAAGTGAAATTGATGATAGTGAATTGGGATCTCCATCGTATCAGATATTTCGTAATGATAGAGATCAAGCTTTTACTAAGAAGACCAGAGGTGGTAGTGTTTTATATGCCGTATCGAATAACTTATGTGCAAGGCAAATTCTCACTGTAAATGGAAGTTACCATCAGCATGACGAAGTTTGCTTTAGGATTACTACCATTGAAGGCAATTACCATTTTTGCTCTGTTTACTTCGCGCCAAATTCTGCATTAGAGGAGTACAAAACTTACTGTGATGTCATAGAAAGTCTGCATAATGAGTATCCTTCAGATTATTTTATAATCATTAGTGACTCTAATCTTCCAAATTTCTGCATTATTGACGACACGAAGATGGGTTTGTTTGTTAATGACTCACGTGATACTAGCCAAACTATTATAGAAATAATATCTTTTGTGGGTCTTTCTCAATTAAACACTGTTGCTAACGTAAATAATGTGTTTCTTGATCTGATACTATCTAACTGTGATTTTTTGAATGTTAAATATCCAATAGCCTTGTTCCTTTAGATCAGCCTCATCCTGCGATTGAATTAATTGTGGAAAAAACTTTTGAAACACAAAACACTCAACAAAATGAGTATCTATTAACTGTGATTTTAATACTATAAAAAATATTTTACTACAATTTCCATGGGATAATCTTTGAGCCATGATGTAAACAGAAATTTTCTATGAAATTATTTTTACTGTTATCAATGAAAATGTTGAAAAAAAAAATAAAATCATCTTATAAGTTTCCGCCATGGTTTTCTAAGGAGCTTAAGGGTTTAATTTTTGAAAAAAGAGGAGCACATAAAACTAGATCTCAATCCGACTATATACATCTTAATAGATTGAGAAGCATGTGCAAATCTATGTCTAAAGAATGTTTTTTGAATTTTATCGGCCATGTTGAATCAAGCGTTACAAATAATTCGCGATATTTCTGGAAATACATAAAGGATAACAGAGTCCAAGAATCTATTTCAGCAGTTGTTTCATATAGGGATATTATCAGCAATAATGGGAAGGGACGGGTAAATTTTTTTGCGGAGTATATTGCCTCATTTTATGAGTCTCCGGATCCTGGTTTTCCAATGCCTCAGATAGATGTACACGGTGGGTTAAATCCGAGTTCTTTCAATGTGGGTATAGGAGAAATATGGGAACCATTCTGTGATATTGAAGTGGACAGTGGAAGTGGGTCTGACGACATCTCCCCAGAGTTTCTAAGAAAGTGTGGCTTTTCACTATCTAGGCCACTTTGGCTGTTATTTAACCAATCCTTTAACCGGAAAAGTCATATATAAAACCTATGTTGAGAAGCAAAAATAATAAGGCCTATTTCTAAGTTCTCTCATATCCCAAAACTGTTCGAGTCATTTGTTGCGGACCATCTGAAATTTCATTTTAATAAAGTTCTTATCTCATTTCAGCATGGATTTTTTGAAAATAGATCTGTACTAACACATTTGATGTCATACCTTGTTGGTGCCTTGGAGACGGTCGTGTAATAGATTCGGTTTACACGGACTTCTCCAAGGTCAGACATGATTTGTTGATGCATAAGTTGGCCATTTATAGTGTTCATGGTAACCTATATGACTGGATAATGTCATATCTTCTAAATAGAGTGCAACAGGTTCAAATTGATAATATGGTGTCCCGTGATTTTCGTATTGCGTCAGAGGTGCCTCAGGGCTCCTATCTAGCCCCCATTTTGTTCGCCATTATTACTAATGATGTAACTGACTGTTTTAAGAATGCCAATGTACTGATGTACGCGGATAACTTAAAGATTTTCCTTGAGTTGCAGAGCCCTGCAGATTATTTTGCTTCAACAGGATTTAGACCTCCCTCTGGTGTATAGCGAACAAACTATATCTAAACTTATCTAAATGTCAACATATTCAATTCACAAAAAGAAAAGAGCTGTTAGGTATAAATTATTTAACTGACTCTAAGGTTATCATGAGAGTTGACGTAGTTAGGGACTTGGGCGTATTGTTTGACTCCAGACTAAGCTTTGCACAGCATATTCAATCTTCATGCAGTAAGGTACTGAGGATCTTGGTATTTGTCAAGCGCCACACAGCTAAATTTAATAACATCATAACAATTAACACTCTTTATGTATCGTTGGTCCGTTCGCATCTTGAATGCTGTAGCGCTATATGAAGTCAAAGATAGATTTATTCGTTACATTGCGTATAAAATGAGCATAGTAATGACTGATATTGATTACTCAGGAATTGAGTTACATCTTCATCTTCAACCCTTATCGGTTAGAAGAAGAAACAATTATCTTATCTTTTCCCACAAATTCATTCATGGTTCAATTGACTCCTCTGATTTATTATCATTATTGAACTTTAATGTTCCACCTCGTTTCCTTAGAACCACTAGAACTTTCAATATCGATTTTTATGGAACTATGGACATAATTCTATAATAGACAGATTGATGAAAACTGTCAATAAATTCAGCAATATAAACTTCTTTTATATATCGGAGGTATCACTTAGAACAAAACTGAAAAAGTTGTATGTCTAAAGGAACATGGTATTTTTTATATAGTTTAGATGTTAGATTAATTAAAATTTTAATTGTTTAAATTTTATATTTAGATTCTTTTTTAATAAGTTATCATTGACCTATTGTGAACTAAATGGGCATAGTCCCGTAATAAATAAATAAAAAAGCAACGCAGTCCACAGTTATGCGGACAAGATAATATATCAGACTTGGAGGTCAACATGTAGAACCAACTTATAGTTATAGTTTTTCAACTAAGTAACATAAAATGCATACATGTTTGGAACAATAATTTTGTATGTCAAAATTTGTCACTATTGAATATCAATCAGAAGCCACCAGACTTTACCGACAATGCAAATTTTCAGGTAAATCAAGTTAACTTAGGAAATGCAGTGTTTCATAAATGATCGTTATTCTCGAAAACGAGACAATTTTTGAAATTGATAAAGAGGATCTTTAAAAACTTATGAACGACAAAAAAAAGATAATGAAATCTCTTTACGCAGATAAAAATTGTGAATTAAAGATATTTAAAAGTAGTTCCTTCTGGATCCCTCCTTCCCTGTTCCGCAACCTTTGACTCTTAACATTTTCCTAACTAACTTAAGCTATTACATGAATCACCCAAATATTATGAAGTTACGTAAAACGATACCAAAATTATTTGGAAAACTTGTTTTCCAGATCCCAGTTTTAAGAACGAATATCTCAGTTGGTGAGCAGTTTAGAAGAAAATTTTGTATGACAAATTCACATTAATTTTGCTTGTTTTATTGATATCTCAGAGATTGTTCACCTATTCCGGGACACCCTATATAAAGTAAAAGCGATTGGAAAACCTCAGATGGACTACATATCAATAGTGTTCCACATATCCAGTCCAGGCGCGTATACAAGAGGGGGGTAATGGGGGTAATTACCCCCACCTATGAGAAAATTATTTAAAATTTACGTCCGTGGATTTTGGACATTGAAGTGACAAGTCACCTAATATTACATTGTACGAAGAAGAGTAGTATAACAGCCTGGGCGCTATTTTTTTTTAGTTGTCAGTTTTATAGTTTTGTTTTTAATAAATTACCCCTCCTACAACTGCAAGCTGTATACGCGCCTGACCCAGTCTATTTTTTTTTTTTCAATTAAAAATGATTCTCATAATAGGAATCCGATTAATTCTGCAAAAGCAATGGAACATCCTAAATCATTTGAAAGCAACAAACAATGTGTTAAGATACACTAAATCAAGATTTGATCTGACAACTGACATGAACCAGAATTTAATTAAGCTGATAAAATTTAAAATACATATTACATTTATCTGTTAATAAATTGTTTTTCTAAATATATTAATACTTTTGTCTTCCTGTTTTTGTGAATGTGTGCACTGACAAGACAAATATTTTTTATAATTTAGAATTTTTGTAGGATTCTAGTTAATAACTTATTGATAAGATATCTGACGACCTTCAAAATTGTTATGAATCAACACGCTTTTTAACTCAGTAAGAGAGATAACTAGGCGTTACGTTGGACCAGAGTATATCATAAAATATAAATAAGATTCTACGTAAGGAATGGTTTATTATCATATTTTATCTTAGAGGATCTGTGACAATATTACACTTTTCACGTGCAAAAGATCAAATTTTATTATCTGAGAATTGCTATAACCTTCTCATCTTTTCAGATATCAAATTGATTTAAAAAAACAATTATATGGCTAGTTACCAATTTTTGTGTGACATTAGAAAAATATAAAAAAGTCAGTCAACTGTCATAGGACAAAAGCTTTCACGTCTTTGGTCAATTAAGAAATCATGGTTCTTGGGATTAGACCGTGTGCACGAGGTATCTTCAGGGATCTTTACTCTACGAGATCTGAACACTGAATGAGGTCGAAGAGATTCATATTCATATGGGATCTGCTGTGTAACCTGTGATAGCGAATTTCTGTATGGATGCCTTTGAAGATATTGCTCTAATATGCGCTCTACTGAAACCGAAACACTGGTTTAGATATGTAGATAATGCTTTTGTTGTTTGGCTTCATGGATAGGATAATACTTTTATATTTCTGGACCATCTTAATTAACTATATCATAATATTAAATTCACAATCTTATGGAACGATTCCCTTTCCACATGTATTTGTTCAAAGAGGGAAACATTAGGACATAGGTTTGGAAAACCGACGCATACAAATAGATACTTAAATGCAAATTCACACCACCATCCAGCACAAAAGAAATCGGTCATGAACTCACTAGTATTTAGAGCCATTTCGGCTTTTTTAACACAGGAAACACCCAAACTGATTGAAGCTCCGAGAAGGAATGGCTATTACACTGAAGATATTATACATTCAATTAATTGATACAATAATCCAACTCCGCGAAAGGAGAATGATAAGGAGCCACAATCAGGTAGTGTTGTTTTTCACTACATACATGACACTATGGACAAAATAGGACGATTACTTCGGCGGTCCAACATACAATCTTCAATAAACATAAGAAAATTGGACAATTTTGCGATCCCCGAAAGATATTGTACCTGTTCGAACAGAAGGAGTCTGTAAAGTTCCTTGCTCCCTTGGAAAAGTGTACGTGGGAGAAACAGGAAAGATGTTTTTTAAAAAGAAACAAATTGTTCATTCTGCTGTAGCTGAACACCAGTATACCACTGGCCATATTATAAATGTAAAGGAAACCAAGGTTCTAGTATCGGTTCCAGTGTTTTATAAACAAAAAATTTGAGAATCTATAGAAATTAAACCTTAACATCTCACGTGGAAACTGATCTTAACATAAAGTCACGGTTCGGCAAGCACAAGTCGGGTATAAAAGCCCGCCTGAATCTCTTCGAGTTCATCCGGTGTTCAGATCTCATGAAGTTAAGATCCCTGAAGATGCCTCATGCAATCGAAGGCAAAACGTTGAATAGTAATTCCAATTTGTCAAAGTCTAATCCCAAGAACTATGATTTCTTAGTTGTCAATAGTCAAATATAACTTGTATTTTTCTAAAAGAAACAGATTTATCTTAAAAAATAAGAGAGTAAATGAAGAAAATTATCTTTCCTTATTTACCACATTTCCCATATTGTGAAGTTGTTATCTGGTTTTTTTTAAAAACGGCCTATTTATTGAAATTAAACTTTCAGGGTATCTCATTAAAATAAAGAAAAATTATTTTTATATCACTGGTGTCAGTATAAAAAACAATCATTTAGAACATATTTTCTGCAAACTAGTAAATTCCCTCAACATTGCTAATACCTTCATCAGATCAGACTTGATCATTTAGTGTATCCAAGTTTATTGGACATAGAAATATCTAACCTTTCTGGTACTTTTTGCGAAAAATGCGGTGCATCGATGGTGTGCAGTCATATCTCAAAGAATTTATAGATTTTATATTAAGAGCCCACAATAACGTTGGGAGTAGATAATCCGAAAGCATAAAAATAAGTATGTGGAAACATTTAAAAAATCTTCTTAACTAATTGTTACAAATGGGGTCAATCGGATAGTTTTCGAACTATGACTGAACAAAGGTGCAATTTTTAGGTATCTAGAAATATTACGAATAAGAATTGCTTATTTTAATGTTAACACACTATATATAGCATTAATTTTTAAATAATGAAAATCGATATGTAGAGTGTCTAGATAATATTATTATGCATATTTGAGAAGTGACGCAACAGCGATACACTTTTTAATTTCCTTGAGTTTAAGCAATGTAGTTGATTATTTCCAATGGTTCCTATATTTACTAAGGTGTTGTACATGCTATAGGTTTATAAGAAACTAATTGAAAGCTGCTAGGTTTTAGTAATTTATTTTTATAGAATCATGTTAACTGTAACGCTCCATACCACGGGAGTAAACAGTGTTACACGTTTTGAGTTACAAACACTGTTACAAACGTAATTTAATCCAGAGAGGCTTCATTTTTAAGCAGAATATATTGAATAAAAATATCATGATGAAAATGCTAATGGTTTTAATGAAACAAAATACATTTCTAGAAATAAAAAACAAATACCATAATTATGAAAGAAAGAAAAACCTTACATACATTTCGAAATCCCCCCACCTGGACAACTTGGTTAGTTGCTAAAATAAAGCATAAGTTAATTTAAAACAAGTAAATTCTTGTATCGGGTTTAATCTATGTCAAACATAAACATTTCAGCTCTTTTTTGAGTTTCTCCTCCTGAGCGAGGAGAATGCAAAATGAAATATTTTCTAAATACATAGATATATTATTTTTGCTTGTTCTATTGATACGTCAGAGGTTGTCCACCTATTCTGGGATACCCTATATAGTGAATTTACCACATGTAAGAACGATTGGAAATCTGAGATGGACTATCTATCAATAGTGTTCTGTATGTCCAGTCTATATTTTTCTCTTAAGTAAAAATGATTCTCATAATAGGAATCCGATTAATTCTGCAAAAGCAATGGAACATCCTAAATCATTTGTAAGCAACAAACAATGTGTTAAGACACCCTAAATCAAGATTTGATCTGACAACTGAAATGAACTAGAATTTAATTAAGCTGATAAAATTTAAAATACATACTGCTTTTATCTGTTAATAGATTGTTTTTCTAAATATATTAATACTTTTGCCTTCCTGTTTTTGTGAATATGTGCACTGACAAGACAAATATTTTTTATAATTTAGAATTTTTGTAGGATTCTAGTTAATAACTTATTGATAAGATATCTGACGACCTTCAAAACTGTTATGAATTAACACGCTTTTTAACTTAGTAAGGGAGATAACTAGGCGTTACGTCGGATCAGAGTATATCATAAAATATAAATAACATTCTACGTAAGGAGTGGTTTATTATCATATTTTTGTCTTAGTGGATCTGTGACAATATTACACTTTTCACGTGCATAAGATAAAATTTTGTTATCTGAGAATTGCTATAACCTTCTCATCTTTTGAAGATATCAAATTGATTTAAAAAACAATTATATTGCTAGTTACCAAGTTTTGTGTGACATTAGGAAAATATAAGAAAGTCAGTCAACTGTCATAGAACGGAAGCTTTCACATCTTTGCTCAATTAAAAAATCATGGTTCTTGACATTAGATCGCGTCAAAGTGCAATTACTATCTGGCGTTTCGCCTCCGATTGCATGAGGCATCTTCAGGGATCTTTACTCTACGCTATCTAAACACTGAAGGAGGTCGAAGAGATTCATATTCATGTGGGACGTGCTGTCATCGGTGGTAGCGAATATCTATATGGAGGCCTTTGAAAATATTACTCTAATATACGCCCTACTAAAACCAAAACACTGGCTCAGATATGTAGATGATGCTTTTGTTGTTTGGCTTCATGGACATGACTTTATATTTCTGGGCCATCTTAATTAACTACGATTAAGGAAATTGAATAAAATGGAACGACTCCCTTTCCAGATGTATTTGTTCAAAACAGGGAAACTGGTACTTTAGGACATTCTGTGTTTAGAAAACCGACGCATACAAATAGATACTTGAATAGAAATTCCCATTACCATCCAGCACAAAAGAAATCGGTTGTGAACTAACTAGTATTTAGAGCCATTTCGATTTCTTTAACATCGGAAATACCAAAGCTGATCGAAGCTCCGAGAGGGAATGGCTGTTACACTGAAGATATTAAGCATTCAATTAAGAGATGTAGTAATCCAACTCCGCGAAAGAAGAATGATAAGAAGCCATAATCAGGTAGTGCTGTTCTTAACTACGTACATGACACTACAGACAAAACAGGACAATTACTTCGGCGGTCCAACATACAATCTTTAATACACATAAGAACATTGGACAATCTTGCGATCCCCGAAAGATATTGTACCTTTTCAAACAGAAGGAGTATATAAAATTCCTTGCTCGTGTAGAAAAGTGTATGTGGGAGAAACACGAAAAATGTTATTTAAAAAGAAACAGAAAGCAAGCACAAGCCGGTTTATACCCGACTTGAGCTTGCCGAAGCGTGACTGTGTTATGATCGATTTCCACGTAGGATGTAATGTTTAATTTCCATAGATTTTTCGTTTATAAAACACCGAAACCGATGCTAGAACCTTGGGTTCTTTTACATTTCTAATATTCTGGTGTTCAGCTACAGCAGAATGAATCTCTCCGAGTTTATTCAGTGTTTAGATCTCGTGGAGTAAAAATCCCTGAAGATGCCTCGTGCAATCGAAGGCAAAACGTCGAATAGTAATTCCAATTTGTCACGGTTTAATCCCAAGAACCACGATTTCTTAGTTGCCAATAGTCAAATATAAATTGTATTTTTCTAAAAGAAACAGGTTTATCTTAAAAAATAAGGGAGTAAATGAAGAGAATTTGCATCATAAGACCAAGGTGTGCAACAAAGATTATCTTGCCTTATTTACCACATTTCCCATATTGTGAAGTTGTTATCTGGTTTATTTTTATATTTTATTATTAAAACTTCAGGGTATCTCATTAAAATAAAGAAAAATTATTTTTATATCGTTGGTATCAGCATAAAAAAAACATCAAAATTACCTATTTTCTGCAAACGAGTAAATCCCCTCAACATTGTTAATATCATCATCAGATCAGACTCGATCAAAAAACTCCATTTAGTGTATCTAACTTTATTGGTCACAGAAATATTTAACCTTTCTCGTACTTTCTACGAAAAATGCGCCTAGTTCCGAGCGCTTATGAATACTAAAGTAATAAATTACATTTATTTTAGTTAAAGTCAAAAATATAAACCATTTTTGACTTTAATTAGAATAAATTTATACTTTACAACAAGACACATATATTTTCTACAAAAAATGTAAGAAAATAACGTATTTATTTTGTTATTTAGATAAAATTACTATTAAACTAAACTTCGTAAAAAATTGTAAAATACGATTTTCGACCACCAATCTAGTGATTTGCTAATACCGACCTACAGAAAAATCCAAATACAAATATAATCAACGGCTTATGTAGATGAATACGTTTATGAAAAATTTTACTTAAATTTCCAGATACGATCCCACATTTATTGAAAATACAAAAACTGTAATACAATCAATTTCTAGAGAATTAAGGTAGAAATAAATTAGAAAAAAATTAAATTAAATCTGTTCAGCAATTTTAATTTTGCAAACATTGTCACTATTAGGATAAAATAAAAGCCACTTCCAAAAACGCCCACTCATAGTCATACTTTTAACTAGTAACCCCTCTGCGCATCTCCCTATGATTTGCCCTGGAAAATTTCGTCATTTTTATTTTCCTTATTATATTCTTTTTCATTTACATTGGAGCATTTTCTTCTAAATTCTTGGTTTCTTTCTGCGGCCTTGACTTTTCATTAAGCTTTTTTAAATAATTTTCTTTTCTCTGTTCTGATTTTAGAAGCTTTTCTTTTTCGTTATTTCGTTTTTCTTCTTTCACTGTTGCACATAAATTCATCACTAATGGCCACAGTTGGTTGTAACCAACGACATGGAAATAACATAGACCCAGTTGTTTACATTTTGGAGGAATCCAACATTAACCCTGGTTTGCCAAACCGTTACTGTGACCAGATTATAACGGATATCATCCTTATACTATTACCTAAATAAACAAGGAATTCCAGAAATTCCCAGTATAAATTTCCATATAGAATATTTTAAAACTGATAATTAAATAGCTTATTATAAATAACTCAAACCGAATCTGTTTTAAATGTAATTTAAATCTTCTGTAGTTATTATTTCTTATTTCAAGAAATAAAGCCCAGAATAATCGGCAACGTCGGAATTCTACCTTTTTCGAGTATACTACAGATTTCTTTCGAGATCATTCGGAAGACGCCGAAGACGGTCGTAGTCATTCATGATTTCGACCTATTTGATGCGCGGTGTTGTAATTCTTGTAGTTGGTGAAATAAGTGTTTTTCAGAAATCCAAGTGCTTTGTGTGGCTATTTTCAAGAATCTGTTTAAAAAACTTTAAGAAAATTGTGCGAACTTGCTTTATTTGCAGAAAAACAAACGATTTAAACCCCGTTTGTTTTCGAAGGTAAGTAAGGTTATGTCATACCAGTGCTGTAGTTGAAGGGTAAAAACACCGTCTAATGGCGTTCTTATATTTGCAAATGAAATATTGTTTTTGTATTGCACATTTCCGTTGGGCTTAAATTAATTTTTTATAACTTCAACTTATCTATAAAGTCGAAGACACTGATGATAAACGGAGTACAGCGATTTGCTAATTTATATATTTGTGAAAAGTCTCAAATATTCCTCTAAAATTTATCAAACTACCTTTTTTGAGGGGTTAATAAACAACATAAATATACTGTTTGGTAAAGCATAGGTACTAAATTTTAATTAAGCTGTAAGACCCACTATTTTATGTTGTCATTAGTTACTCCAGGATGGTTTACATTTTGGATGATATTTTCAATGAATATTTAGGATAGTGTCGGAGTTCTCATATAGCAAGCATATACAAAAAATGAAAATAGCGCAATTGCGTTACTTTTCAATTTTTCATGTACTATAGATTTTCTTTAATGAATTTGAAATGCTTTAATTTATTGCCTAAAAATTTGGTTTCAAAAAATAAGTAATCAAAAAAGTAAATAAATACCATCCTGAGGTACATTATTCCAACTAATGAGAATCGGTTTTTATCAGATGAATTCGGTAATATAAATAATAATATAATATATTATAATGAATGTTAAAAATATTACAACAACTTGACACAAAATATTTATATAAGTGAAATGTATAGCGGGGAAGGTGGATGGTGGGGAAAAAGGGGGTAAATTGAGGGATAAATACTGTAAAGATATTGTTTTTCATAATATGGTTTTTGTGGTTTTTAGGGACACGAAGTTCAATTTTGTATTCATATTAATATTTGGCCATGTTTATTGCTGATATTTCTGTAAATATGAATAGATCCAATACATGTAAAGGTGGTGCATTTTTATATAATATTACTTGCCGCGAGCTTGGCAAACTTTTAAAAGTAGTAGACCCAAATTTTTACCTAACTTCGCGTAAATAGAACTAAAATGTGTTGGAAAAAGGGTGAAATCAAAATGTTTTGAAAAAAAAACCCAATTTCAAAAAATAGGTTGCATTAAAAAGTGATAAATTATATTTTATTACATATTTTCTATGAAGTCGGTGATAAGCTGATAAAGATAGGTATTAAATAAGCATTATACTTGGTATAGACTAAAACACAAAGTGGGTCCATGTAACAAAATTTAGTTTTATCTTCATCTTTAGTAACAATAGTAATAAGAACTCACCCTGTTATTGGTTGTATTTTGTCATGGAAATGCTTGTTCTTTAATGACTAAGCTTACTGCTAATAATAAATATGTTTTTGCAGGCACGTAGCCAAGATTTCAATTCTAGGGGGATCCAACCCTGTCAAAACCAATTCAATGACAAAAAAATTATTAATAAGAATGATTTTTTTTTCACTTGTTGCTAGTCCCCCTGCAAGTGCAACAAAATATGAAAAAAAGTTGCAAAAAAACTAGTTATTTGCTAATATCTATTAAAAGATTGCAGGTAGAGCAATTATGAAAATGTAAAAAATTATAGGTATATCTTGAGCAAATAGGACGTTGGCGACTTTTGCTTAATATTTTTAGGTTTTATATATTTAATAGTATTTTAATAAATAAGTGCTTAGTCACTTTGTTAATATCGATGTTAATGTGGTGTAATCTTCCATAGAGCGTCTGGAACCATATTGCTACATTAAAAATCTGGATATCTTTAATCATAAATGTATTCATCTTTCTCTTTAGTGCTTATTCGAAATTCCAAAACTACTTTTAATGAGCGTTTGCTTAAATGTTTTTCTTTTTTTGAGAATTCTAAATATTCCTCACTGTCAAAATCGAATATTTTTTGGAGGTAATTTTTTTCAATCCCAAAGGTAAATTCAATAATTTTCTTATTCCTTAGATCGTGTTTTGTATACGTAAAGATAAGAACTTCAAAATTGTGTGAAAATATACCATATATTCTAATTTTAATAATAATAATTTTTGTTGGAATTATCATAAATTTAGTCTCGGCACGCATTCGCAATTTTGCTTATGACAGGAGATTTTTGTGGAAGAAAAATGAAATTTATTTTCCTATCGATTTATGTTAGAAACTGTCGTACTTACGAAAAAATCATTAGGTGCGTCTTTGTTTAGGGTAGCCTTTCTTAATTTTTTACATTTACATATTTGCGAAACTTCTTTGCAATCGCAGAATGTCTTAACAGTGTAAACTTGGGCTTGTTAAAAAAACCGTCAAAAAGTTAGAATTTCAAAAAATAAGTAAGCAGAGCCAATACGGAACTGCTAATCAGCAGTTATTGGAATTCTACTTTCGTATGTAAAAACTCCTAAATATTTTTAGGGTCTCGAGCGGGGGGGGGGGGCGGACCCCCCTAGACTACGTGCCTGGTCTTTTGTCACAGATAATTATTGATACAATTATATTAAATCAGCTTCTTGCTAACCTAAAGTTTTATATATATATATATATATATATATATATATATATATATATATATATATATATATATATATATATATAAATATGAAGCTATATAAAATTCCGATTTTGAAAATTGTCACTGAATCATTAAGTATGTAATAGACGAGTTTAATTATTATATAAATAATGAAATATTAAATTAATATGCTGTTACTTTTGTTTTGTCGATAATAATAGTTGTTTGTTATTATATCAAACCGTTTATAAATAAATTATACTAAACTTTTAAACTTTGTTTTATTTTTATAAACCACGTGTCCGGGTGAAAATTTATAAGGTGCAGCACCACTTTCAACCTTGTTATTTAAATTTTTATAAAAAAAAATTCAGGTTCACATATAGTATAAAATATTATACAGGGTGCTTCAGAATCACCACAAAGTTCCGATGATTTTATTGTTAAACATCTTGCATTTTAATGCATTTATTTACTTTTTTTATTATTGATTTCTTGATAAATGTTGGTGGTTAAAAAAAAATATTTTTGATAGTAATAAACTTTAGATCAGGATATTCAAAAAAGTGGATTTTACTAACAATTTCAAAAAAATAAAATTTTTCTGACGGTAGTTTTAAGGGCCATAAAAAATCGTAAATGTAAACTGAGTAAAATTTTTTATATTATAGTTATGGAGATATTTAAAGTCAAACAGCAAAAAAAACATTTTTCTATTTAAATCTTTCCTTAGCTATTACTAATATGACATAACTAATACTAAACCTTTATTTACGATTTTTTACGGCCGGTCAGTCACAAAAATTTTAATTTTTGAAATACACTTTTTCATATTTTTTGAATGCCCTGTATATCTGACTTAAAGTTGAATATTGTGAAAACTATTTTTTCGACAAACACACAAGTTTTATCAAGAAGAAAGTTTTTCGAGAAATTGATAATAAAAAAGTTTCCCATTTAGTGCAGACTTTTCCACGATATAATATCTAAATTAATTGTTTTCAAGTTATTATTAAAACTCTCACTATTGCAATGTGAAGTCGTTCCTGTTCATCTTAGAACAAAAAACTGTCGTATCCACCATACTAATATTTGGGCCCAAAAAAATACAGCAAATAATACATTATCTCAAAAATAGCTACGCCACTGGTAAGCCTCGCGAAGATATCTGACAGCGTTGCAATTTTCACCGCAAACTATTCTTTATGCGATCAGTCAGTCTTTTTTCCACTCATACACAACAACAAATTGATGTTTGATTCTATTTATTTCATTTTTATGAATGAAATGCGGGGTCTATTTCTTTTTGACGTCATTGGTTGTAACTTTACTCGTTTTTTAACTTTATTGTTAGGATTATTGTTACCGCGTTTCGAGGTCTCTGGCCAAAATAAAGCCTTTTTGAATGGATTAGGATATTTTGGATTTAGATCACATGGTACAAAAACCTCCAAGATATTTATAACATTCTGGTCCAGAATTTTATTATCTAAAAATACAGACCTTGATGGAGTCTTCGCACTAGAAGTTGGAGCTTTAAGATATTCGTTGGTTGGTTCTTTATTATTCATAGCTTGCTTTTCTAAAGTTTTATTATTTAGAACTAGATTTGTTGAAGTGTGCTTATCTACAAAATTTAGAAGACCATCTGATGCTACTTCAGCCTCAATTAAGTTGTCATTTGTTTCCCACAAATTTTCAGCAATTATTATGTCATCAATAGTCTGGTTTATAGCATCGTTTGGCAAGTTATTTTCTAAGGTATTGTCGTGAATATTTATTTGATTTTCCAAGATATTGTCGAGATTATTTATTTTATTTTCATCGGGAAGTAAACTTTTCCAAAATACATAAAATGCAAAATTTTTTTCTTCCAGCACATAGTCGTTTTCAGCATTTTTGATTTTTTTAGTGTATCACTGCTTAAACGACTTTCTAGTTCAATAAGAAACTCTGCATTTGATAGTTTAGTTTTTTTACTTGTAGTAGAGTCTAATATGGTATCCGTAATAATCTCGTTAATCGATTGTTTAATCATCTTAGAGAAATCAATATTATGTTTATTGAAAGGAAAAAGACCACAAGATTGAAAAGCATTTACGACTATGGGAGTTACAGCCTTGTCTAGAGACTACTCCAGTATTTTGGCGCAATCGCTTCGCTGAAGCTTCGGCTTTCGTTTTCCATTCGCCATTTACGCACATCATTACGTCTGCAATTTTTTATTGGATAAAAGCACCCATATCCAACGGCTGCATACGGTGTGTAGCATTTGGAAAAAACGCCGTGATAATATATACCATTTTCCTTGCAAAACTGACTTAATGGCAAATTTATATGAGACGAATGGCCAACAAGAAAAAGTATTACTGGCTACGAGATATTATTTTGTATAAGCCATAGACGGAAAATGTTAGTAACGTACTCAAAAAAAGCTTCACTGGTCCTTCAACCTCAGTATGACCTACACCCCATTGTTTTGGGACTTTTGAAATAATCGTAGCCGGCACGTATCGCTTATATGGACAAAGAGGAGGCTGCATTTTTTCCGTTAACGAAGATTGTAAGTAATACACTTAGGCATTCTTTTTCATCATTTGGAATAGGGTTGTGTACTTTTTTGGAACCTTTTCTAACAAGTGCTTGTTTTTCTTGAAGAGCTAAATAAAAAGCACTCTCATCGCAATTAAATATCAGTGATGGATTTTCCAGAATATTAAGTAAGTTATTTTCAGTCAGGTGACTACGGACTCGTACAAACCAGTTCCTAATATCATTTTCTGTAACAACCTAGATATGCTGGGATGCCTCGTAAGAAAACCGCTAAATTATTTATTTGCTGGAATTCCATTTGTAAACGGGGTTGCACGGTTCAAATTGGAAATTAGTTTCGAGACCGATTCTAATAGTTGTGCCTTTGTTACTGGAAAAACCCAAATCGCTCAGATCGATTATCGATGACACAAACAAATTTTCTTCTGCCTGTGAAATTACGATTGGAGCACCTGTATTTCCAGATTAGCTGTATTTGTTCTTTATTTTGGCAATAATGGTGGTCATGGGAACATTGAATGTTTTAGAAGCTACTTTTAAATACCTTAAAGTTAAATTTTAAAAGATATTATTTTATAATTGATAAAAATCTAAATGGTGAATTTTTCCTATTTACCGACCACTGGTCGTAATTAAGAATAAGGTCAAATAAAGCAGGTCCTATTTCCGACCAGTTTATTTTGCCTTAAAATATAAATAATCTTGCAAAATATAACAGCACGGAGATATTAAACAAAGATCTAAAATTAACATAAAGCCACACGTACTTACTGTTTTTCACTTTTACTAGGTACAATTTTTAAACTGATTGATCATCCAATGTCGCTGCGCACAAAAATAACGTTACTACACTGCGCAGCTTACAGATCATACACTAAACTGCTTAGTTCTGTTCTGTCTGTGTGGGCACCTTCAGGGAGGAAGTGGTGGGGAAGATCTATAGTTTTCATAAAATGCTGCGCTAGTTTAGTAACACGCAGCGTAAACTGTATACGAAAGAATATATTGTCGAACGTATTTACGGTCGGAATTAGATGAATGGTCGGACCTCGGTAATATTACGTTATATCTAAGTTGTGCAGTCATATAAAGAAAGAAGTTATAGATTTTATATTAAGAGCCCACAATAAGAGTGGCAAGAATAATCCAAAGCCATACAAATAAATATCTGATTACATTTAAAATAACAAAGTTTAATTTTCTCTATAACTGGATCAGGCAAAAATTACACTGACAAACGGTTTCTGCCGAACTTACTGAACTTTTAATATGTAATACACTATGGTCTTCTTAGTTAATTTTTACAGATGGGGGTCAATCGGATAGTTTTACAACTATGGCGGAACAAAGGTGTAATATTTAGGTACCTAAAATATTAGAAATTAGAATTGATTGCTGTTAACACACTGTCTATGATATTAATTTCTTAATAATGAAGATCGATATATAGACTAAAATTATATATATATATATATATATATATATATATATATATATATATATATATATATATATATATATATATATATATATATATAAAATATAAACTTAGTATGCATATTTTAATATAAGAAAACTAAATGAGGCAACAGTGATACACTTTTTGATTTCCTTGGGTTTAACCAATATAGTCGGTTATTTTAATCTCGAATGAGATTTCCTATATCAACTGAGGTGTTGTACATGCTATACGTTTATAAGGTTCTATACCGCGGGAGTAAACAATGTTACACGTTTTAAGTTATAAACATAATTTAATCCAGAAAAGCATCCCCTTAAGCAAAATATATTAAATAAAAATATCATGGTGAAAATGCTAATGCTTTTATTAAAACAAAATATTATTCTAGAAATAAAAAACATTAAAATAATAATTGTGAAAGAAAGAAAAACCTTACATAGATTTAAAAATCCCACAACTTGGTTAGTGGTTGAAATAAAACATAAGTTAATTTAAAACAAGTAAATTCTTGTATCGGGTTTAATCTATGTCAAACATAAGCATTTCTGCTATTTTTTGAGTTCCTCTAACTAAGCGAGGAGGAGGCAGTTTAGGAGTAATGAAATCTTTTCTAAATACATAGATATTTTCAGTTAATTTAAATATAGGGATATAGTTTAAAATATAGTACAAAATAATCATTTTCTAGTTCCGATAATTTTCCAATTAAATATTTTCCGGATATATTGTCGTCGTTTACTAGAACAAGTCACTGAGGGAGACAGTTAAAATATCAAAATCGGTTTCCGGTATTTCAGGATCGTCGCTACTTTCTGCATAATACGCGTCGCCAAAACTCTTACTTCTAGAACTAACTTTTTTGATATTTTTTCTTTGATATACGAAAAATCAAAATGTTTTGTCACCCATAAAAATACTTTTTCCATAAAATATTGAGTTTTGATTTTACAGCCGGTAAAACTAACAGAAAGCCTAAAGAATAGCTAAATCTAATGTAAATATAATTAATCAAAAATTTCGTGAAACTGGAAAGGTAAAAGATGCTGTACGTTCTGAGAGACCTAAAAGCGCAACATATGGTTATAAGGCTCTGAATGTTTTAATCAGTTTTGAAGAAAATCCACACCTCTACCAGAACATTAGGAAGAGAAAATGACGTCTCACACATGTCCGCAGACCGACTTCTAAAAGCCGAAAAGTTTCATCCATCCAAAATAACTTTGTTGCAAGAAATCTCTGAGGATGATCGCGATAGGCGCTTGGAATTATGTGAAATCATGATGGAACGCTGCAAAACCAATCTAAATGTTGTCAATCAGAATATTTTTTCTGAAGCAACTTTTTTTCTAATAGAAAGGTTATCAGGCATAATTCTCGATATTGGGTCAGGAAAAATCCACATTGGATACGTGAAAATCATTGCCCCAAAAGATAAATCTTTGGAGTGGTATAGAGGGTGCAAAAACAATCGGTCTCTTCTTCAAAGAAGACCCATTAGGAACTATTTCTGAATAACCGTTAGTCCTTACTTTACCTGCTGTATTAAGTATTTAAAATTGAATTTTTTAGGCAATGGTGCATCAAATGATAAAATATGGTTTCAGCAGGACGGTGCTCCACCGCATTCTGCTCGAAATGTTCAGGAATATTTGTTTGTTTTTTTCTTTGGAAGATGGTTTGTACGTAGGGATACAACAGAGTGCCCATCTCGGTCTCCAGATTTAATGCCTCTCAACGAATTTTTGTGGGGACACCTTAAAAATGTGGTTTATAAGGCCCAATGACCTCGAGGATTTAAAGGAGCGAATAGAAATCGAATGTAGACGAATCGAGGAGGCTAGAATTCTTTTTAATGTAATAGATATTTTCCCAGAGTATTTGGCCTACTGTCAGGAAGTAAATCGACAACATTTTAAACACCTTACTTAGTTTCATTAATTTATTGTTTTTTGTATTAGATAATTTTTTTGTATTGAATTGTTTCTCTTGTTTTAGTTTTAGATTGAGTTTTTGTTAGGATATTTGTCATTAAAAATATTACAAACATGTTGCAGGTTTCACATTCTTTCCCCATAACCTAGTATAATTAAAATTCGAATTCTTTAGGTTTCAGTTAAACGATCGATTTTTGTAAATCAACAAAACTGACATTCTCAAACATATCAGGTAACCTTTTGTGAGCAGGTATTTAAATAAAAGTTAATACATGAAATTATGGCTAATAGACATTTATTTTCGCAAAAACTGTTGCCATTCATAAAAAGTGTTCTTAATAAAAAGTATTGAGAATTTTGCGTAGATTTTAAAAAGTAATATAATATAGGGCGTTCCATTAAAAAAAATCCTTTTATAACAGAGAAGCGGTAAATGTAGCAGCAATGCGGAGCTCGGCATTATATCCGGCATAATTTCATACCTTAGTATACATATTTTCATTAAATTCAGGTAAGCGGTACCTGAGATATTTCGCCGTTTGCTTACTTTTGTTACGCGCTGTATATTAAGTACACAGTAATATAGGGTAAAGTTGGCAAATACCGGTCAGGTGGACAATGTCGGTCAGGGCTTTAAAATATTTATTGTTGAGTTTGGCAACAATGCAATGTGCGCCCAAGCGTGCCAGCTGTCCCATAATTCTCGACATCCAACAAAAGGAAAATTGTCACATGTGGACAATACCGGTCAAGTGACCGGCATTGCCCACTACTGACCGGCAATACCCCAATACAGTTAATTAAAAATTAAAACAAATATACATAGAGTATATTTGTTTTAATTTTTAATTTATGTTTAATTACAGACAGCACGAAATCGAAAAAGACTAACAGCCAAAGCAAAATGGACCAAAGATAATTTAGAACAGGCGATAGAAGCAGTCAAAAATAAAACGAGTATACGACAAGCTTCAAAACAATATAAAATTTCATTTTCAACGCTTCAAGAGAGGATAAAGAACAAAAAAATAACAGCACCTACAATGGGAAGAAAACCTGTGTTTTCAACCGAACAGGAACTGGAAATAGCCAATCAAATTAAACACTTGGCTTCCATTTTTTACGGTGTTGCCACAAAAGAACTGAGAAGGTTTGCTTTTGAATTTGCCGAGAGGAACCACCTCAAACATAACTTTAACGCAACACAAAGGCTGGCTGGAATAGAGTGGCTAAGAAGTTTCATCAGACGCAATCCTACCATATCAGTGCGAAAAGCTGAGGCTACTAGTCTAAATCGTCTGACCGGTTTCAACAAGGATGAAATAGCTAGGTTTTATAAACTGTTGGAAGAAGTGATGTCAAAATATAACTTTTTCCCTAGCAAAATTTATAACGCAGATGAAACGGGCATCACAACTGTTCAGGACCCAGGAAAGATTCTGGCAACCAAAGGGCAAAAGAGAGTTGGTTTGGTAACTAGCGGAGAAAGAGGCCGAAATATTACAGTCATGTGTGCCATGAATGCTGCAGGGGGATTTATTCCGCCCATGTTCATCTTCCCCAGAAAGAGATTAAGCCCTCTCTTGGAAAAAGGTGGACCTGCAGAAGCTCTTTATAAATGTACAACTAGTGGCTGGATCGATGAAAATATTTTTTGTGACTGGTTAATGCATTTCAGAAATTACGCTAAACCCACGAAAAACGAACCCGTTTTATTAATTGTGGACAACCACTCCAATCACATTTCTTTGAAATCGTATAAGTTTTGCAAAGAAAATTATATCGTTATGCTTTCAATCCCACCCCACAGTTCACATAGGATACAGCCATTAGATGTTGTTTTCTATGGACCCTTTAAAGCCGAATATAGAAACCAGTGCAATTTATTTATGAAAACGCAGTTGATGAAAAGTATCACTCCGTACGATGTAGCTTCCTTATTCAATAAAGCCTATTCAACTGTGGCCACAATCAGCAAAGGAGAATCTGGATTCAGGAGCGTTGGTATCTATCCTCTTAACAACAAGGTTTTTGATGAACAAGACTTTTTGCCTTCCGCGTTGGTTAATCAGAACGAGGACGTCATTGCCGTACAAGATAACGAAGCTGATATATCCATCAGTAATGCACCCCAAGCTGTAGCAAGCAACGAGCCTCTACCTGGGCCTTCTACAAGTAAACATCAACAAGAAATTCCTTCAACTTCTACCGGATTTCTCTCTTTTCAACAAATTCTTTCCGTGCCTAAACTAGCAGAGAAAAAGAAAAGGGTAAGCAGGCAAAAACAACACGCGAAAATACTTACAGCTACACCATTCAAGCAAGAGTTGGAAGAAAGGGAAGTCAAGAAACAGGAAAAGGAAAGGAAGAAATTAAAGCTACAACCTTCTAAAATGGATCAACATAAAAACAGGGATAATCTAAGAAATAAGAAACAAACACATAAAAGAAAATTATTTGACGAAAGCTCATCAGATTCTGATGTGGATGTTCAATGTGACGATAATGAAGATGAAGATTTCGATGAAGATAGATGTTTGATTTGTAATGATTATTGAAAAAATAATGAAGAGTGGTACAGATGCACCCTATGCGGCAGATGGGCACATTCTGAATGCAGTGGATGGGACACAGCAAGAGGATACATATGTGATGAATGTCAGCCTTTTTCTTAGAATGATAGCCTGTTTATTTTTCGCTTCAACTGTTTAAAATTCAAATTTTGTTAATTTTTTAGTTGTTAAAGTAAATATATCCTTTGTAGCCTGTTTCTGTTTCTTTTTCAACTATTTAAAATTCAAATTTTGTTCATTTTTTAGTTGTTAAGGTAAATATGTTCGTAGTTCTTAATTATATGATATTTTTTATTTCAATAAACAATATTTTCGTAAAGAAATAATTATTTGCAGTTTTTTTCATTATTCTAAAAATATTTTTCTGCATGACCGGCATTGCCCGCATATGTGACCGGCATTCCCCCATATGTATGACAATGCCAGTCAAATCCACATTTGTGTTTTTTTTGTTGTCATGAAAGTATAGAAAGCATTTTTAAAGACATTCTCATAAAAAAAGTTTGCAAGTGCACTAGAGATTGCTACCTTAAAATCATTTGCCATTATGGCTTATTTTTGTGCTTAGGAGCGAGACTTTTCGTAAGTGACCGCCATTTGCCCACTTTACCCTAGGTATGAAATTGTAAAAAATATTTTGTGTTTAGATTAACTAGATTGGATTTAAATATTATTGTAGTGTTAATTATAAAGATACCACCCACTCCTAAAGAAGATGTCCATAATCTCTACATGAATGTTTTTTTTAATTGATAGATTTTTTTACAAAGAATTCACAGATACAAAATTTGATAGGCCAATATTTTATAGATTTCCCATAATTAAACTAAAAAAAAATTATAACTCTCATGTAACTGACTTAGATGTGGAGAAAGTGGTTATTCTTGCCTATTAGAATACGTATATAGAAAGGTATACCTATTAAGCCTTAAACTTATCAATCACGAAAATGTATATTGATTTTTCGAATGATATGCAAGATTTTTTGTATACAAAATTCGCATTTTTTTTAAATTTTGGTTTTTCTGATAACGTATTCTCAAAATCCAGGTATAATCCAGAAATCTTTATAATTATATGATTCTTAAAATATCGTCAAAGAGAAAGTGAAATAATTCTGCATATATTTCCTTGGCGGTTAAAATTGAAACAAAATGGTTTGCACTTTTCTGTCTTGGTTTTAAATTATTTCGGTAACAGCTATTTTAAGTTTTTTGTTAAATCACTAGATTGTACAATATTGTTTAAATATTTGATTACTACGAATTAGATAATAAATATATTAGAATATTTTATGGAGTAAGCGGAATTTTAAAATTTGGTTAATTGACTTGGTTATATTACTAAAATGGGATGAGATGCTTGTGTTAAACCAATATGGTTTTACACAAGCATCTCAGATCCATCTAACACCTTTGTCTCGCTGTTATCGAAAACATATTGGTTTCCCATTCAAATTTTGAAAGTTGATAATTACCCCGAAAATTTGAATGACTTTCTATGTAAAGAATAATCTAAAACAAATTTGGTTTTATGTATAACATGTATAAATAACAAAATGCACATTGCCAGCTTAAAGTGTTTGACCTATAATATTTTTATTCGGTGTGTTCTGATCAACTTTTTTTATTTGAAATATGACTTTATGTTTTTAATGGAGTTTAAAGATATAAGATTGGTCTGAGAATCTTCAGTTAGAAACCAACACTTATTCTTAATAATATTAGTAAGCAAATTTAACAAAATTTAATAAAAATAAATAAAACAGTGGTGCCAAGTAATAAAAGTTTAGGAGACTATGTTAGATTTTGTAGACTCTCATAGTTCAGCTGGCGTGCGGCTCACCAGGAGTGATTGAGAAGAAGCAAGAATGAAGTTTGACATCTTCTTTTTGAGCCTAGTTATACTTAGTAATGATTACTATCATAAAAAAATTTAAACTAATCAATAAAATAAAACCTTCATTTCATTGAAATTTTAGTTAGTTTGTTAACCCAAATTGCAGTTCATGTGAGTAAACCATCGCTATCGAAGAATAATTGAAGTTGGCATAAAATTAGCCTAAACCTACATTTTCAATCCCATCGTGGGTATATCTTATCTGTAGTCAGATATACAAGAAACCCACACAAACTAATTCAAAAAAATTTAATATTTTTGGTTTAGGAATCGACTTTTACCGCTTATTGGCAATTATCTGCATGCGGTCAATTAAAGTTTAGAATGTTTAACGGAATGTCAAATTTGACAGCGGCTTCCTTGATTTCTGTAAGCAACTTGTCAAATCCGAAAACTCGGTTAAACATTCTAAACAGCAATTAAGTTTTGTTCAACCGGAGGTCAATGTCCATATGACTATTAAATTAGGACACACTTCACTATTCCAAATAAAATAAAAGATATATAAGTTAAAGGAATTTCACCGATTTTTGAGTAATGTTTCGAACAAATAGGCCAATAGGAATGGGAAATAGTAATTTGTACTGTGTACAGCGAATGTGTATATGATGTCCATAACGCACGAGGACGAGTTTGGGTACGGCGCAATAGGTGAAATGCCCAATTGTTCGAAGGCAATAAGGACATTCCACATGAGTTGTATATATAAAAAATTTAAAAAAAAACGTTTTTTTTAAATATTTTATTAAACTTTATTAAATATATATATATATATATATATATATATATATATTATCAATATATAACTAAATGTATTAGTAAACCAATGTAAAATTTAACTCAATACCGTTTTAGAAAGTTACCTATTTTAGTGTTTTTTTTAATCTGCATAATTATTTCCTACAATACTGTGGTGTTTAGACCATGCTAATTTAGCTAAAAGACTATTCTTTTTGGATGAAGATGGAATATTTTTTTGGATTGTATATTTTGAATTTAATTTATAATAGTATTGCCAATTTTTTTTTTTTTTGTTGAAAGAATGTTCAATGTATCTCTCCATTACTGAAATTGATTTCCGGCCACCAAAGTACCGTATACTTAAGAGATATTGAACCTTGCTGAGATCCTTCAATATTATGATCTCGTGGAGTAAATATCCCAGATAATGCTTCTTCAAATCGATCGCGAAACGTCGGAAAGTCATTTAAGAAAAAAAAATTTCAAAAACAGCATTTAAGTTTTATTTCCACCTGCTGTAAGAATAATAGCCCCAGAACGACGGAAACATTGGCCCGTATAAAATTCTGAGTTACCCAATTTATAAAATCTCAACAACCATCTTTGATTTATTACCAATTTTATTGATGACGACAACATGTTTAAAACATTTACCAGTTTGATAATTTACGAAAAATTGTTCTATATCTAGACGTTTAACTGCATATATTTTTTGAAGGCTCATAAAAAGTACCAAGGATTGCAAAGGAACGATCCGTTTTTGTTTTTATATCAATAGGCCTTACTTGAAATTCATTATATAAATCTCTTATATAACTTACTTTCAAGTTTTTTAATTCTTGTCGACGGCATGCACCATACCAAAAAAAAAATTATTTTGAAACTGAAATCTTATTTTTTATTAATTAAAAAAATATTTAGTTTTCGATTGGAGTCGAACCCGAATTGCTGGGGTGAAAGGCGGATACTTTACCATTGAGCCACCTGATAATCCTAAGTCATTTTTAGTAACTCATAAGATGGACAGAGACGTGATTTGAAAAGATAATTTGTCAAATTTGCATTTTTTGTCTATGTAAAAAAGAATTCATGATCTAATGCTTGAACTAGAATTGTTTTAATAGGTATGTTCTGATATTAAAGTTTTTGACTTTTTTGTTTTATATCCCCTAAATCAAAAATGTCTGTAATCAAAACAGGGCAAAATATCGGTGTTATGTTTAATATTTAACATCGTTTTCGCAACTACGCACCCACAACTAATTTCACAAATTACACTATTTGCCGTTTTAGAATAAAACAAAAGAACAGTTGCCCGGGTAATGAGATTCCTAATTGTTGTCCATGATTAATGGAATTCATATCCTAACAGGTGTGGATTTAGAATTATAACATATCCGTTCAGTTAATAGCATTTACCTATATATATATATATATATATATATATATATATATATATATATATATATATATATATATATATATATATATATATATATATATATATATATATATATATATATATATATATATATATATATATATATATATATATATATATATATATATATATATATATATATATATATATATATATATATATATATATATATATATATATATATATATATATATATATATATATATATATATATATATATATACATATATATATATATATATATATATATATATATATATATATATATATATATATATATATATATATATATATATATATATATATATATATATATATATATACTCCTTCACGGATGGAAAAATACATGTGTTTTCATTCCGGGTGTACATCCGTTCATTACTGTCTTTCCGAACAGAACAGTTTTGCTGACGTTTCGCCAAAATCACATTTGGCATTTTCGAAGCTTTCTCGCGTCCGAATAGAGACTGAAGTGTTGGTGACTGCGACGCACGCTTCCTTTTATACCCCCGCTAGGGGCCGAAGGTTATATCTGCGCAGACGTTGGTCGTTATTTATGTTTTCCGGATGGTGCTGTTGTTGTTGCGCTAATTGTGCTTGAATTTTTGCGATTTTAGATTTGTCGATTATTGTCTTCCATACTGTTGGTAGTTTTAATGATTTGTCCCTTTTATTCAAATCACCCTGTTTTTCAATTTCTATGGCTTCTCAGATTATTATGGTCTTATAATGTTCTATATTGGCAATCTCCCTATACCCATCGAAATTTATTTTATGGCCGGTTTCCTGATGATGTAGGAATAAAGCTGAGGTCGTTTGTTTATTTCTGATGCTGAGTTTATGCTCTTCCACTCTTGCTGATATTCGTCTGTTAGTTTGCCCCACGTACAGCTTTTCACACGGAATACTCTATACTCCGTGGTTTTCCAGTTCGATTTTATCTTTTGGGCTTTCAAGTAGTTTACCTATAGTTGTTTGTGTCTTGTGTATTGTTTGTATGTTGTGTTTCCTAAGAATTCTTCCGATTCTCTCTGTTGTGCCTTTTACATATGGTAAGACTACTTGTTGCTTTCCCGGTTCATAATTTTTGTTGTTCGTTGTTCGGGAAACCTGTGCATTAATGGCTTTCTCTATGCTGCGATTTGTGTAGCCATTTTTCTTTAAAGCACTAGATATTACCTTAAGTTCGTTTTGTCTCGTCTGTGTTTCAGTTAATCGCACGGATCTGGATATTAAATATCTGTCTGTATGTGTGCATAGAAAACCAACCGGCCATAAAATAAATTTCGATGGGTGTAGGGAGATTGCCAATATAGAACATTATAAGACCAGAATAATCCGAGAAGCCATAGAAATTGAAAAACAGGGTGATTTGAATAAAAGGGACGAATCATTAAAACTACCAACAGTATGGAAGACAATAATCGACAAATCTAAAATCGCAAAAGCTTAAGCACAATTAGCGCAACAACAGCACCATCCGGAAAACATAAATAACGACCAACGCCTGGGCAGATATAACCTTCGGCCCCGAGCGGGGGACAAAAGGAAGCGTCGCAGTCACCAACACTTCAGTCTCTATTCGGACGCGAGAAAGAAAGCTTTGAAAATGCCAAATGTGATTTTGGCGAAACGTCAGCAAAACGGTTCTTTTCAGAACGACAGTAGTGAACGGATGTACACCCGGAATGAAAACACATTATATATATATATATATATATATATATATATATATATATATATATATTATATATCCCTTTTTTGTATTCGGTACTTTGGAGGCGGAAAATCAATTTCAGTAATGGAGAGTTACATTGAAAATTCTTTCAACAAAAAAAATATTGGCAATACTATTCAAATTCAAAATATAAAATCCAAAAAAATATTCCATCTACATCCAAATAGAATGGTCTATTAGCTAAATTAGCATGGTCTAAACACCACAGTATTGTGGGAAATAAGTATGCAGATTAAAAAAACAATGAAATAGGTAACTTCCTAAAACGGTATTGAGTGAAAATTTAAACTATATTCGGAAAATTTAGCAGAACCTGCCAAACATGAAAAAGTAAATTTTTTCTTGAAATCTTAGTGTCATTTCCATTAAAATATGGTCCAATATTTCATAAAAAAGGGTTCTATACTTAGCTTTAATTTCTTCAGGTGAAAGCTTAGCAAGCTCACGTTTGTAATGATTTATTTTTCTAATAGAATTTGCTTTATCAAACATGGTATTAAGAAAATTTTCATTTCATTTTTTACAGAGCGCCTCACGACAGCGTTTTGTATTGGATATGCACAAATGAATGTCAAGCGATTTTTTTTGAAGAACGTCAAATAGTATGTCCGTGATTGAGAAAATATCATTAAACGCTAATGCCAGAAACGTGAATTCAAAATCGTTCATCTCACCGAAAAATCCTTTCGCAAGGCGGATTGATTTTTCATCAGATTTGTCACAGTTTGTATTAAATGCAAAGACGTCTTTTAATTTATTCCAGTCTTGAACAATCACATTTACTAACTTTGAATTTGGGGTTGTAACAATACTATAAATAAATATAACACAAAACAGTCAAGTTAACTGCAAAGGAACTCACCGGTTGCAGCGAAATCCGCGAAAATAAAAGTAAACAACCACCGCAAACTGAACGACACGTGGGTGTAGTGTACTGCGCCTGCGATTCACCGAGAGCGTTGGATCATAGCAACATAGTAGGAAAATTGTAAACTAAACATAGCACCTCCAGCAAGGTCAAAGCGGTTTGCGCCACTATTATAGTTGTTATAATAAAGTTCAATTGAAAGTTTTAAAAAGACATGCCGCCAACGGTCAAGTAAAATATTTATTCAAGATGTACAGTTTATTTTTTACCAATTAAGTGAATAAGTGAATGTAAAAACTAAAATTTTAAGAGATATATAATAAATATAGTTAGGTGTTTGCTTGTTTATTTTTCCTGGTGAAGTAGCACTTCACCTACTTCACTCAATCCGTGAAATTCCTTTAACCGGAACTTCCCTCGTTATAAATCTCCTTTTATTAGGAATAGTGAAGTGTTTCAGTTCATAGTCATTTAGGCATGACCCGGTTGCACAAAACTTAATTGCGGTTTAGAATGTTTAACCGAGTTTTCGCATTTGACAAGTTGCTTACAGAAATCTAGGAAGCCGCTGTCAAATTTGACATTCCATTAAACATTCTAAACTTTAACTGACCTTTCTGCAACCGGCCGATAGACTGTCTTTTTAAAAAAATTTATTAGCGCCATTTTGTATTAGATTCCTATCAATATGTTACCAGTTTCTACTTATGGCACACTTATTATTGGCCATACGTTTAAAATAAATTCAATAAGTAGCCATTTTGCTCCGCCATCTTGAATTCGAGCCATGACATTACCAGTTTATCTCATTAAATGCTTGCACAAAATTTGAAATTAATATAATAAGTAGTTTTTCCAGGTTGAATATTTTATATCTTTATATCTTATTAAGCCGCCATTTTGGTTTGCTAAATTATATTCATTTTAAAATATTATAACTTTATTCCTATGTAACACTTGATTTTTATGCAAAATTTGAGGTAAACTGAATAATTAGATTTTTAGTAATAATTTTTCAACAGTTCAATTGAAATATTACCAGGTCATCACCCTTAATTTTTAACTAAAATTTGAAGTTAATCTTATAAGTAGTTTTTAAGCTTTGCCCCGAACTCACAGACAGACACATCGTCAGACAGGCCGACTGACTTATAAAACATATTTTTTTTATATTAGTTATTAAATCTTGGATTCGTACCAAAATTTTACCAGTTCATTCCTACATAACACTTGATACGACACTAGGGCGCAATTTTATTGCTATAATGGATTTATACCAAAATGTTACCAGGTCATCACCATACAACCCTTAATTTTTGACTAAAATTTGAAGTCAATTGGGTAAGTAGTTTTTTTAGCTATGTCACGAACACACAGACAGACCCATAGAATTACGAAAACATGTTTTTCGGCATCTGGGGATCCTAAAACGTGAAGATCTGAAAAAATCTCTGATTTAATCACGATTACAATACTTTTCTACGATTACAATACGAGGGAAATATAAAAACGATATAACCGATTAATTGGAAATTTCGCTCACAAAATCGAGAGTCATATGAAAATGAACTGGTAATTTTTTGGTATAAAAAGGCAATATTACAAAATTTTGTGGAAAACAAAAAGAAAAAATCACAATGTTACAATTTGCATTGGTAAAATATATCTTCTAGCTTTGAGGTTGTCTGGAAGGCCATTTAAAATTAGAAAGTCGATAGTTTGTCAGGGTAAGATTAATATTGTCCTATATTTTTTGAGATACATTAGTAAGTCATCTTCGTGGAACACCCTGTATCTACACTAACTGTATTTTTTCCGTGGACACATTTGCAAACATCATTCTATTAAAACTCACGTGTAAAATAATTTAATTTATTCCGTCTCTGAACCTGTACTTGTCAACATATCCACAATCCATTTCTAATTATGGATAATTGGACACCGAATAGACGGAATATTCCTTTATTAATTGGCCAATAACGTAATTCAAACTATGATTAAGCATAGAATTCGCCGTACTGTTCTTATAAATTGCCTATGTAATATGAGACATTTTAAATACGAGATCGGTTGGTTGTAGTATTTATATTCGTGTAGTATTTTTTTTTCTTTTGAACAAGCAATATTTCGAAAAATAAATTGATGAAAAATAATTTTATCAATATTTCGCCGGAGAAGGATTTTTGCTACCAAAATTAACAATGCCTTATTGGCTTTAGTAAAATGTTTTATATTGCAAAATCCACTTTTTGAAGTGGTTTAAATGGTTGTTTGTCTTTTTGATCGTAAGAGAAAAACATTAAATTTTGATTTCAAAATTTTAAAATGTGTCAGTTTGTTTGACATGTAACCTAGATATGAAAAAAATGATAGTTTGCAGCCATCTATAAAAGCCAAAAAAGATTTTTGTTTGTCAATCTAAACGCAACAAATAATCTGAACACATTTAAAAATGTTTTATATTGCAAAACACTTTTTGAAGTGGTTTAAATTCTTTTTCAAATGCCCCCTCCCTGCAACCCCTTAATTTCAAAACACCCCAACATTCTTTTTCAAATGGCAAACCTAGTTTTAGAAGACCTTCTCATAGTGCCCCCACTAAGAAAAGGTCTTCTAAAACTGAATCCGATACTAACAAGATATTAAGAGTCTGTTCATTTCGTTACAGTAAAACGAGCCCACATATTTTTTATTTAAAATTAACTACAATCAAAGTAGGTCCATATGGTTTAATTTGGAACGACCTTCGTTACCATCAATTATTAGACCTCATCAATCTATTCAGTGATTTGGGAAATTTCATCAGTATTTTGAGAGGATTGAATAAACGATAGTAGTATTTATTATTGCCCCATACGTTAAGAAGCAACTTCCTGATATCACAAATTTTTACATTGCAAAATGCAGGTAAAAAGGTACCCAAAGTTTATTTGCAAATACCTACACACACACAAAACAATAAGTCAGTCAATTTTTCAGTTTGGTATTGTTAGTGTTTTGGAACTTCGACATTTTTGAATTATCAGGAAGGCAGCGTACTGAAATTTTGATATTGTTGGGTTGTGGAGACAAAGTACGGGGCCACGATAAGGTTTGTGTGTTGTTCAATGAAAAGTATCCCGAGAATACAATTACGCGGTTAAGTGTAAGTAGGATATTTTACAAATTTAAAGAGGACAGTTTGGGATTTATCTAAAACGGGCAGCCCACCCGGTGAAGACAAAAAACTTGATATACTGCAATCAGTACAAGAAAGTTCGCATTCTTCAACTAATACCTTAGCACTAAATAACGATGTCAGTACAGCTTCTGTACAGCGATTATTGAAGATAACTACAACCCTGTATTTGGACATTTTCAGGTGCCTAAAAAAGTACATGTTGTATAAATCATGCTAACATTTTTGAGAAAGTGTGATTGGGAACTTATACTATCCGCATTCTTAATAAAAAAATGCAAAATATTTCTATATCTATGTGACATTTTGACAATTTTTAATTCTAATTCGATCTGGAACTGCCAGAAAAGTGTCAACAACGTAAAGTAAAGTTTGATGAATAGGATGTAAATATAGGTACGTTGGCTCAAAGTTTGAAACAATTCGTTCAGTATATCATTGACAATAGAGGAGCTGGTAGGATTACCCATAGTGCTGCCTTCTAATTAAAGAAAGAACTAGCTATTTAACAAAAAGTAGCTACTCTCAAGACAAAGGCCTACCATCTTAAAAAAAAAAGAATAAGAAATGAATAACCTGTATAGGATTTAGTATTTACAAGTTGACCCACAACCTGGTTGATGCATTTGCCATTGCCATATGCATAAACAGGCGGCGATCCTTTGCTGCTGTTGGAAATTGAATATATTCTTCAGTAACTACAAATCTCCTGTTTACATTATTCTTTGTTTGCTTAAGTTTTACAATTAATAACGTTGCCGAATCTTCAATGTGATCTAATGTTACCTGGCTGATTTCACAAATTCGACAAGCTCCTGCAATCCCAAATACAACAACAACCTTGGCCATTATTAAATAAACTTCATCGGGAGCATTATTTAAAAAATCACTAATTTGTGTACTCGTAAAAATCGAAGGTTTCTTGGGCCTGTCACCTTTCCCATTTTGTACCATCTTTAAAAATAAGTGTTTTGAAATATCTGTGTTGGCTTTAAAATAGTATTAAATTATTTGAAATATTCATAAATAATGACACAAAATCTAAGATATTAAAACCCGAGTTAAAATCTAATCAGGTTATACAACTTCAAACGAATTTTTAATATTGTCGATGCCATCCTGAAATAAGACGTCAATATTATAGCTAGAAGGGTTAATACAACTGACAACAGGTCACAGTTTGACACCTTGTTTGTAAATCTTCCTCATTTCATATAATTTTGGAGCAACTGAATTTCGTTTTTTTAACTTTCTAATCTCATATTCAGGAATGGAACCAGACTGATTCAATTCGTCTTGCCAGCTGTTAGATTTTGTATCACATATTCTTACGGGATCACGTGAGATTACTTTATAGGTAGTTCTGTATGACAATATAAAATTTATAGTTTCCGTATACTCTTTTTTATCTATAAGACCGGTAGCATTAATTCTATCAGCATTTATTATCATTACATTAGGAGAGGTCTTTCGAACATGACAATACTGTTCATTACAGTATTATGTTTTTTTATTTCGTTCTATTTTGTTATAAATGTTAGTAAATGTCTTGGTACAAGAAGCTCTGATGTTAGTGTTCGTAGTGGGATACAACATTTTTGGACCTACTGCCAATACTGAATGAACTTTTTCTGGCAGATTTTACCCTAAGTTTTGTAATTTGAGTATCTTCAAATATTCGGTTATAGGCTCTGCGATGCGATTTGTTTCATGATGGTATGTGCATCAATTTTTCATGAATCATTTCATTTTAAATTTAGCTACAGGTTGAAAATTATGATATTTTGCCTGGATTCTTTTTTTAAATTTATTTAGTGGATTGCCCAATATTTGAATAGTCACTAATATATAAAATTTGTTTACGTTATATTTAGATAAGAAAGTCGTACCTCGAATTTGAAAATTATCTCACGCAATTCTTCATTACAAACCCTGAACAATGTAGATTTTGTGCAAATAATGTACTAAATTAAATATATTAAATAGTAAATATTTACCAGAGTTTGCTGAATATTATATATTCTGAAAATTCTATGTTATGTTTAAAATTGTGACAAAATGATAAAAATCTGAAAATAAAGAACTTTGTTCAAGTTCAGTCCAGCGTATTCTCTAATTTAAGTTAAGAATACAATATTAATAAAAATTTATAGATGGTTAGGAAGTAATAAAAATGTATTTTATTTAACTGATATGAAGACATAATTTAAGATTTACTAGGAATCCAAAGCAAAAAAAGATATTCAGTTCGAATTTGAACTACAGAATTTAAATATCCCTATCAACATATTTTTTTACAATAATAAGCAACATATTCAATAATCCTTAGAAACAAGAAAGTTTTAATAATAAATATTTGATATTTTCGAAGCACACCCGCGCACACCGATGGATTTACAACGTGTCCAAAATAAGTAGCGCCAGTACAGGGATCTCCGAAACCATAAGAGATAGAAAGTCGATTCAAAAATTCCGATTGATTCTGGATTTTGACAAAATGGTTTTCATTTTTTGCTGAGTTTATTTCAAGAGTTTTTAAAAATAAATAACACTTTCTCATTTTGTCACTTTTTTCCCTGTATAAGATGGCATGTTTTCAAATTTTGTTAAGCATTATTAAATGTTTTCGTGCTTTGTAATCCATTTCAATTTATTAAAAAAAAAATCAATTCAAAGCTATTTCAATTTATTTAAAAGAATAGCAGCTCTCTTGGGCGTGTAACCTTTCCCATTTTGTTTCAGAAAGGTACTAATTAGTTTGAAATATTTTGAAATGTCTACATTACTATTGTGTTGTAACATACTTTTAATCATTTAATAATTCGACCACACTGATGGCTTTTGTTGTTGTGCCAGTTCCGAAAAATAAGCCAATAACACATCTCTCATCGTCTCCGAGAAAGAACTCTGAATGTCTTTTTCATGTTCCACTCCATAATACCCGGTTTTGAAATTTTTTCGCGATTTAGCTGGTAATAATTTTTGTGACGCTATTTTCGCTGCTTCTACTACATCAGGTGGAGTCAGAGAAAACTCAGAATCAGACATTTTTGAACTTTATATTATTTCGCAATTTTTAAATCAAATCCCATAAATAAATTTACATATATTTGATTACTTTTAAGGTTTCCTTAGCAACGCAAGTCTGATTGTCGTACAGCAGCCTACCAGTTTAAAACTTAAATTTCACATCGATAATTTTCTGACTTCGTTCAACTATCTTGAATATTAAATCGTCGTTTATCCCGTCACAGAAAAAAATAGTGTATTATATACGGGAAAAATATTAAATTTTGGCTCAAAGTTTGTATAACAAATAACTATTTATGCCGTTTTATTTACCACCATAATTTGAACTCTGAGAGGTACCTTAATTTACTGCAAAACGATTTAGAGGAAGCCTTAGACAATTTGATTCTTGCAAAAATTCCAACCACTGGTTTCAACAGATGCAAATGTCCATAATGCCAGGGCAGTTAATGAATATCTATCAACTAAATTTCTAAGACGACTTATCAGTACTTTTTCCAGAACGCTATGGCCTGTACATTACTCCCTTAAATTTCTTTCTTTGGGGTATGTCGAAAATTAATTTTGAAACTAAAGAACTTCAAAGATTGGTGCTCGAGACTGTTAAGAGTATAACACTAGTAATGCTCAATAATATCTTAGAATTCACTGTAATGAGATGATATTTATGTTTAAAAAAAGTATATATGTATGTAAAATGTATCCTTTATTTTATTTGCTTTTTATTGTTATTACCTATTGTTTGCGAATGTTGTTTGTTGATGTTGTTTATTATTGTTTTTTATTTTTGTTTAATTACTTTTAACCAGCAATAAAATGATTAAATCAAGAAGACTCCAGTTTGTTTTTTATAAATAAATTTAAATTTATTTCAGGGTAATAATGTATTACAAAGCACGAAAACATTTAAAAAGGTCTTAAACATAACTAAACCACAACTTGTGATATACCGTTGAATTCAAAATTAAATGCATCTCCCAAATTTGATATCGAGAAGCTAAAAACGTATTTAAAAAAATAAAGTTGATGATGGTGGCCCAAAGACGAAACGTCGTATTTGAAATTTATTAACGCCATCTTGTAGAGGGGGAAAAGTAATTATTAGAAAATGTCATATAATTTTAAAAAAGTCTTGAATAAAATTTACCAAAATTCGGTTTTTTACGAATATCGCCGGAATTTTTAGATTTCAAAGCGGGATATTATTAGGCACCAACAGCAGCAAGTTTATTCCTATTTAACCGACTTTCTGTCTCTTATGGTCTCGGAGATCCCTGTACTGAAGCACCTTATCTTGGACACGTTGTATAAAGGAGAAATAAAAACTACCTTCGAGTGGGTACCGTAGCGGTGAATGACTTTCGACAATTTCATAGTTTAAATCATTGCAGAAGAAGATTCTGTAACAACATTTATGACCAAATGGGCTTAGAACATTGGGCTCGATATATAAAACAAATACCAGAAGAAACATTTGATGAATTGCAGGTCTTTTCCCTATTTTTTTTTTAAATATGCTTTATCCAAAGTCAACCGCGGATCCCCGGCCACCACTTTATTTAACGTTATAATAGATAGTAGGGGTTCGCTATGGGTGGTTTTGGACACAATTAGGCTTTTTTAAAAATGCCAGGTATGGATTTTAATGTAAAAACAAACAAATAAAAATGCAACTAATATAAAATGAAATAAGTAATTTACATAATGCTGCTTGTTCACACTTGATAGGAAAATACGTATCTTTCCCGTTTCACAAACGAATATTGAACTACGGATATAATTTGTTCAAGCTTAACAGTGTCTTCATCCACTTCATTAGGAAACTCGTAAATGTTTGGAGCCTCATAAATGAACGCTTAATATTGTCGCTTGACTATTTTTCTGTAAAATAAACCTCTTTTCCACGCTAATGTAAAAACAAACAAATAAAAATGCAACTAATATAAAATGAAATAAGTAATTTACATAATGCTGCTTGTTCACACTCGATAGGAAAATACGTATCTTTCCCGTTTCACAAACGAATGTTGAACTACGGATATAATTTGCTCAAGTTTAACAGTGTCTTCATCCTCTTCATTAGGAAACTCGTAAATGTTTGAAGCCTCATAAATGAATGCTTAATATTGTCGCTTGACTATTTTTCTGTAAAATAAACCTCTTTCCACGTTTCGGAATATTTGAGTTCAATAACAAGAAAATATTTATAACTTCAAAATTTCAATCTTCTGAGTGTTGATCTTGTTTGATATCAACATATACCTCGATATTACTTAAATCTGGTAAAGAGTTTAAATCACTATCGGTATCTTCATCTTTCTCATACTCTATTTAGTTATGGATTCGTTTATTTTTTGTGCTCGTGATATGGACGCCTGTGGATCTTCCAAGGAGAATTCTTCTAGATTGCTGACATTTCTTCCAACGGAATATTTAGTTTAACGCTCTTTTGCTTTGTACTAATGGTCACTTCCTTTTTGTGGAGATCTGCCAGACATTGTTTGAATAATGAATCGATCGATTCATTATTCTCTTGGTCAGGACTAGCTTAGGGATTATAAAAATAGATTCCGGTCGCTTTAAATTCTGCGATAAGGTTTTTCTTAGTTGCGTCGTCAGCATTAAGATTAATTAAACATGTGCTTGATAAGCTAGGGAACTGGTCTTTAGGAATTGCTCCTGTGTTTTTTAAATCCCTTTCAGTTGAAACATTTTTCCATTTAGCTTTTAACTCTCTAAAACATGCAACATCAAGGGGTTGAGTAATATTAGGTGGTAAAAGATAAAATTATTGTTTACATTACATTAAGATATAAGTCAAGATGAATTATGACCCGCTAAGATGTTTCCAATTCAAGTTTTTGGGATTCCACAGGTAATTTTTTTATGTAAGGCAATTTTTTTATGTACACCAATCTTCAAATAATTTGGTTCTAAACCAGCCATTTTTAGATCTGTTAAACTTGGCTCCTTTGGGCCTTGATGAAGTCCAGCTTTCATATAAATGCTCTGTTTTGAAAACTATATATGACAACATTATTCCAGAAGCAGCTCCTACAAAAATTACAGACTATAACTGCTAAGAGGCATCCATTATACTCAGTGGATCTTTCTCGCCTCTTCTACAAATAACTCTCTTTACTCCAAGGTCATCAGTGATGTTTGACTCATCATAATGTATTATCACTCCTGGCTTTACATCCTTGAGACTTTCTCTCAGCTCCTCGAGATATTATTTGATAACTTCATGTGTTACTGCAGATCGCGTCCGCTTCATGTTTTGACACCATCTCTGTGAAACAATATCCGTATGATGTCCCAAAAATCCGTATAACCAGGCTTTGCCTGGCAAATTATTCTCTAACTGTTTCTCTTTTTTTCCAACATTTCCTGCTCTGATAAGAACATGCACTATCCGCGAATATAGTTTTTTTTTTTTCATTGTTATGTATTGTTGATTTTGGTATTCCAACTTTTTGACATAAGTCTTGAGGACTTGCCTTGCTCTTCTACAGCTTGTTCATCGCTGTATTCAGCATATCGACAAAATTTACAGAATTATTCTGTAAACTTTGATATAGTCTATTGCCTATTTTTCTCTTATATTTACCAACCCAAGTAGCACTTTTAATCATGAGTACGTCATTGTTACCACAAGTATTTTCGTTGAGGTAACCAGAACTTCGTGTCGCCATGTTCTATTTAAGCTGAGACTACGTAGTCATCACCGAAATGGGGAACAATTTTAGGGTAACTATTTCGTGAATAACATGTAACTGTGACTTTGACTGTTAAGTAGATAGTCCCGAATTGTGTAGTTCCATTTAAACAGCTGAATAGTAATAATTGACCCTATTTGTTACTTCCTTATTTCTCTCTTTATTTAATCCATTTTAAAAATATGTATTTTTCTTTTTAATACAAACCAAACAATTATGGCGACTACAAACACTCAAATTGAGAATATGGTGAAGAGAGTATAAGACATTTTGTTGGTTTTTTAGGTAGAATACATGCGTTTCACTTAGTTTTCTAGCTATGCTAAGAACCTAAAATTAAAACACAGGTAATTTCTGTAGTGAATATGCTGATGATAGTCGTAAAAAAATTGATAGATTTTGGTCAAATATATTGGTCAATTAAGTCTCAAAAATGTAATTTTGAACTTTGGTTTAAATAGTTATTATTATAATAAATATTATTATTATATATCTTATTATAAAGTAGTGCGCGTAGGGTCGTAGCATGCGGAGATTTGCGGTTCTTGAGTCACTCCTATAATTCTGTCATAACTATAGCCCTTCGTTTGGATTTATTTTTCGTTTCCTTAAAATACCGCTTTAGGTTTTATTTACGTATGACATAACCAGGTTGTGATATTTTTAATTTTCTATAGAATGTGGATGAATGACGAAAGCTACTTTTTTTTTAAGGTTTAAATGGGCGCACACATATTATCGTTAGTTTTTCTCAAATATAACTAAATTAATCTATTTTAGTACATTAATATAAGAAAACTGGATCAGCTAAAAGGTTAATTAATGAAAGTATTGATCAAACTACACTACAACTTGTTACGTTCTGGACGCGCGTTTCGCTAACCAAGTTAGCATCATCAGCAGATGATATAAACTAAACTAACTTAACCTAACCGAGAATATGTATAGGTAAATGTAGTCACACTTACTTGCACCCGACTGCACCGTTGTCAAGTAAACAATAGAGGGAACTATAGGGAATAGGCCCTCTGTCTTTCTTTAGTGCCTTCTTACCGCATTTAACTATTTCTATACTCTCAAATGCATCCAATAATCTGTTATTAGATCCATTTTTAATCAACTTAAGATTATTTATTCCTATTTGGTGATTGTTTCCCAAAGCATGTTGGGCAACGTTTGACTTTTCTGTTCTTCCGTATCCTAAACGTGCCATGTGTCCTTTAAAACGAATGTTTATGTAGCGTTTAGTTTGCCAAACATATTTTAGATCGCAGTCATTACAGCTAATTTCATAGATGTCACTCTTCACCTTCAATTCGACTTTGGGTTTCCAAGGACATTTTTCAAATTCTTCTCCATTTGGTAGGCTACTCTAAAACCTACATTTTTAAATACTTTTTCTAAACCTCTCGTATATCTGGGATCATATGGGATTACTATGAACTTATTGGGAGCCTCAAGGAAAATTGACTAACCTGTGAGTTAAGAAATGAAATGCTGCCATTTTGTGTTGACGGCAATGAAATGAGTCGAATGTTATATACCTATCAGTATTAATAAATTTCCTATAAATATCAAATTCAAATTATTGTTATTTCTAATATCTAACGTGTCGAGAAAAGGTAATTGCCCATTGTTCTCCTTTTCGTACGTAAAATCAATGTAAGGATATTTATTGTTTAATGTTTCCAAGAAAGTGTCCAAATTTTCTGTTTTAGTATCAAAAATAGCAAATATATCGTCTACGTATCTATACCACACCCTTGAGAAATACTTGAGTTCTTTTTTGAATTGGGTTTTTCATCTACTCATAAACAAATTTGCAAGGAACGGAGATAAGCGATTGCCCATCGCAGTTCCCCTCAAGTTGTTTATAATATTTATTGTTGAACTGAAAAAAAAATGTGATTCATACATAATTTTGTGAGAGGCAAATATTTATCAATAATTTCTTTCTTCAAATTATTGATTTCAAGTAGTTCCTTTAGGTACTCCAAAGCTAGTGGTATGGGTACACTAGGAAACAATGAGCTTACATCAAAAGATATTAAAATTTCATTTTATTTTATGTGAACATTCTTAATTTTATATAAGAATTCTAACGAGTTAGTAATCTCAAAGTTATTGTACGAGATATTTAATTTGCTGCTACTAACCATTTACACCGTTACTGCGAAGGTTGATTCTTTTTTGCAAAACAAAAGTGGCTAGATTTAGAAATTAAAAATCTGTATATCAAACGAAGTATGCTTGAAATTGAAGCATCCGGATTATTTAAAAATCTCACTTATAAGCTTAGTAATTTAGAATTTGAACAATGGTTAGATTTCCAAAGAAAAATGTTCGTGGTTATCTATGCCAAATTTTTGAATAAAATGTGTTCAGTTAAAAACAAACTGAGAAAGTTGAAACCACGAAAACAAATTTCTTCGGAAGTCGATGACATTGTGGAAAACCTTTCTTCTCAGTCCTTTGATAATAGAGTAATCGCCCTTTTGAATAAAGGTTTGAATTTTGCAGAGCCTTTAGTAAAAAATAGTTTACCAACTATCATAGCGAATATCGAAATTTCTATTTAATACGTGCCAGAGTCAACTAAGAGATTCGTTAAAATATTTTTCTCGTAAAAATACTGAAGTTAACCAGGGACTGAAGAAAAAAGAATGTTTTTATTTAAAAGCTGTCAAAGGAAATAAGGTTGTTATACTAGACAAATCGGATTATTTTGAAAGAGTAGATAATTTGATTCAACCTGGTCCTTACGATTTAATTGAGAAAAACCCGTTATCAAAAATGATAATAGAAGTAAAAGGTACCTTAAAACAGTGTAAAAACCTTGTGTCCGATAAACTAAAATTCAAACTAACACATAGTAACCCACAGTTGTCTAAACTGTATCGCCTTCCCAAACTCCATAAACTTGGGAAGTCCATGAGATCTATTGTTTCAGCTGTTGGATCACCAACGTAAAATATTTCAAAATGGTTAGTAGAAGAATTCAGCAAATTAAATATCTCGTACGATAACTTTGAGGTTACTAACTCGTTAGAATTCATAAATAAAATTAAGAATCTTCTCTTAAAAGAAGATGACATTTTTGATTTACCCATACCTCTAGCTTTAGAATACCTAAAGGAACTACATGAAATCAATAATTTGAAGAAAGAAATTATCTATGAATATTTGTTTCTTACAAAATTATGTACGAATCAAATTTTTTCTCAGTTCAACAATAAATATTATAAACAACTTGAGGGAACTGTGATGGGCAATTGCTTATCTCCGTTCCTTGCAAATTTGTTTATGGGTAGATTAGAAACCCAATTCAAAAAAGAACTAAAGTATTTCCTAAGGGTGTGGTATAGATACGTAGACGATATATTTGCTATTTTTGATACTAAAACAGAAAATTTGGACACTTTCTTAGAAACATTAAACAATAAATATCCTTCCATTAATTTTACGTACGAAAAGGAGAACAATGGGCAATTACCTTTTCCCGACCCGTTAGTTATTAGAAATAACGAGAAATTAGAATTTGATATATATAGGAAATTTACTAATACTGATGGGTATATAACATCCGACTCATTCATTGCCGTCAATACAAAATGGAAGCATTTCATTTCTTAACTCACAGAAATGTATATAATGATAATTTTGTACATAAATTAGTAAATAGACATAAGCATAAGAAAATGTTAAAAGATGGCACTACTCTTAAAGCACCTGAGGCTCCCAATAAGTTTATAGTAATCCCATATGATCCCAGATATACGAGAGGTCTTGAAAAAGTATTTAAAAACGTAGGTTTCAGAGTTTAATACAAAGTTTAAATACAAAGTCGACTTGAAGGAGAGGAGTGCCATCTATGAAAATAGCTGTAATGACTGTGATTTAAAATATGTTGGGCAAACTAAACGCTCCATAAATATTCGTTTTAAAGAACACATGGCACATTTAAGATACAGAAAAACAGAAAAGTCAAGCGTTGTCCAACATGCTTTGGAAAACAATCACCAAATAGAAATAAATAATCTTAAGTTGATTAAATTAAATAAAAACAGAGGGCCTATTCCCTATAGTTCCCTCTATTGTTTACTTGACAACGGTGCAGTCGGGTGCAAGTAAGTGTGACCACATTTACCTATACATATTCTCGGTTAGGTTAAGTTAGTTTAGTTTATATCATCTGCTGATGATGATAACTTGGTTAGCGAAACGCGCGTCCAGAACGTAACAAGTTGTGGTGTAGTGTGGTTAGAACTCTTGTATTTTGATCTATCTTCCACCACAGGTTCCAGGACTTAATGAAAGCTTGAACAGGTCCAGCGACGGATAACCAAGATTCCACCCGAACTAAAGATGCTGTCCTATGAGGATCGTTGCTCTCGTCTGAACCTATTAACTCTTCGAGAGCTAAGGCAGCGAGGCGATCTTATACAGGTCCACAAAATATTATCTGGGTACTACAGTGTCCCGATTGCCTTCCTTCAGATTGCTGACCACACAAATCTCACAAATCTCAGAGGCCACAGCAAGAAACTCATTAAAGAAAAATGCTCCAAGCTCTGCCGCAGAAACTTTTTTGCAAATCGCATAGTTTATGTTTGGAACAGACTTGATCAGACAACAGTAGATGCCTCTACAGTCAACTCCTTCAAGAACCGCTTAGATGCTATTCTCAGAGGAATCGACCGGGAACTGGTGCACTACTTTTAATTTCGAATTAGGCAACAACAGTGCACAGTCTAACTTCAAAAGTAAAATAGACTCATAGCGGTTTCATCGGCACTTTGCCGCCTACCGCCTTTAATTAATAATAATAATAATAATAATAATACTAATTTCAGTCTACAAGGAGTAGAGCAGGAATAAATTCCAGATTTAAATTTCTCGACTTGATATCCTCTGTCAGCGTCTGTTGTAAATGTAGGGTTATGTTAATGTTTTACTTTAATAATCTATTCGAACTATCTAGTGCAAATTTACTTTTTTATTTAGATTTTCAACATTTATTTGTGTAAGCGATTAATGAGTGTTTTCTGCCAGGTGAATTTAGTAATGTAATATGTACTGAAGAAGGCCCACAAAATAAAGTTTATTTTATGCTAATCTTTGAGAGCTTCTACCTTAAATTTAGGTGCTGAATGAAGTAAAATATACATAACTTTTCTTGGAATAAACTTGTACTTAAGACATTTACGATCATAGTCATTTACAAATTTATCACAAACACTTTATAATTACAAATACATTTCTCCTTATGGCCAATAATTCAGAACTTATTGTGTGAATCAATATTCACTTCACTAATCACAAAAACTAATAAAAAAATACACCCAAACAACAAAACCTCATAAGAAACCCAAGTAGGCAAAAAGTAAAAAAAATGATTTTACCAGCAATATGGCCGAACCAACAAGAAATTGGTTGCCCTATTGTCACCACTGTCCTTATAAAGTGAGTGTAGACCGATTCTCGTACCAGCGCTCCCTATCTCCAGAACCTCAAGTACAAGAGGTAATAGTTTACTTGTAATAAATAATTACTGTAATTCTTACTTCAAAGTTGCAACAGAAGAACAACGACTGGTAATAGCCAGTTTAAAGTAACATTAGACGATAACCTTTTCTACTTTGCAACGGCTCGTTTTACTTGATAGTAATACGTTATAGAAGTAAATTTGAACGTAATGGAGTAGTCTCTGCAAGGTTCAGGAAGGTATTGATACTTAAAAGTTGTAATTTAGTAAACAACATAGAAACAGTAACTTTAATAATTTTATAAATCTCCACTGGCAGTTTTGGAAACAATCAGCTGTTTCTATGCATTGTTGCCATATGTACATGGCGTGAATACATAAATATTCATTGTGAGCTGCCATGCCACGAAAAGAAGAAAGTCAATTTGTCCAATGTCTCCCTGGTATGCAAAATCATCCGCCACTACAGTATTGAGACAAAATTTTAAGAGATAACATTTCCTAAATATAATGTTGGAAATGAAAACACCTGGCGTTTTAGTTAAATTTATTTAAAATCTAAACTTACTTCCCTTATTGTTCCCTTTCTATATTTTTGAATTCGGATAGAAGATGGCGACATACAATTCGTTTTTTTTTTGCTCAATTGACTATGCAAATATTCATTTTCAAATATTTTGCTTTTAGCGTCTACACAAAGTTTGCCATTTTTGTTCCACAAATTTAACACTTAGTTGCTTCTTTTTCTACTATGAAGGATTTTATAACAAAATTGAGCTGTTTTTTTTTTTAATGATAACTTCTTTTAAATACTTAGATTTACATGTGGTATGACCAATGCAGCGAAATAAAACAAATGCCTATAGATTCACAATATTGATTACAATTGTAAGATCGAAGAGCGGACATCTAGAGAATTTTGGGCTTTATTAGAATGTAAATAAACATAAGGCAGTTTCCATTTAGATGAACAAAAATGAAGCCACTTCCGGTTAAACCGGAACAAAAATTATCAAAAATAAGTTAAAAGTTTACAATGTCCTATATTAAAAAAAAAAAACAAACAAGTAACGCTTACATTTGTTCATGATCACTCGTTATTATAGTAAGGCTTTGAGTAACTGGGGTGCCACTTTAAAAAAATTTCAATATATTTACTACTTCGCCTATAATGTGATTTCAACTAATACTCTTATTACTTTTGATAATTCTGCTTAAATAAAAAAAATCTATTGTACTTGAATTTACAAAAAAAATACCGTGTTTTCTAGCCCTGCAATTTATTTTATTTACATGCGTATTACTTTATAAAGAGGAATTAAAGAACCAATATACAAGGTATTAATGAACACATGAAGGGCTCTATGCAAAAAGTCCTTAAGTGAGATTTTGGCTGTTTTAATTTAAACCTCACATTTAGAGTTAATTTTTATGTACTTTAGATTGCTGTTGTTAGTTTTTACATAAAAGATCCCCAAATGTCATATTTATCATGTCATTTCTAAGTGTCGTGCTGGTTTCTGTGTAGAAACTATCTAAGTGTGGAAAAAGTAATTTAGTTAAAAAAAAGTGATATCAGACGACGCCATTCCTTCAACTTGCTTTCTTCGTATGTAGAGTAAAAAATCGTACATATCTTATACAGCGCGCGTTGTAAACTTGTAACGCTGGGAAACTTTTTAATTATTGCGTAATATTTATTAAAAAGTTCCTATGTGTAAATTGGTAAAATATTTTTTCAGCAAAAGCAGTAACGTTTTTAAGTTGATACTCACCGATATTATCTTCGAAATAATTTGAAACAGTTTGTTTCCAAGTAGCATTTTTAAACATATAATATAATTAAAATATTTGTTCAGAAAAAATATGAAACATGTGGGGAAACTTTTTTATTATTGGTTTTAGAGAAAATAAAATATTTTTCATAAAAAGTTTTGCTTACTCCAAAACTTATTTGTGAAAAAGTGTACTTTGGTGACAATGCAATATTATCGTACCAAAAAGAAAAAAATCGTGAATACCTCATACAAGGCGAGAACATCTTATACAGTGATAATATTTCGAGAATAAATTAAAACATAAAATCATCAAAATCTCAAAACAAGAAAAATTCACTTAGGGACTTTTTGCATAGAACCCTTCGAATGTTTCAAATTTTGGAAGCATCAAAGGTACGAGATAAAAATAGCTTCATAGGTTCGAAATTCGTTTTCAAATTACAGGATGTTAAAAACATATGATGGCACATTTTTGGTCAGAATGTCGAAAGCTCTTAGAGTATTGCAATTGATTTTCGTACGCCATGGTAACTACGGTAACAGAAAATATTTTCATAAGTGAAACTTTATCTATTTGATAATAAGTCCTAAAACACTACATATATTTTGATAAAATGATAATATTGAATAGCACAGATTGTCGTGGACCGAAAACTCACAGGGGTATAATTTCTAGATAGCAATAACACGAAAACAAATGATCTGCGACGCGCACTGTTTACGCAGTGTTTCCAATTATGATTCAGTTCAAAAATAGGTGCAAGGTATTAAACAACACGCACAAGACATAACCACCCAGTTTTGTAAGCACTTTTCAATGTTCTGATTAAAATTTTGAATAATGATAAAGACGTCTTGAGTGTTAGCTTTAAGGATTTTACATGCCTTATTAAAAATGTGAATAAATCATTACAGGGTATTATTATTTTGAGGTAAAGAACTAGGCCTTAACAACTTTCATCAGCGTACCACACATTTCATTCCTGGTGCCTATTAAATATTAATACTGCTTTCCGAGCTAGTAATTGATATATTTGAATATAAGATAACAAAACAGAGGCGCGGAAAAAACTACTTATTAGATTAATTTCGAATGTTGTGCCAGCATTAGGGGTGATATAGGGATAAAGTGGTAAAGTTGTGCTACGAATTCAAGATAGCTTATCATCTATTCAAATGACCTTAAATTTTGCAGAAAAATTAAACGTGATATAGAGAGAAACTGGTCCAAATTCAACATGACCTAACAAAATCGCGATGTGTGTCAATGTGAAGACTACTTATTGAATTTATTTTAAATTGTGTCTAAAAATCAAGTGTGGCAGAGGTAAAAACTAGTTAATATTGGCAGAAATCCAATACGATGGAACAAAATAGCACCCAATAAAAATGTTTGCAAAGAGAGTATAATGTGTTCCTAAATAACTATGTACTAATCTAAATTGGGTCACTATTCCTAAAACGAGGGAAGTTTCGAGTAAATAAAATTTACCGATTTTCTTAAGTTTCCGTTCATGTAAAACCCTACAAACTTACACATTTAAAGTATGTTTATACATTCTATAAGAAATCCTGTAGGCATACCATTATATATATATATATATATATATATATATATATATATATATATATATATATGATTTTTACTCCTTCACGGATGGAAAAATACAATGTGTTTTCATTCCGGGTGTACATCCGTTCACTACTGTCGTTCTGAAAAGAACAGTTTTGCTGACGTTTCGCCAAAATCACATTTGTCTCTATTCTCTCTCTCTCTCTCTCTCTCTCTATTCGGACGCGAGAAAGAAAGCTTCGAAAATGCCAAATGTGATTTTGGCGAAACGTCAGCAAAACTGTTCTTTTCAGAACGACAGTAGTGAACGGATGTACACCCGGAATGAAAACACATATATATATATATATATATATATATATATATATATATATATATATATATATATATATATATATATATATATATATATATATATATATATATATATATATATATATATATAAATATATATAGTGTGTCCTATATTATATCAAAAAAAAGAGAAATCCTAGAATAAACTAAGCACGTCATTGAGTTTGCATTTGATCCATTTACAGTTCTACACAAATTAAGGAATTGTAGTTTTCTTTGCTTTCTATATAATGTAAATAATGGCGTGGAATATGTACTGTTATTTTTTCAGCCCATCCTCGTCATCGTTTGTTACAGTAAATAACTTGACTTGACTCTTGCTTAGTCCATTTTTGTCACTTACGGAAAGTTTAAAAGTAGATGATAGTCTAAATGTTCTCTAAATGATGGCTAGAAATGAAGGGCCTAATTTTTTGGATTAAAAGTTCATATAAATATGTGTCCGCAAGGCCTTCGTTTTTGAGATACGAGGTGTCAAATTTTTTATTTTTCTTTAGTTTTTTTTTCATGGACTTCGTACTTTTCTAGAAATAAATCATTTAAATTTCACACACATATACTATACCTAATACCTGCGAAATTGCTTTAATCTATTTTACAAAAATAAACTGAGTGTTACTTTTTTCCAGATTGCGATCCCTTTTACACCTTGAAATTTTTACTGCGACGTCACTGGTTTTTTTTTTGTAGAAAATCGGATTTCTTACATTAATCCGATATCTTAACACACTTACACTTAAAATTGTGTGTTATTTCTTTCTGTTTTCATTTTGATTGCTGAAAAGGATGTAATTTTTTTGTTTATTTTACGGCTAAAAAATCATATAAACATGTGTTCGAAAAGCCTTAGTTTTTGAAATACAAAAAAATAAAAAAAAAACTAAAACAAATTGAAATTTAAACACTTCGTATCTCAAAAACTAACGCCTTTCGAACACATGTTGATCTGATCTTTTAGTACCTAACAAGAACAAAAAAATTACGTCCTTCATTTGTAGCAATCAAAATAACAACAGACAAGAGACCTAGAAAAAAGTAACACCCAATATATTTGTGTAAAATTATAGCCATTTCATAGACATTGCTTACCATATTATGTCTCTCAAATTTGAATGATTTATATCTAGAATTGTACGAGGTACATGAAAAAAACTAAAAAAAAAAAATTGAATTTTGACACCCTGTATCCTAAAATAAGGAAAAATATTACGTCCTTATTAAAAACACCCTGTAGAATTTGAATATGAACATTTAAGTTCTTGTTAATATACTCGTATATGTATCTTAATTTGCATAAACTAGCCCTTAGTACCATAGCGCTTGTCATATGCAACATATAACGTGAAATATGTCATTTTCGCATTCTTTTTTGTTTTACTTCAACTTTACAATAAAGAAATCTATACTTAGATAATTTCAAATCTTCAGTAACAGTTTTATGGCGAATTTTAGGTTGGAGTTTATCACATATTTTTATTTTGACTTAATATAAGAGGCCTTTAATGAAGTATCATCAGTTTTTTTCTGGCTTTCTGATATTAGCTGCTCACATTTCTTGTCAAATTCGTTACATATCCAGCCAGAAGCAATAAACGTTTTACGAACCTAAATAAAATCCTAGCTTCTTTTATTGGCAAAGCCGTATATCGATCAGAAGCGGAGAACAAAGAAAATAAGTGCTTGCCCTGTACATTATGTCGCACACACAAATTGAAGCAGAACAAAGGGACATAAAAGGCTAATGCTTCAAGGGGAAATACTATTTGTGCACGAATATGTACAAATGATATATGTCCTATAAAAATCAAATAAAAATTGTTGAAGGTATAATTCGTTTATCGAAGTATGTCAATTTCTAAAAAAATATATGTGAAAAGAAAAATACATATATTTTGTACTATAGCTTTCAGACCTTCTGGTACGCTCTTATATTATATATATATATATATATATATATATATATATATATATATATATATATATATAGTCAAAACCAGAGTTATCGTTTGGGTCATGCGATTTATCAACGACAAACTTTTTAAGTTTGTTTTTCTTTTATTATGTGTAATCATATCCTCGGCATAAAATCCGGAAGATGAATTAGATAGACCTATGATATTTTCATTTCAAAAAAGAGGATAAACATATAAATACCAGCAGTTCCAAAAATCTTTGAGCGATGTCACTTCAAAGTCAGATGGACAAGTCAGTGATAAAATGACTAATAGAAAACAATTTTCGGGTTTTTTGCATCCACAAGCGAAAAAAATGGTATTAAATCTAATAAAATATCACGAAAATTAAATTTCACCGGCCAATACCCAGGAGACAGTAGCAAAAGCTCTTGAGAATCGGTATAAGGACTGTGCAGAAAATTGTGCATGAAAAAAAGCATAATTTACTACCGAAGAAGATTAAGAAATGTACACGAAAAAAGCCAAAGACGGAAGACTTAAGTGACAATGTAAAAATGGATGTTCGTAATGCAATTTACGATTTATACACATCAAAATTTTATATAACCCTTCAAGTTTTAAAAGAAGCTTTAAAAATTGGAGGCATATTGGGAATTGGACTAAAATCGTTGTCAAAATTAATAAAAATGTTGGGTTTTCGATATAAAAAGGACTGTAATCGAAGATTTTTGAAAAGTGGTATTTTTAGACGAGACTTGGATATTTTCTAATGGAAGTGATTCGAAATGTTGGCAGGACGAGTCTGTTAAAAGTGTCAAGAGAAAAAAGGGATGTGAGACGGGAAAACGGTTCATCATTTTGCATGCAGGTTCTTCAACAGGATTTCTCCCAGGTGCATTTTACTGCTTTCTTCAACATCCAAAAGGATGGACTACCATGATAATATGAACTGTAACCTGTTTGAAAAGTGGTTAAAAGAACAACTAATTCCAAATTTAGATGCTCCATCTTTAATCATTCTGGACAATACATCCTATTATTCAAGAATCTTAAATAAACAACTTACTTCATCGTTGAAGAAAAGTGATATTTATGACTGGCTAATAAAACAAAAACAAAATCCTTTACCCAATATGCTGAAACTAGAACTTCTTTTAATGGCAAAATCTATTAAAAAACCAACAATATATTCCGTAGATGAAATATTATGGGAAAATGGACATGAGGTTTTACGACTGCCGCCATACCATTGCCAGTTTAACGCAATAGAATTAATATGGGCTGGAGCAAAATCATATTACGAAAAACACGATGGTCTTACATCAGATGAAGAGTACTGGAAAAACTCTGTGGAACATACGGAGAAATTAATATTAATATAAACGAGTTCTAGATGTCGAAATAGCACCAATGATCATTGCGCCATTTGAGGACGACTCAGAAGATGAGGACTTTGTAAGTGATGATGATATTTTTCAGTCTATAATATTAAATAGTTTCTGAAGGATTATATTGATCTTTGACGTATATAAATCATAAATTGCATTATGAATATCCATTTTTGCATTGTAACTTAAGTCTTTTGCCTTTGGATTTTTTCATGTACATTTCTTAATCTTCTTCGGAAGTAAATTACGTTTTTTTTTTCATGAACCAGGTTCTTTACATTACTTATACTGATTCTCACAGCTTTTGCAACTGGCTCCAGGATATTAGCCAGTGAATTTTAATTTAAAATTTTTTTTATTAGAATTGGCACCATTTTGCTTACTTTTTTAGTACATTTGTAATTTTTTAGGCAATAAATGAATAATTATAGAATACTTGTTCCAGTTTTAAAGTGTGTGTAAAATAAGTAAATTTTTTTTTAATTATATGACAAAATTTGATATATAAAAATCGGTAAAATCGCTTTACCGGAGGCTCGGGGCTAACGAGAAATAAAATTAAAAAATATATATATATATGTATAATATATATACAGTGACCGTCTAAAGTCCGTTCCCCCCTACTAATTTTTGAGCCAACTCGTATATCGCAACGAAATTTGGAGGGCTTAAATAGGAGATGAAAAGCTATTTTTTTATGAAAAAATGATAGCTAAAAGTTATAAAATGGTGGCTACGCGCCATCTTGAATTAATATTTTAAATACAACACCCCGCATATTATTCCATTTTCAAAATCTGCTCATTATTCTTAACATTTTTCTCTAATACACTTTATTCCTAAATGTTATTGTTTTCGAAATAATGACGTTTGAAAATTGACATTTTGGTCATTTCAAATTCAATCAAAAATACGATCAAGTTTGCGTTGGAAACAAAATCGTTGTCGCGGTAACATCTTGATAACTAACTGTCAAATAGTCCGTTGAGCATCTTAATTATTTTATGAAAAGTGTGACCATGGCTCGCAGTTTACACGATAAATTTGAAGCAGTTTTGATTTTTGGAGAAGCTGGAAGAAATTTTCATCTAGCAGTCCGTATGTTTAACGATAGATTTTCCGAAAACCCTATTTCGCGGTCATATTTGCGCAAACTTTTAAATAAGCTCCAAGCAACTGGTACGATGAAAGATGCTCCAAGATCAGGCAGACCACCTATTTCAGAAGAAAAAAAAATTGAAATTGTTGCTGAAATGGTAATTAATCCTACTCAATCGACGTCTGCAGTTGCTGAATCCTGCGAAGTAAGTTCGAAAAGTGTCCAAAGAGTCCTAAATTATGAAAAATTTCATCCCTATAAAATGAAAATCCTGCATGCTTTCACGGAGGATGATCCAGATCGGAGGGTTGCATTTTGTGAGTGGTTAACAAGAAAAATTGAAGGAGAACGATCCTTCCTAAAACGTGTATGTTTCTCAGATGAATGCACGTTTTTCCTTAATGGAAAAGTCAACAAACAGAACGTACGATACTGGAGCGATACTAATCCGCATATTTTTAGAGAAGGGCATACCCAGTTTCCTGAAAAAGTTAATGTTTGGGCGGGGATTTTGGGCAACCACGTTGTTGGACCGATTTTCATCAGAGGCAATCTTACAGGAGATCTTTACAGAAATCTTTTAGAAACTGAAATTGAACCTCGAATAAGACAAATTGTATTAAACAATCAGGAAGAGTTTGAAAATCGTGCAATCATATTTCAGCAGGACGGAGCACCTCCCCATTTCTATCGCATGGCTAGAGAGTTTCTCGATACAAACTTTCCTGGGCGATGGATAGGTCGCAGGGGAAGTACAGAATGGCCACCAAGATCTCCGGATCTTACCCCTCTAGATTTTGTCCTTTGGGGATATCTGAAGTTAAAAATCTACGCCACTGACTGTCAAACAATAGAAGAGTTAGAACGCAGAATAAGAGAAGCATGTGAAGAAATAGATGAACAGACTTTCATCAACGTGAGAGAAGCTATTCATAATAGGGCACTTTATTGTCAAGATTTAGGAGGGGGCCACATCGAACACTTGATAAAATAATTATTGTGGGGGTTAAATAAGTGTTATTCAAAAATAAATAAAATATTTTTTTACCAACTAATTTGTTTTCCTTGTGAATTTACAGAACAAATTCGTAACCTTCAAGATTTTCCGGTAAGTGGTACTGTTTATCCCTAAAATACTGTGTTTACGCCTTTTATTAGTCGAATTCATTAAAAGATTTAACTACAAATTAATTAAAAAATTTAGTTAGCAGAATTTTTTATCGAAAGTGACTAAAACCATTACTTCATTTTAAACCGGATTTTCAATTTTCAAACGTCATTATTTCGAAAACAATAACATTTAGGAATAAAGTGTATTAGAGAAAAATGTTAAGAATAATGAGCACATTTTGAAAATGGAATAATATGTGGGGTGTTGTATTTAAAATATTAATTTAAGATGGCGCGTAGCCACCATTTTATAACTTTTAGCTATCATTTTTTCATAAAAAAATAGCTTTTCATCTCCTATTTAAGCTCTCCAAATTTCGTTGCGATATACGAGTTGGCTCAAAAATTAGTAGGGGGGGAACGGACTTTAGACGGTCACTGTATATATATATATATATATATATATATATATATATATATATATATATATTTATATATATAATTTTAGACTGAAAGTTGAAGAAATCGGATAAGCAGTTTTTTAGCTATGCCGCGAACAGACAGACTGACGAATAGACTTACCCCAAGACAGACGGAATTGAGAAAACATGTTTTCTAGGGACCCTTCAACGTAAAGATCTGAAAAAATCTCACGAGGGAAGTAATGACTAATTATCTTCTGTTTTAACAAAAGTGTAAAATATTTTTGCAAAATAAAATTTTTTTGTTATCACAATACAAAAAAAACAAGTTTTCTTTGCACAGGGGTGGCCCGCATTTAAATAAATGTATAAGTGGTTAGATTTTTAGGTCAAGCGAGGCACATAATTGTTGGTGATTGATAAAAAAATCTCACTTTCATTAAGTGGCTGTATAAATAGAACATATCCTTATTGTTCCACTGATTCGATCCGCCTTCCGACTTTATTAAGGCGCTTGCATTTTGTGTATTTTTGTTTTTGCCAACCAAAAAATTTTAACCAAATAAATATTTAGCGAATTTTCTTATTTAGTTCCTCGGCATTTAATATATAAAATAATATTGAGTAGCTATCTTAATAATATTGCGTAATATAATAAAAAAAAAACTATTTTCTTTCTCCCTGTATATTTGTAAATAGCCCATCGAGATTTAATAGCTCGATAAATGAATCACACAATATTTTGGTGTTCACTGTGTTTTCTGATTTCATTCATAATGTTGGTGACCTTTGGATCCGCACGATAAGACCGCATTCGACTACATGGTACATGGTCTTCCATCAATATTCACCACCTTACCGTTATTGATTTAAGTATCTATTTTTATATTTAAATATTTAAATTCTTAGAGGCAAATCAAATGATGAAAATATTCTGGAGAAATGCTTTACCAAAAATTCTCCCATTCTCTTTTCGTTACGTGTTATTAGATATTACTAAATAGGTATGAAAGTTGTTGAGTTTAAAGAGGTTAAGTGCCAAAATAATGCAGACCACGGTACCGTGGTTGCTTTATATAATAAATACTGGGAAAGTTTATTGATGCGGGATTTAAAGACATGTAGATTAGGAGAAGGAGAAAGGACATTTGCTGGTAAGACATTCCATAATCTGGACACTCTTGGAATTAAAGAGCGAACAAAGTGGGAGGTCTTTGGTCTTTGCAGTTGGACCGTAAAGGAATTCATGTAGGTGGATGTTCGTGTCTCCCTGGCAAAAATGACTAAGGAGGGCAGAATGGATAATATTTCATCACAACAGAATCCGCAGTGGTATCTGTAAATCAGAGACAGATCGCCCGCAATTCGCCGATGCTATAGTGATGCAGATTTCCTTGTGATGTTTCGATCATCAATCAGACCAATAGCTTTTCTTTGGAGAGGGCTACTCCCCATATGTGCGAGAAATACTCAAAGCACAGTCTGATATGCGAAATGTAAAGGGTAAGGAGGTTGGAAGAGGAAAAGTATTTTCGAGTTCGAAGAACCCAATTTCTTCGCGGCTGTTGTGACAATTGAGGTGATGTGATCATGCCAGCGAAGATCTTTCTAAAAAGTGATACCGATTAGGCTAAAAGAATCTTTAGCTTCAAGCATTTGATTGTTCATTTGAATAGTGTGTGTACTGAGGATAGGGGCCAATTAAGAAGCACAACTTTTTAGGACTATGGCCGGAATACCATCAAGGCCAGAGGACTTTTTGATATTAAGTGTTTTGTTGTATCTTTTTAATCTTGAAGATAATTTCGTGCATATTGTATGACAAAACTGGTACTGATGGAAGGAAAAAGTGAAGACGAAGGGTTAAAGTTAAAGGTTAAAGAATTTGAGGCGAATTGCTTTGCAAAAAGCTCAGCTTTTGCTTTAAACGTGGAGATGATTTCATTAGCAGAAGTTAGAGGTGGACAGGAGCTTTTACAGAAGATCTGAATAATATTGTTGGCAAGCGATCAAAAGGATTGGCTCCCATTTTGGCAAGAAAGAAATTTACCTTTTATGCGTATATTGAAGGTATTTAAATTATGCGATTATAATGAGTTCGTGCCTCGTATTTGGCCTATAGATTTTCTGAGTTAGGGTGGTTAAGAAAATTGTTATAAGTACGGATTTTCTCTAGTCTGGCATTATCGCGGTATTTTGAAATCCAAGGTTTATTTTTGTGAGGCTTTGAAGTTTTAATAGAATGTGGTACAAAGATTTCTATACGTAATTGGATTACTTCCGAGAAACAACCATCATTCTAATGCAGAAAAAAACAAATTTTTTATTGTGTGATTGTTTCCCTGTTTTATACAGGGTGTTCGGGAACGTCAGGAAACTTAAGGCCGTGATTCTACGTGAAAACATAACGGTAGCACGTCATTTAAAAAAATGTCAAAATCTCAATGGTTTCCTTTTGTTTGTTTATTTAAGTTGCCACCAGAGGGCACTTTGCCTATAACCGAAAACTTATTTCCGTGAAAACTTTTTTATTTTGAATGAAATTGTCAAGATTGAGCTGCCATCTTTAAGCCGATGGAATGTGCTTCAAATAATGTACTCTTACTTCAAATCGATAAATCGTACCGTGTAGCCGCAAATCGATATTAAAATTTTATTCAATTATGATTATGATTTAAATGTCGTAGTCAAGGTATATTTATTCATACCAGTAGAAGTAAAATTTGATATTTAGTCTACTTTTCAGTTTGAAAAACTTGTGTAAATGTTGAACATAAGTAATTTATTTCTTATTTAAAAAAGGCTTATCAATATTCGAACGTAGAATATCGGGACATCCACTGTTGCTATGGGAGAGCAAATGGAAATGCAGAAGAAGCACGTCGGCTTTACATACAAGCACACCTTGACCTATGAATGTTGCTCATGCTTAAACCTTTGTGAGTGTTCATAGAAGACTTGGTGAACAAGGTTCATTTACGAATCGCAAATATGACACGGGACGAGCCAAGTCCGTTAGAACGGTTGAGGCAGAAGAAAGAATAATTCAAACGATAGAAGAAAACTCGGGTGTCAGTACTCAGTAAATCGCCGTTATAGAAGGAATAGCGAAATCTACAGCTTGGGAGGTAATCTATGAAGAACGTCTTTATCATTTTCATGTGCAAAAGGTGCAACCCCTTTTTGATGGCGATGAGGTATTACGCCCAAACATGTGCGATACTATTTTACATTACTATGAGAAAGATAATACTTTCTTTAATAATATCAAATTATTTAATCATGAAGCTGGTTTTACACATGATGGAATAGTGAATTTACATAACACACATCAGTGGGCTATTGAAAACCCACATGCTTATGTAGAAAGTGGACATCAGCGAAAATTCATGTTAAATGTTTGGGTCGGCATTATAGGCGATTGTCTCGTAGGACCTCACTTTTTGATGGGACGTTGAATGGAAATTTTTAACTTAAGTTAAACAAAATGATTTTCCTGGCATATTAAAAGATATTCCCCTTCGATCCCGAATAAGGATATGGCTCTTACAAGACGGCGCACCACCTCATTACAGCCGTTCGTGAGTATCTGAATGAGGTATTTCCGGATCGTTGGATAGGAAGAGGCGGAACACTCCCTTAGGCACTCCGTTTCCCAGATCTTAACCCAATGGATTTTTCTCTCTGGAAGTTTTTATAGGCGTTGGTGTATAAAACTGCATCAATAATTTTGAAGATTTACGAGTTCGAATAATAAATGGCTGTGAACATATTAGTAACACACCCAGTGTTTTTCATCGTGTTTGGAGGCATTTTCTAAAAGCCATTAGAAAATGTATCGAAGTTAATGGTGGATATTTTCAGAATTCTTGTTGTTGTGTTACGCTATTATTTGTTGTGTTGTTACAATTTAATTAAAATAAAACTTTAATATCGATTTGCGGCTAAACGGTATGATTTATCGATTTGAAGTAAGAGTACATTATTTGAAGCACATTTCATCGGCTTTAAGATGGCAATTTTGACAATTTTTTTCAAAATAAAAAAGTTTTCACGGAAATAAGTTTTCAGTTGTAGGTAAAGTGCCCTCTGGTGGCAACTTAAATAAACATTTTTAACTTTGGATAAGAGCGTCCATTAGCTTAAACTTATGTGTCAAATATCAAGTTGATTCGTAAAGAGATAAATTAAATATTCCCAAAATTCAAAATTAAAAATGCAACTTTAATCAGCCGTTACTAGGAAATCGTTGAGATATTGACATTTTCTTAAATGGCGTACTACCATTATTTTTTCATATAGAATCACGGCCTTAAGTTTCCTGACGTTGTTCCCGAACACCCTGTATAAAATTAAGTAAATAAATTAAACACATTACCCTCTTTTGTCTAGTAATAAGTTTTTTTTTTTCTTTTTATTCTTTCAGAGCTGATACTAAACCATCCAGAACAAAATAAAGATTCCATCTTAACCTAGCTTAGTCTATATCTTATTTGTACTGAAATGAGATATGTAACTTGTAGCTGCTTCTACTTCTATTATTTTATTGTAATTATTTAAAATGAACCCTACACTTAACATTAATACAAGTCATAAACAACGTTTCGTTTCGTCACTAATACCGCAAGATCGGGTCATTTGGCCCTTGGCATGATTGAACCCAAAGATTCAGACCTTTGATAAATCTAACACAGTTTGATTGTTTGCTTTCTAACTAAAAAATTAAAAAAAGGGTATTAGTTCGTATAGAGTTTTTTCCCTTAACGGAGATACAAGGTGTCGAAATGAAATTTTTATTTGTGTCTTATGTAAATATCTTTTAAGATAATCGTGATATTTGAATGAAAATTTCTATCTGGAGGTTTTCTTATATGAGACATTCAAATTTGATGTTAATATATCTTTGAATTGTAGTGAGCACAATCTATACTTTTTTTTTAAAGATCATAACTTTTTTGTACGCGCTTCTAATACTTTTTTGAGTAAAAAATAGTTTTCTGTATGTTAAAAAGGTATTGTTGTTAGAAGTCGCTACAAACAATTCTCGGGATATTTGGATTTGAAAGAATTGACGCCTTTGATTTTCAACAGCAAAATATAAAAATTTTCATATTGTTTTCTAATTTTTTTTTAAAGTATATAGTTATTTATTATGAAGAATAACTTTTTAGGCATTTAAGTAGTAAAGAATCAGCGAAAACTGTTTTGCCAGAAGTTGTCTAAAAATGTTTCAAACAGCTTAGATGTTTTGCTATAAAAAATGTACTCTTGTTCGAAATCGATAAAATGGACCGGTTTCGATAAAGAATATTTTATATTTAAAGTGTATGAAATGCACCACGCACTATTACTTAATTTTGCTAAAAAAAAATCGTGCTTTCTATTACGCTTTTGTGAGGCGTACTTAATTTAATTACTGAGTTTGAAGACTTAATGCCACTGTGTCAGTTAAGAATACCGTCAGGGCGTTGAAGTCCAAGGTTCTATTCTAGTATTCATTTTATAATAATATAATGATAATGAAATTTAAATTTAATGAATATGCAAAAATAAATTTAATGTACGGGCTGGCATTAGGCAATGCCTCAAAAGCCAGAAGGTCATAGGAAGAACGATTCCCTGATCATAAAGTTCCCGAGTTAAAAACGTTTGAAAGACTAGATCATCGCTTAAGACAGACCGGTAATAATTACGACATGGTCATTAAACGTCATTCTTATTCACGGTATCAAGAAAAATTCATCCATGGATCTGTACGATAATATCGTAAATTTACTGACGACAAAAATCGGTGTAGCAGTTCAGAAATCCGATTTAAACTATTGTCATCGGTTTGGTGCAAAAAAACAAAATGCAACAAAACCTCGTCCTGTTGTTGTTTCGTTTACCCAGCGATGGCTGCGTGATCAAATATTTTATAGCAAAAAGCGGTTAAAGGGTACAGATATGTTGGTTACGGAGCTACTTACTAGGGAAGACTATATATTATTTAACGAGGCCAAACAACATTTCGAAAACAAGTGCTGGACAAAAGGGGGCAAAGTCTTTGTGCTTAGTGGCAGTGTTAAAGTGTCTATTACGTCACGTCAAAAACTAAGTGATGTAGTTAACAGTGAAGATGGCTCTAATTTCTAATTTTTAATACTTGTGATCCAAAGGTATGTTGACATTAATAACTAATATATTATGTATTATTATAGTCGTCATTGGTAATAAACCCCGTTTTTTAAATACATAATTACATTTAGACAAGTGTGTTGACTTTTCTGAATACTAAATAAATGATTCTCCCTATTATTGCGTTCGTTTTGATCATTATTGACTTTTTTTTTCGAGGTTATATCGGGGTATATATAATTCTTGTATTACAAAATACATAGATGGTAAGGTATTATCTATAGGTTTATAGGTACTGTAATATTCCTCCTATCTATGTTTAAGTACTTCAATTAGTGGATTATTGTAGATATAAATATAGAATAATTTATTTTTCTTATTGTCCAAACTTTAATCTGGTTGAAGGACATATATTTTTTTTATTTTGCTGGTTACATCATACGTTATATTATTATTGAACACAATTATTGTATTCGATTTTAATTTAGCCTACTTGGATCGACATGGCTAATTATTTTATATGAGCACATGCGCATAGTAAGTAAAGCTTATTATATTTGTTTTATGTTTTTAGGGACTATATTGGGGTGCATTTTATGGGTTTATTTTTCTAAATTTAGGTACGGCTTTTGGCGGGGATCGGGGGCATGCATGTGCGTGGAGTGAACAATGCTGAATAATGATGCATGACCAAAATTTGCATGCGGACACAAGGCAACATCCTAAATTTTCAGTAGCTCACCTCAATATTCGTTCCTTCAATACAGGTTTTGATGAATTTTCGTATTATGTGAATTATTTTAATATTGATTTAGTGGGTGTTACCGAGACATGGTTGACATCTGCATACGATGATAAATGTTTTGCATTAAATCCATACAGATTTGTTCGGAGAGATAGGAATGGTAGAGGGGAAGGAGTAGGAATCTATATTAAAAAACACATTAAATTTCAATTAGATGAACTTGACGTCGCCGCAGATTCCTTTCCGAATTTTTATGTGTAAAATTTAATTTAGGTAAAAAATCAGTACTATTTGCAACTATTTACAAACCTCCTTCTTCGAACGTGGACAATTTTATTCAATGCCTAGAAGACATTATGAATCTAACTGTACCATTTTACGATTTTACGCTCTTTGTCGGTGATTTTAACATAGATTTAATAAAGCAGTCTGCATCGAAAATCAAACTCTTTAAAGTTCTCGAAATGTACAATTTAGTTCAACACGTAGTGGATCCCACTCGTATTAATATACCGAATAATGCTTCTAGTCTTCTTGATGTTATAATAACAAATAATAATCTTCAAGTACAGGATTGTAGAACAGTTAATATATCTGAAGAGATATCGGACCATTGTTTAATTTATTCAGTGTTCAACCTGAACATAAAACTAGAGAATAAAATCATTGAGTTTAGAGACTATAATAGTATTAATTACAATCAATTTGAGCAGGATGCCTTACAGATCCCTTGGGAAGCTATTTCTTATACACTCGATATAAATGACAAATTGCAGCTTTTTATTGACAACATAAGCTTTCTAATAAATAAACATGCACCATTACAACGAAAAAAAATTAAAGAAAGGCCTTATACGCCATGGATAACAAATAATATTATATTACTAATTAAGCTTAGAGACAAAGCATACAGCAAATATCTTAATAACAAAACTGATGGTCGACTTAGGTATTATCGAGAATTGAGAAACTATACAAAACATGCTATCTCAACAGAAAAAATCGCATATTTTAATTCTTTTGCTAATTGAAAAAGTAGAGATTTTTGGACTAAGGCAAAAAAATTAAATTTGACAAAAAACACAAAAAGGACATCTCTACAAATTTTCGAGACCCATCCTCCATAAATGATTATTTTTCCAATTGCGCCTCAGGGGCTAATACAACTTCAAACAAAACTCAATTTTTATAACCAAAATAAGCATGCTAATGTAACATCTGATTTAAACTTTGACCTAATAGATGAAAATTCTTTGATTAAAATAATTAATTCAATAAAAAGTAGATCCATTGGAGAAGATCAGTTATCTATCACGGATCTAAAGTTATGTTTACCTTTTTGTAAAAAATCGCTCATAAATATAATTAATACTTGTATATTAGAAAATTGTTACCCTGATTTATGGAAAAAAGCAATAATAAAACCCCTAGCGAAAACAAATAATCCTAAAGATTTTAAGGATCTTAGACCTACTAGTATACTGCCAGTTCTTTCTAAAATAATTGAAAAACATATCTACAAACAAATCGTGTCTTTTTCTGCTTCTAATAAATTAATACCTGAAAGTCAATCAGGCTTTCGTGAAAACTTCAGTACTAGGTACTATGTGTTTAGTAAATCTTGTAAACGACATCAGGATCAGTGAGGATAAGAAAAAAATAACCTGCTTAGCTCTATTAGATTTTAGTAAGGCATTCGATACGTTGAGTCACGATATGCTATTGGCTAAACTTCATTACCTTGGTTTATCGGAAAACTCTGTAGCATTTCTAAGGTCTTATCTTTTTGACCGATCCCACTGTGTACTACTAAATGATGGTCCTGTCAAGCTCAAATCTCACTATTTACCTTTGACAACTGGGGTACCGCAGGGGTCGATCTTGGGGCCGTTGCTGTTTTCTTTATATGTTGCTGATATGGATAAGGGAGTTAATTTTTCGAAACTTCAACAATTTGCTGACGACTCTCAATTGTATATGTCATTTGAACCTCAGAATTTTGAAAATTGTATGGCTAATTTTAATCGCGATCTAGATTATCTAAACCATTTTGCGATGGATCAAAACCTGAAGCTGAACGCAGCCAAATCGTGTGTAATTTTATTTGGAACTAATAAAAATCAAATAGCAGACATGTCAGGTAATCTAAATTTAAAAATTAACAACGCACCTGTGCCTGTTTTAAGTGAAACAAAAAATTTAGGTATCTATTTTGACTCCGGACTCTCATTCGAAACACATATTAAAAACAAACTTAAAGTTGAATATATGCGTCTTAAAAACCTGAACAAACTTAAAACTTACTTGCCAGAAAAAATTAAATATTATTTATGTAATACACTTATTTTATCTCTATTTGATTACGGGGACGTGGTTTATCATAGCTCGTTGGTTGGAAGAATTTCAAAATCTATTCAAAAGTTACAAAATACCTGTATGAGATCTTCTCATAATATTCCTTTTAGGAATCATATCACTCCATATTTAAATAATTTTTCAGTTTTAACGATGGCAAATAGACGCAAATTACATATATATACTTTGTCTATAGAATTTTAAAATCAGGTCAACCCCCTTATTTAAGAAGACTTTTTAGCGTACAAGATAACCGCTATGTCATTACGAGGAATACTTTTATAGCCATACAAATGTGGAATTCTCTTCCAAATCGCGTAAAGTAATATAACATTCAACCGTTCACCCAGTACACCAGGAACAAACTTTTAGTTGAACAAAGTCTTACTTGAAATCGTGATTCTCTGGGAAACTCCTTATATATAATTAATCAATTTTTTTGTTTTGAGCGCACATTTGAATGTAAGCCAAATGTCTGCATGCACTGCACTGATGCTTTGCTTTCCATGTTTTTTATAAACTATTTACGTCTAGCTTCTTCCGACCCATGCACATGAATGTCTCCTGGGGTGTCTCCTTATCCTTTGCCTAGCCACGCCATTTATTTGAATAATCTTTTTTTTTATAAGTTTTTATAATTTACTATATGTTATGTTACATTTATCTTATAAACTTGGTCTCACTGAATAAAATTGTACTCCGTATTAGATGTTAATTGGTAGGGCTGTTCCGCGCAGTCATATGTTTTATGTGGCTGCGAATCAGTTTTTTAATTGGGGAGCAGTCCTTATTCCTCAGCTTATTTATGTATGTAAGAATATAAGTATTTTTTCCATACAATAGCAAATACTCATGAAAGTTGTCATGTACTAGCTGATGAATAAAAATTGTTTGAATTTGAATTTATCACTTGTGTGACATACTGTAAGAAAATATGAATATTTTAGGAAAATTTGAAAAAGCCAGTCATAATTGCGGAAATCAAAACATTCGCGATGAGCATGTAGTGACGCCCGGGCATAGGTCCCGTGGAAAAGAGGGTCCGACGCCACATTGTATCAAAAATCGTTTATATAATTTGTCTTGTTTCATTTTATCAGGAAAGTAGGTAATTCTTATATCATATTTATTGAAGAAGGCTTTTGCTATATTAAGGTGAGGATCTTTTTTTTTGTCGTCACTTTTTCCCACCAGCCAAGAGTCCGTAAATATATTTGGGCCTGGGGCCCTAAAAATGGTTAATGCGCTAATGCATGTGGAAGAAAACATTTTGGTGATAACCGCAGATTCTTCTACAAGTTTTCGGAAATTGGCACGCGAGTTTGATTCCACAAAATCGATGGTTTTCAGAATTCTTAAAGAGCAAAGTTTATATCATTATCACTTTCAGAAAGTTTTTCTGAAGATTTTCCCCAAAGGATGGAATTTCCAAATTCGATTCTAGAACAGCACAGAAATGATGCAAATTTTATTGATTGATTTCCCTACATGGACGAAGCTGGGTTTTTGAAAAACGGGATCAAAAATTCTTTTTCGTGTATGGGCGGAATGGAAATTCACATGGTACTGTCGTGACAATCAATTATCAGCAATAATTTGAACCATTTAACGTGTGGGCTAGAATAATTGCTCAACATTTGATTCGACCAATTGTTTTGTCAAGAAACAACCTTCCTCCAAAACGACTTGCAAGAACTGTTAGAAGGCTTACCTTTGGAAATGCGCCGTAACCTTTGGTTCGTGCATAATGGAGCTCCACCCCATTTTTTCCCTAGCAGTACGAGAACACCTAAATCTGGCTTGAAAATCGTTAGACAGGAAGAGAAGAACCAGCTTCTTTGCCTCCTCGATCACCGGACTTTATCTCCTTTGACATTTTCTTGTGAGGAGATTTGAAAACTTTAGTGTATTCTTTGCAAGTTGACACTAGGGAAAACTTATAGAAATGATTGATTTCCATTGTCACGAAATGAGGAACAATGTTGCAGCATTGTGGAGAGTTTAAGTCTTTAGTTCTCAGAGCTAAGGAAAGCATAAAATTAGAAGGAGACCATGTTGAACCAACTTACAAAATTATTTTATAAAATACCACATACCACTTTAACTTTCTTACAGTACAATATCTGAGCTATTTGAACACTGTATCAAGATCTCGATAACAATGCAACAATTTTTTTTACTTTCCTTGTAAAAGGGAAGTATTGTAATCGTGCAAAAATCACCTTCCGAAATTTTTTCAGATCTTTACGCTTCAGGGTCCCTAGATCAGTTCCGTCGGTCTCTCTGTCAAACTATCTGTTCACGGCATAGCTAAAAACTACTTACCCGATTGACTTCAAATTTTGGTCAAAACATTTTGGTATGAAAACAAAATGGCAGCCTAGTGTAATGTTAAAAAAATTATTACTAAAAAACTACTCATCCAATCTATCTCAAATTTTGCGCCACAATCAAGTATAATGTAGAAATCCACTGGTAAAATTTTGGTACTAATTCAAGATGGCGGACAAATGAAATATTTATAATCGTGAAAAATTCATCCTCTCAGGTTTCACATATTTTCATGAATTCCGTCGGTCTGTCTGTTAGTTCGCGGTATAGCTTTAAAACTACTCATCAGATTAACTTTAAATTTTAGTCAAAAACTAAGGGTCAAATGGGGATGGCCTGGTAATGTTTTGGTAAAAATCCAATATACCCTAACAAGATGGCGGCCTAGTGAAACGTTAAAAAATTATTACTAAAAAAACTAACTATCCAATTTCCTCAAATGTTGCACAAAAATCAGGTGTTAGATAGGAATGAACTGGTAATATTTTGGTATGAATATATGATGAGCAAAACAAAATGGGGGCGTAATAAAATATTTTCAAAAATCGGCCTGAAAAACTACTCATTAGAATAATTTCAAATTTTGTTCAAGCATTAAGTGTTATATAGAGATAAACTGGTTACCAGTTCGGGATGGCAGAATAAACTGGCGCCCAAATATTTTTTTTAAATCAACATAAAAAAATCTCATTCAATTGACTTTAAATTTTGCAGAAAAATTAAATGAGTTATAGGGATAAACTGGTACGAATTCAACATGATCTAATAAAATGGCGGGGTGTGCGTCAATGTGAAAACTACTTATTGAAATTTATTTTAAATTATGCCGAAAAATTCAAGTTTGGCATAGGTAGAAACTGGTAAAATATTGGTAGGAATCCAATATGATGGACCAAAATGTCGCCCAATAAAATTATTCGGAAAGACAATAAATATGTGTTACTATGTGACTATGTACTGAAGTAAATTAGGTCATATTCATAACGAGGGAAGTACCGGGTAAAAGAAATTTACTGATTTTTAATCCAAAATCTCGGTTCCCTTTAGTGAAATGATAGGGAAATCCATCATTTATCACTCAAAAGAGTAGTGCAAGCGCGTACAAAAAAGTTGTGACCTTTCAAAGAAAAACGTGTAGATTGCGCCTCCCACAAGTCAGATCATCAACTTCAAATTTGAATTTCTCATATTAAAAAACCCCCACATACAAATTTGCATTCAAATATCACGATTATCTCGAAAGTTATTCATATGAGTCAAAAATAAAAATTTCACTTTGATACCCTGTATCTTCGCTAAGGGGTACATTAGGAAAAAAAGTTTATATGAACATAATAATATACCCTTTTTTTTTCATAAACTGTCCAAATCCGAGACTGCCCACATATTCTGGGACACACAATAGCTGCAGTATAGAAAGCAGAGTTTTCAAACTCATTATTACTTAAGATGAAAGACATATGAGAATTTAAATCTTAAATTTAAAAATTAATTATTTTTTTAATTCACAACGCTGTCCTAACAACTTCAACAAGTTCATAAATAGTAGCCGTAATGTGTTATTTTCCGCATCGCCCTGGTAATCATACCATTTAAATTTCTGAACATAATGTTTATGATTGATTATCATTTTCTTACTTGATATCGAAGTAAGTCCCTCGGAGTGGGCTAGGCAGTAAATGAAATTCAATATCTCCTTTTATTATTATGGTAATGGTAATCTGACAAACCGAATTAAGAACAGAGTAAAAGAAACCATCTTTTCGCCCGGCAACAGGATGAAGCGAGAATGATCGGACAGAAAAAAATAGTGACGTATATTGTTTCTGCGAGCAGTCAAAAAATGGCTTAGTAAAAGGGAAACGATGTTAGCTAAAGAGAATTAGTCCAGACAGCTTAGTGATTATTGAAAACAGGGTCAAATATGATTCATATTTAAACGAATACGAAGAGAAATTAAATTAGTTCTTTTCGTAATGCTACAATAAAATACTCTACCATTAATAAGAAATATTTTTTCGATAAGTGGAAAATATAAAAAAATATCAACTTAACTTATACAATCGCATAAAACTACATAAAAATCGAATTAAGTTACTTCTTGTTATATACCTAAGATCATTTATACTTCGCATAAACGGTCCATAATTATTGTGTAAATAAATTCTGCATTTGTTTATTTAAAATATTACTTACAGTCTATTGAAAAGGAAGGTATTTTTATGTTGATTATTTAAACATTTCGTTTATTCGAAATATTACTTCGCGCGCAACAAGAATAGCTGCGGAGTGCCCGAGAAGACCAATTAGGTATATTTGTTGAGAGTGCCTATCCGTTTTATTTGACTTACTGTTGCTATATTCTACAGGGTGCTTTAAATATCTTCGTGCGGGCTTTATATTTTCTTTTGTTAGAAATAAAATAACTTTTAAATACAAAAATGGTGGAAATTTGTTGAGATGTTTTTATTAAAAAATCGGTAACTTTCCTTTATCCACAACATTCCTCGTTATGAATCTTTCCCTGTATTAGGAATAGAAAAGTGTAACCCAATTTGGTTCGATATATAGTCATTTAGTAACACATATTTTTTTATTGGACACCATTTTGCTCCACAATTTTGGATTCCTATGCCACTCTTAATTTTTGTACAATATTTAAAATAAATTGAATAAGTAGTTTTTACAGTGATACACTGCTATTTCGTCATGTTGAATTCAGTTCAGTTTATCTCTCTATCACATTTAATTTTTATGCCAAACTTACAGTCTATTGAAAGAGAAGGTGTTTTATGTTGATTATTTAAACATTTCGTTTGGCCATGTTGTTTCGAATTTTGATTTCGTATCACAAATTTACCAGTTTATTTCTAAACCACACTGAACGCTCGCATAAAATTTGAAATTAATCTAGTAAGTAGTTTTTTCAGGCTGATTTTTTAAATATTTTATTAGGCCCCCAATTTCTTTTGCTATTTTGGATTCTTACCAAAATGTTACCAGTTCATTCCTATATAACACTTGATTTTTGTGCAACATTTGAGGTAAATTAAATATCAGTTTTTCCATAATAATTTTTTTAACGTTTCGTTTATTTTTTTATTATGTAACGCCATATTTTTACCAAAATACTACCACAACATCCCCATCGATCGGGTAGGTAGTTTTTAAGCTATGTCGCGAACTGACAGACAGACAGATAGACCGACAGAATTGATAAAACATATACTTGCCATTTAGGAACGCTGGAACATGAAGATATGTTAGAGGGTGATTTTTTTCACGATTACAAACATTTAATTTGGCCGCCATTTTGTTCCTCCATCTTGAATTCGTACCACAATTATACCAGTTCATCTCTAATTACAACTAATTATTGCACAAAATTTGAAAATCATCTATTAAGTAGTTTTTTCAGGCAGAATTTTTAAATATTTTATTAACCCGCCATTTTGTTTTCCCATCTTGGATTCGTACTAAAATTTTACTAGTTAATGTCTACATAATATTTGCTTTATGAGTAAAATTTGAGGGAAATTGAATGAGTAGTTCTTTACTAATAATTTTTTTAACATTTCCTTAGGCTGCCATTTTGTTTTGCCATAGGATTTTTACCAAAATGTTACCAGGTTTGAAGCGAATTGGGTAAGTAGTTTTTTAGCTATGCCGCGAACAGACAGACCGATAGTCAGACAGACAGACCGACAGAAACATGTGTTTCGGTATCTAGAGATCCTGCAACGTAAAGATATGAAAAAAAAGTGATTTTTTTACTATTACAATACTTCCCTTTTAGGATGGAAGTAAAAGCAAAACAATGATTATAAAATTAAAAATTATATTAGATACAAACAATTATCAAAAAAAAACGTTAATTTAATTTTGAAAGGCCAACTTGATATAACATCTATGCCTATCTTCAATGGTTTTCAAGAAATTCATACAGGGTGTTTCCGGAGCAAAGGTAAAAATTCTAAGAATGTAAATACATTCAAGATCAAAATAATTAAATAAAGATTATAAAGAAAATTATATTAATATTATATGCAACTAAGCAAGATAAATCAATCTAAAAGCTATGAATTGACTTTAGCAATTTAATTTGTTAAAATCATTTGAAATAATAACGTAAGCACAGAATCTATTAAAGCAGTATTTTAATTATTACTTTAAAACGATGCATCCGACGAAAAAAAAAAGAAACCTTTATTTTTTTTCGCGGTTTTCGAGAAATTCATACGGGGTGTTTCGGGAGGAAAGGTAAAAGTTCCAAGAATATAAATACATTCAAGATCAAAATAATTAATAAAGATTATATATAATGAGATTATAAAGGAAATTATATTAATATTATATGCAACTAAGCATGATAAATCAATCTAAAAGCTACGAATTGACTTTAGCAACTTAACGCCAATTTGTTAAAGTCATTTGAAATAATAATGTAAGCACAGAATCTATTAAAGCAGTATTTTAATTATTACTTTAAAACGATGCATCAGACGAAAAAAAATAAAGAAACCTTTTTCGTTTAGAACAGATTGTTAATTAAGAAAAAGTTATTAATTCTGAACAAAAGCAGACGAATTTCACTTATTTATACTGGGTGGTGCAACCAAGATGGGGTGGACGATTGTGGGCAAACGGAAAGGAATTTGAAAAAAAAAATTGGAATATGATTGATAGTCAAGAACGCTGTGTTTTAAAATTATACCCATTATACAGGGTGGTCTGAAAAGTTCGTGGTGAACCAAACTTGTGTTTTTTTAAATGGGATACCCGGTATATTATTATTTTAGTTGATTCTCCTATTCGTTGCGGTCATTTTGATATAAGGTTAGTTGGGTCTAAAATTTATACCAAGGGAATGGGACGAGGTTAAAGTGGAAAAAAGGGTTATACTCCGGCCATTTTTTGAAAACAATTGAAGCAGGTATGGAAAAACCAAATATTCTATAAAATGTATTGTATGTCTACAATAATCGCTTGTAAGTCGTTCAAAGTTATTTACTGTTATACAGGGTGGTCAAGTTTTGCAAATTTACCTTGGATTGAATTTTTTAAAATGGAACACCCTGTATATTTTACTTTCGTGTCAAAGATAATATTACTAGCTTTCAGAAAATACCATATTTGATACCTTTCTGACCAACAGTTTTTCAGTAAATTAGCTGGGAAATCAAAATTTCTTCATTTTAACACGAATTACTCTGAATTCACGTTGTTAAAATTGATAATTTAATATTAGGAGGCCATGATATCATCATAAATTGAACAAAAGATTGACAGTCCTGTCAAAATAGCAAAGTGTCAGAATATTGTCATCAGTAAATAAATAAATATTGTTCTTTGATGATGCGATGCCGAAATAAAAACAAGATAGAAGCTTTTGCAAGTTTATCATAGAGATTTCAAGAAACAGGAAATGTTGCTTTCAAAAATACGTAAAGTAATTAATAAACCAGTTACCAATGAAGATAATGCTTTGACAGTATTAATAACAGGTCTTTTTTTACAAAAAAAATAAATTTAATATAAATCAACAAAAACAATGTAATTAAAACTTATAAAAGATGTTCAACTAAACCACCGTTTTGCTGAAGGCACATTTCGAGTCTATCCATAAATGAAAGTTTCACTTTTCTCAAAGTCAGGTCTGAAATGTTGCGAAAACTGCTTATTATTCTCAACTTCATATCTTCCACTGTGGTTGGAACCTCTTTATAAACTTCTTCTTTAACATGTCCCCATAAAAAGAAATCTAGTGGCGTTAAATCGGGTGACCTCGCAGGCCACTTAACTGGTCCACCTCGCCCAATCCAATGCTCTCCTTTCCAATTATTGAGAAAATGTCTTACATGCCTATGGTAATGCGGGGGTGCTCCATCATGTTGGAACCATAAGGAATTTCTTAACATTAAAGGTAAGTCTTCGAGCAATACGGGCAACTCATTTCTCAAAAAATTTAAATAGACTTCTCCCGTTAAATGTTCTTCAAAGAAATATGGTCCTATAATATGAGAGCCAATTATACCTCCCCAAACATTAATTGACCATTTATTTTGATGGTCCAGCTGATGAATCCAATGTGGATTTTCGGTTGAATAATAGTGCATATTATGTTTGTTAACCAAACCGTTGCTTTTAAAAGTTGCTTCATCTGAAAACAGCACCCTATCTACAAAACCTGGATTATCCCAAATTGTATTTAAAAACCAAATTGAAAACTCTTGTCGTTGGACGTAATCGCGATCATACAGTTCTTGGTGTAATTCAATGTGGTAGGCATGATATTTATCTTGTTTCAGAATCCGTTTAATACTAGTGCGTTCAATATCAGTAGCTCTCTCAATTTCCCTGATACTTGTGTGTGGATTTTCTTGCACTGTTAATAACACTGTCAAAGCATTTTCTTCATTGGTAACTGGTTTATTAATTACTTTACGTTTCTTAAAAGCAACATTGCCTGTTTCTTGAAACCTCTCTAATAAACTTGCAAAAGCTTCAGGTCTTGGTTTTTTTTCGGCATCGGGATATTGTACCGCATAAACCCTGCTTGCTAGTAAAGGGTTTTTTTGACACTCGCCCAACATAAAAGTCAGGTTTATCAACTCTGGAGTACTCAAACTCATTGTTACTTAACAATTTCTCGGCTTATCGTCAAAAAAACAATGGTAATTGATGCCAATTCTCTGACACTTTGCGGTTTTTCACAAGAATGTCAATCTTTCTTTTCATTTATGATTATATCATGGCCTCCTTATATTATAGGTAGTCAATTTAAGCAACGTAAATAATACCGTTTCTGTTAGAATGAGTAAATTTTGGTTTCACGGTTAATTTACTAAAAAACTGTTAGTTAGAAAGATATCAAATAGGGTATTTTCTGAAAGCTGGCGATGTTATCTTTAATATGACAGTAAAATATATGGGGTGTCCCATTTAAAAAAATTCAATCCAAGGTAAATTTGCAAAACTTGACCACCCTGTATAACAGTGAATAATTTTGAACGACTTACAAGCGACTATTGTAATCCTAGATACAATATATTTTATAGAATATTTGGTTTTTCCATACCTGCTTAAATTGTTTTCAAAAAATGGCCGGAGTATAACCCTTTTTTCCACTTTAACCTCGTCCCATTCCCTTGGTATAAATTTTAGACCCAACAAACCTCATATCAAAATGATCGTAACGAATAGGAGAATCAACTAAAATAATAATATACCGGGTGTCCCATTTAAAAAAAACACAAGTTTGGTTCACCACGAACTTTTCAGACCACCCTGTATAATGGGTATAATTTTAAAACACAGCGTTCTTGACTATCAATCATATCCCAAAAATGTTTTTTCCAATTCCTCTCCGTTTGCCCACAATCGTCCACCCCATCTTGGTTGCACCACCCTCTATATTCTTCTAAAACAATTTTAAAAACAGTTCTGCTCCTGCAACAAAACACCCTCTATTCCTCTTGTACATGCAGTTGGCATTGAAGGAAACATACGAAAGTATGTCTCTTATTCTAAATGCAATAGGCTTTGATATGTATAAGTGGCAGATATGTGATGACCTAAAAGTCATACGACTGTTACTAGGGTGGATTTACCAAGTGTTTCTGTTTTCTTTGTCTTTGGGACAATAGGGTAACATAAGCTTCTTACCAAGTAAAATTATGGCTTTAGAGAGATCAATTTATTCCAGGCCTAGCTAACGTAAAGAATATATCTTTTTTGATCCTTAAAAAGCTCTGTTACCTACATTACACATTAAATTGGGATTGACGAAAAATTTCGTAAAGGCATTATAAAATAAGAGATAAATATAACACATTTATATATATATATATATATATATATATAGAAAAATATATTTGATCAAAAATTAATATGAATTAGCTTTTCTAGCTCTTTTAAAAAAACTGTTTATATATATATAAAACTTGTATATATATATATCAAAATGGGCTATGAGAATTTGGGGGCGGTTAGTGAGAAGCAATAGGAAATTTCCACCAAGATATACTAACAACTATATATATATATATATATATAGGAATATATATTTCCAAAAAAGTTATACAATAGACTTGTATATATATATAAATATATATAAAAATATAAAATTTTTGGAATAAAATAAAAATAATTGATGCATTCTATATCTCAAAATCGGTACATGGTGGACAATTTTGGTTGTTGAATTCGTAATCAAGATGCTTTAAACTCCCCCGTCCAGCCGCAATTTTGTTTTTCGTATTTGTTGACTTGTGTTAACTAAGTATGCGTTTCCTTTATATATGGTGAACAAAACAGCAGGATGTCTAAACCATAACGGACGTCACAAATCGCTAAGTCATGGCCACCTAATTTAAAACCGAACGAGACTCAAAATTATATATATATATATTATTGCTACTTTTAGTATATATACCAACATATATATATATAAATATATATATATATATATATATATATATATATATATATATATATATATATATATATATATATATATATATATATATATATATATATATATATCTTATGTATATATATATATATATATATATATATATATATTTATATATATATATATATATATATATATATATATATATGTAGAATAGCAGAAATATATAATTTCTGCAGGTGCAAAACGGCCTGCTATTCTACATATATCTTTTCCGGCCAAGAACTTTTGATAAAGGTGTGTGAAAGCGCATTTTTATTGATTTTAGTATATATATATATATATATATATATATATATATATATATATATATATATATATATATATATATATATATCCGCAGCGTGTCCTGAAAATTTCTTAACAAATGAAAAACTTTTGTATTTTTCATTTTATGAAAAATGTAACTTTCCATAAAAAGTTTTGCTTCCACCGAAAATATTATTGGAATTATAAAACTTATAATTATATAATAAATATCGTGCAGGGTTGCCAAAAAACTTAGAAATTCTAAAATTGCCTGAAGAGAAAACTACCCATAAGTTTTGTTTTAGAGCAAAATGCTATAAGAGAATTATTCTAAGTTGTGTTAAGATACTAAATTTCATGAAGAAATTGGGAAGTACTTTTCTAGTAGCAGAAGATGTAATATTTTACTTTCACGCTAATTAATAAAAAAACTGAGTAGGCTGAAAAAAATGAACATGCTGTTGTTACGGAAACATATATATATATATATATATATATATATATATATATATATATATATATATATATATATATATATATATATATATATATATATATATATATATATATATATATATATATATATATATATATATATATATATATATATATATATATATATATATATATATATATATATATATATATGTATATAGCTTGTCCTGAAAAGTTCTTAACAAATAGAAAAAGTTCTGCTTCCTCCGAAAATATTATTGGAATTATAAAACTTAAAAAATATTGTACACGGTTGCCAAAAGCTTAGAAAATCTAAAATTTCCTGAAGAGAAAATTACCCATAAGTTTAGTTTTAGAGCAAAATGCCATAAGAGAGTTATTCTGGGTATTCCCAGGTGCAAAACAATACTAAATTTCAAAAAGAAAATCAAATATGAATGCAATGTACTGGGTAACAAAAAGTTTTATTTAACAATATCGTATAAAAAAATCAACCAGGAATGAACAATGGACAAATTATGCTTTTATGCTATACGGTTTCATACCAATAATGGTTCTTCTACTGAACTCTGCTATTGCCTCTCTTACCATAGCTGGTGTTGTTGTACACACTGCCTGATGACTGGTTCCAGGTGACCGACGTTTTGGAATAGTTTGTGAAGATAAACCTTTTCTTTTAACAGCCCCCAAAGAAAAAAGTCCAACGGGGTTAGGTCAGGAAACCCGGCTGGCCACGGGATTGCCTTCCTATTCAGCGATTTGAAAAACTCCTTTGTAAAGAATTGAAAACTATCTGTGTACTATGACAAGGTGCTCCGTCCTGTTGGTAATAAAGTAAACGCCTGTTGTTTAATGGCAATTCTTCAACAAATTCAAACAATTGAGTATTTAAAGGTAAAGGTAAAAGTGTATGGATATATCTAGGATAGAATTTATTAAAATCGTACTGTTGACTTTGTTACGTTACCCGGAAGTGATTTTGATATTTTTCTCACCGAGTCTTTAGGACTTTCAACGACAGCTTGCAAAACTTGCATTTGATTTTCTTCGGTAGTAGACCAGACTTCGTGTTTTCTTTAAACGTATTATCAACAGACCCAGTGGATTTACACCTGGTCATGACATTTGCAACAGTAACATAGTTTATTTGTTTATCTGGATGTTTTTCTTCCTGTTTTGTTAATTTAATTGCCATAACGAAAATAACAAAATGTTCATTTTTTTCAGCCTGCTCAGTTTTTTTATTAATTAGCGTGAAAGTAAAATATTACATCTTCTGCTACTAGAAAAGTACTTCCCAATTTCTTCATGAAATTTAGTATCTTAACACAACTCGGAATAATTCTCTTATAGCATTTTGCTCTAAAACAAAACTTATGGGTAGTTTTCTCTTCAGGCAATTTTAGAAGTTTTTTGGCAACCCTGCACGATATTTTTTAAGTTTTATAATTCCAATAATATTCTCTGTGGAAGCAAAACTTTTTATGGAGAGTTACATTTTTCATAAAATGAAAAATACAAAAGTTTTCCATTTCAGGACATGATATATATATATATATATATATATATATATATATATATATATATATATATATATATATATATATATTAATATATTATATATATGCGCTATATATATATATATATATATATATATATATATATACATAATATATATATAAATAATATATATATATATATATATATATATATATATATATATATATATATATATATATATATATATATATATATATATATATATATATATATATATATATATATATATATATATATATATATATATATATATATATATATATATATATATATATATATATATATATATATATATATATATATATATATATATATATATATATATATATATATATATATATATATATATATATATATATATATATATATATATATATATATATATATATATATATATATATATATATATATATATTTATATATATATATATATATAATATATATATATATATATATTATATATATATATAAATATATATTTATATATATATTAATTGCTTGGTACTAACTTTGTATAAATCCCATAAAATGTAATTTACATGATTATTTTTAAAATATTACCAAATCCAAATAAATATGTGAATTCATAATAGTATATGAAAACACTACTTATATAAGACATGATTTTACATTTAATGTCGAACATTTTCATGTTGGTTACAATGCGTACCAAAAGTAGCAATAACATGGGCAATATTTTGTTTTTTCAATTTTGAGTCTCGTTCGGTTTTAAATTCGAGGTGGCCATGACTTAGCGATTTGTGACGTCCGTTATGGTTTAGACATCCTGCTGTTTTATTCACCATATATAAAGGAAACGCATACTTAGTTAACACAAGTCAACAAATGCGAAAAACAAAATTGCGACTGGACGGGGGAGTTTAAAGCATCTTGATTACGAATTCAACAACCAAAATTGTCCACCATGTACCGATTTTGAGATATAGAATGCATCAATTATTTTTATTTTATTCCAAAAATTTTATGTAATTTTTATATATATTTATATATAAGTTCAAACCAAATACAAGTCTATTGTAGATAACTTTTTTGGAAATGCTGACTTTCGTTTATATTCCTAACAGCTTTCTCTCATAAGAAACTAACAATATTCCCTCATTATTGCTGGATCCCATCTGCCTTGGTAGCGTTGCTCAGTTGTTAGTATATCTTGGTGGAAATTTCCTACTTGCTTCTCACTAACCGCCCCCAAATTCTCATAGCCCATTTTGCAGTAGTTTTCAAGTAGATCTTCTACAAGTTTTAGGTAGCGTTCTACTTTTTTGTTTCCTACAAACTCCGAAACAGTTTTTTTAAAAGAGCTAGAAAAGCTAATTCACCACCACTAAATTTTTGATCAAACTTAGTATTTTTCTAATTTGTGGTCCAACAAATATTCCTTACTTAAGCTTATCATCACTTAGATTAGGAAAAATGTGTTAAAGGTATTTAAACCCATCTCTTTTTTTATCTAATGCCTTTACGAAATTTTTCGTCAATCCCAATTTAATGTGTAATGTAGGTAACAGAGCTTTTTAAGGATCAAAAAAAGATATATTCTTTACGTTAGCTAGGCCTGGAATAAATTGATCTCTCTAAAGCCATAATTTTACTTGGTAAGAAGCTTATGTTACCCTATTGTCCCAAAGACAAAGAAAACAGAAACACTTGGTAAATCCACCCTAGTAACAGTCGTATGACTTTTAGGTCATCACATATCTGCCACTTATACATATCAAAGCTTATTGCATTTAGAATAAGAGACATACTTTCGTATGTTTCCTTCAATGCCAACTGCATGTACAAGAGGAATAGAGGGTGTTTTGTTGCAGGAGCAGAACTGTTTTTAAAATTGTTTTAGAAGAATATACAGGGTGGTGCAACCAAGATGGGGTGGACGATTGTGGGCAAACGGAGAGGAATTTGAAAAAACATTTTTGGGATATGATTGATAGTCAAGAACGCTGTGTTTTAAAATTATACCCATTATACAGGGTGGTCTGAAAAGTTCGTGGTGAACCAAACTTGTGTTTTTTAAATGGGACACCCGGTATATTATTATTTTAGTTGATTCTCCTATTCGTTACGATCATTTTGATATGAGGTTTGTTGGGTCTAAAATTTATACCAAGGGAATGGGACGAGGTTAAAGTGGAAAAAAGGGTTATACTCCGGCCATTTTTTGAAAAACAATTTAAGCAGGTATGGAAAAACCAAATATTCTATAAAATATATTGTATCTAGGATTACAATAGTCGCTTGTAAGTCGTTCAAAATTATTCACTGTTATACAGGGTGGTCAAGTTTTGCAAATTTACCTTGGATTGAATTTTTTTTTAAATGGGACACCCCATATATTTTACTGTCATATTAAAGATAACATCGCCAGCTTTCAGAAAATACCCTATTTGATATCTTTCTAACCAACAGTTTTTTAGTAAATTAACCGTGAAACCAAAATTTACTCATTCTAACATTACCATAGGCATGTAAGACATTTTCTCAATAATTGGAAAGGAGAGATTTGGATTGGGCGAGGTGGACCAGTTAAGTGGCCTGCGAGGTCACCCGATTTAACGCCACTAGATTTCTTTTTATGGGGACATGTTAAAGAAGAAGTTTATAAAGAGGTTCCAACCACAGTGGAAGATATGAAGTTGAGAATAATAAGCAGTTTTCGCAACATTTCAGACCTGACTTTGAGAAAAGTGAAACTTTCATTTATGGATAGACTCGAAATGTGCCTTCAGCAAAACGGTGGTTTAGTTGAACATCTTTTATAAGTTTTAATTACATTGTTTTTGTTGATTTATATTAAATTTATTTTTTTTGTAAAAAAAGACCTGTTATTAATACTGTCAAAGCATTATCTTCATTGGTAACTGGTTTATTAATTACTTTACGTATTTTTGAAAGCAACATTTCCTGTTTCTTGAAATCTCTATGATAAACTTGCAAAAGCTTCTATCTTGTTTTTATTTCGGCATCGCATCATCAAAGAACAATATTTATTTATTTACTGATGACAATATTCTGACACTTTGCTATTTTGACAGGACTGTCAATCTTTTGTTCAATTTATGATGATATCATGGCCTCCTAATATTAAATTGTTAATTTTAACAACGTGAATTCAGAGTAATTCGTGTTAAAATGAAGAAATTTTGATTTCCCAGCTAATTTACTGAAAAACTGTTGGTCAGAAAGGTATCAAATATGGTATTTTCTGAAAGCTAGTAATGTTATCTTTGACATGAAAGTAAAATATACCAGGTGTTCCATTTAAAAAAATTCAATCCAAGGTAAATTGCAAAACT